>CM032332.1:55499425-56075971 GCA_019022515.1 Quercus aquifolioides
TTTCATGTGCATTGCAACTTTGTTGCACCAAATGGGCAGCTTCATTCCCACGCATACAAGTGGGATATCAATCCATCTAAAGAAAGGGCACTTGGGACCAACCTGTTCATAAATTGAGTTGAACACATGACATTCCAATCTCACATGAATCAACTAGATTAAGTAAAAAGTATACTTACCTTATATCGGCTACAACCCAGAAACCTTCTCCCAAAATTATCCACTGTCAGACTTGTTCTCAACACACAAGTCTCATATGTACACATATGCCCACTTGAACTTGAGTAATTTCCACTCGAAGAAGACATCGATTACCAACTTCTTGTGAATCAAAGCTACCATCAAAAACTTGAAATCCTAGCTCAAAACCATAAAGCAGAAATGTCGTACCTGGTGATGATTTATCTTCGAATATTCAATGCCTCAAGACAACCCAAAGTTAGAACCTCACCCACGAAAGCACGATCAGGACCAGCTCAGTTATAGGGATTTTCACTTTCCTAGGGCTCACGAGGGAAAGAGAGTGAGTTCGTGTTGTTTGATCCGTTTTATGTTCTAATTTGGAATAAAAATGTGTTTGTCTAACGTCTGAGGGTGAGGTGGGCAACGGGGGAGTAACGGATTGAAGTTCAGGTGGGCAAAGTGATAAGTTTTGAACCACGGGTAGGCAAAGTGAAAACGGGTCTAACCTCAGGTGAGTTTACTGTAATTATCCCATAATAATAAGAAGATACTAAAGCACAATTGATTATGATTTTATGGGTGCATTTTTCACATTTATATCATGTGGTCTAGGAAGTCTCAACTAGAGAAACTGTTACGCCCCAGGCCACCCTCCCCTAAAAAGTCTACTAATATTTTGGTGATGCTGAGAGCCGAGAATAATAGTTATAGACTTGTAGGTGAATTGTTTCCTTGTTTATAGGCTTATACCGAGCAAGTAGGGTGCTATTAAGCTTGTATTCAGGTAGGAAAGTTACTCTAATCATCATCTTCTACCCATTTTTTCCAGGAAAAAAAAGTAGAGAAACTATTACTCATGAATTTAAGGAAGTCTGGGGGGTAATTTGGATATATATATATATATATATATATATATATTTTTTTTTTAAAGTTCAGAAGAAATATTGATATTCTTGGAAAGGTTAGGGGGTTACTTTCAAAATTTTATAGTGGAAGGGTAATTTTGTAAAATCAAAAAAGTGGAGGGACCACGTGTTTTTTTGGGTGCCGCTGCTGTTGACCAATAGTGTTTATGATGTTCACTTAATAGTGTTTTGTTGGTAAATTCCAGTTAGCTAGTAAAATATTTTCTTGTCCAACATGTGTTTTGGGATAATAAAGAACGATTATCATATAGTAAATGACATAAATTGAAAATCTATTGTATCTTAAAAAAAAAGAAAAAAAAAAAAAAAGGTGTTTCATTGTATATGGTGGCTATTAGGGAGTACAGAAAATGGGGCCGGGCTGATTAGATTGGCTGAGGCTAATTTATAATGGGTCAGGCTAGGCAAATCGGGTTGAATTTTGGGTTTATTTGGGTAAGAGATTGGCTTGGATTGTGTGAATCGGATTGACCTGGGCATTTGCAGATTATGTTTGGGTATTTCTATTGGGTTTTGGCCTTTTTAATTGAGCTTGGGCTTTGGACTAGATGGACCTATTAAGTGAACTAGGTTGGGCCTAAATACATTAACAGGTGCCACCTGAGTTGTGTCTCGGGCAATCGGTCTGAGTTTGACTCAAACCCAGTTTAGGTTGGTTGACCAGGCCCGATAATGTAATCAATTATTTATTTATTTATTTTTGACATCCTCTCTCTTTTTTCTTTGAAGATTAACTAAAGCTTAAAGGGATTTTAGAAATCTTCATTTTTGTTTTTATTGAAAATTCAATTTGGAAAACCTCTTTTTTCTATGTAAAATCACCTTGAGAAGTCTTCTTCGTTAGCCAATTAATATCTATTTAATGTAGAAAATTCAATAGATACCTGGCTTTCCCCTCCTCCTTTATTTTAAAGTATGAGCAATGAAAAAAAATCTTGATAACTCCAACTCCAAAACCAAACACGGTTTGTTTCTTCATCAAAACTTGAGCTTCTCTCTAATATCTATATGCCTTCAGCAATATAAAGGTTTATCCAAACACCTAGACTAGCTAATTCTCCAAAAAAACATAGATTAGAAGGTCAAAAGTGTTGTTATTAAGGTATGGGTAGTAGAAAAATGTCGATTACTCCAAATCCACAACCAAACGCAGGCTATAGCCCTTGGCTTTCCCCTGCCCCTTTATTTTAATACTTTTTTTTTTTTTTTTTTTTGCTAGGCGAAAAACAAGGTAAAAATAATTTAGAAGAAATTCCTAAATTTTGGGCCACCTTGCACCGAAACTATATTAAAATAATAAGAAGATACTAAAGCACAATTTATTATGCTTAATTATAATATCTTACAATAGGTAGTTTCAAGATTGATAGTAGTTTAATTCCTATGCTGGCAAGCATTATTCTATATATATATATATATATATATATATTTTTTGTGAACAGTCTTTGCCGGCTTAGTATACATAGGTACTTGTTTATCTCTTACGGATAAATCTCAATGACGGACTTCATGCCAAATGATGACACAATTTTGTAGTGGCTAAAGCCAGCCTCCAAGAACAGCTTCTCCCATTCTTTCTTGTTTCTCTCTTTTCCAGTAACATAAGCCATCATTAGTGCATCAAAGAGGAGCTTTGTAGTGGTAACATCATGTTCATCCTTCTCTTGATTTATCACTACATCTATGATAATTACCTTTCCTTCCTTACCTTTGCTCTTAATAGCCTCCTTGCAATTTTTCAGTATGTTGACACATTCCTCATCGCTCCAATCATGCAAAATCCACTGCCAAATAGTAATATAACAATCAAATTTGAGTGACTCATCTCTCTAGCATCTTTTAAATTTAGCCAACCTCAAAATAATATTAAATAATTCTTCGAAATTCTTTCACCTATGGAAGTCTTAAAATTTATCATTTCTATT
Source organism: Quercus aquifolioides (assembly GCA_019022515.1). Taxonomy (NCBI): domain Eukaryota; kingdom Viridiplantae; phylum Streptophyta; class Magnoliopsida; order Fagales; family Fagaceae; genus Quercus; species Quercus aquifolioides. The sequence goes on from CM032332.1 coordinate 55,502,460, forward strand.
GTTCAGATTTACCTACCTAATTAATATCTACTTAATTATCTTTCTATCATACTGTTTGTAAACATGTTATGGAAAGTAATTGTGGTTAAGGAGCGTTTTTACATCATATGAATGGTACATCCAAGTACAACATCCATGCACACAAGAAGAAAAATTCTTATTACCCACTTCGAGCCAAGAAAATAAAATAAAATAAAAAGGCCCTATTATAGTCAACATTAATGGCCAAAATAAACCATTGGACGCAACTTAAAAAAACGCACACCAATTCATTGGTTAAATTAAATATTACAAGTCTAAAAGTGTATATCATAAAATTTTAAAAAATGTGATACTTTGAACACTATTAAATCTAGAAAATAAAGTACTAGCCATCAAATAAACTCTCAAATTTAAGTGAAATTGAGATGATACTATTTCAAATATTAAAGACACATTAGTGTGTCACATACCTTGAACAGAACGGCATCTGCAGGAGGGATATACTGAAACATATCGCCAGCAACAAATTTCAGATTTTTGCTATCTGGCAAGTTGGCAACAACATGTGGGAGATCAAACACAGTGCATTTCATGTGAGGAAATGCCTCAGAAATAATCCTTGCCACTGTCCCAGTACCACCTCCAACATCAACCAATGAACCTAAACCCTCAAAAACGGGCTTGTAGTCCTTAACAACCAAGTTCATCAGTCGGGAATCACTGGCCATTCCTTCATTGAAAATGTTATTGTATTCTGGGTTTTGGTTGCAATAGTCCCAGACACCTTTCCCGTGTGCTTTCTCAAAAGGTGTAAGCTCACTCCCCCGAAACCAATCTCCCAAGAACTGCCATGGGCTTACAAGTGCAGGATCAAGCATTGCCAGAACAAATGGTGATAAGCTAGTGGCATTATCTTTGAGGATAAGCCTAGAAGAAGGTGTGAGAGTATAGGCTTCTTCTTCTTTTTCTTTTTCTTGATTTTCATGAACTATTGTTTTAGCGAAGAAGCCAGAGTGCACCAATAGACGCATAAGCCTATGCAAGCAGCTAGTTTTTTTGGGGTGAATATGAAGCTTAGAGACCAACTCTTGGAGAGTAATGGGTTGGCCATGGTTGTGGATTGTGTCAGGAATGCCTAGCTGAATTGCACATTTAAGTGACATGGAATCTATGTAGCTAAAAATGTGTTTATACAAATGATATTGAACCTGAAATAACTCACTCACTCCCTCACCATGAATGAGATCCATCTTAGTGCTGACCTCCTTAATTCTAAGCTTCTTTTACTTCTACATGAGGTCCAACTGCCTTCTTATAGATAGATTGGTTGTAGATTACTGCTGCATTTCAATGTACAGTACGTTGGTGCCAATTCATTACAGGACAAATAAGAGTTGGATAGAAACGTCGTTTTGGGTGGGAGTGGGGCTTTCCGAGTTTCGTATGTGTGAGTGTGTGTGCGCGCAATGTATGTGTGAGTGTGAGTGGGGCTTTTCAATGTATTTCAATGTGCAGTACGTTGGTGCCAATTCATTACAAGACAAATAAGAGTTGGATAGAAACGTCGTTTTGGGTGGGAGTGGGGCTTTCCGAGTTTCGCATGTGTGAGTGTGTATGCGCGCGCAATGTATGTGTGTGTGCGCTATAATTTTATTGCTATTGGTATATGATATGTGGCTTCTTTTTTGATGAACTAAAAAGGGGAACATGTGTGACTCACTCCCTTGGGCGTGACTATAGAGGCACCCCCACTAAGGAATGTTGGATTGAGTCATAACTACTATGACTAGGGTGCCACATACCTCACCTTAGCACCCCAAAAGAGCTAGTAGTAAGGCGCAAAGCGTGAGTGCTCCCATCTCCCATCCCTGGTACCCGCTAGGGTTTGAACGAGGAATCATTGCGCATGCATGCGAGATCCTTACTGCTAGGCCACCCCTCTTAGGGCCATGATATGTGACTTCTCACCTAAGTTGTTGCTACAAAAATTATTTTCATGATTATTAGAAGAGTAATACTACCATCACAAATTTTTTAATAACATTTTTACAAATTATTAAGGTGACAAATATTTACAGGTTCTTATTTAAGCCCACTACTTAAATATGATTTTTTTTATCAATAATCAATCACCACATCCAACAAATTTTATTATATACAATAATAAAGTTGAACAAATAAAAAATATCTTGCTTCTCATTATCAATTCACTAACTTTGTCTCGAGTAAAACAAATTAAGACCTTTATACATGTGTTTCTATGTTTTATTTTTACACCATGCTTTAGAGCAAATCAAAAGTTGAACTAGTGTAAAGTTAAAATATCCATTTCTTTACATGTATTAATTAAAGAGAACCTTCACATGCAGATTCAAAAGTTGACTTAAAATTTGAAAGTATATGATTAGACGGTTAAACTATGATTGTCGACCATGTTTTTTTTGAGGATACACGGCAGATTCTCGACCATGTTTTTTTTTGAGGATACACGGCAGATTCTCGACCATGGTTTTTTTTAGGATAAGGATAAACGGCAAAATTGTCGACCATTTTTTTTTTTTGGATGGGAAATTGTCGACCATGTTAAACACATGTAAGTTCTCTAAAAATCATTTACTTGAATGAGGTCCCAAAAATCAACACTATTAAAAATATACTTTTTTGTTTGGATACCACTTATTTTGTTAAAAATTAAAAATTGAAAACTGAAAACACTGTAAGAAAAATAATTTTTAAATGTATGAATAGTGCTGTGTAGGACCCATTTTTAATGAAAAAGTTGTTGAAAAGTGAAGTTTGTGAGTCCTGTAAACAGTGCACAGAACCCACTGATGTGCACTGTACACGAGAGAAAAGTCAACATCTGCAGCTAAATAAAAAAAAAAGAGGAAAACGCTGAAAAGTGAAAACGCAGATGCGCAAACGTGGATCCAAACGCTACCTTAATGTCTAGTAAACCAAAAACTAAGAAAGTGTAATTGAATTTTATTTTTCAAAATTTGGTAAACATTATAAAATTAATAGGGAACTAATTCCTATATTATTTTTTAAAACAAAAATTAGAATTAGAATTAATCAAATCATCGGTTTTTCAAACAGAAAAAGCAATTTACTCTTTAGACAAAACAAATTACATATGAACCTAAACAAATCTACAGCTAAATTGATTTATTTATTGGAATTAATTTGAAAAAAAATTCATGAGTTGCGAAACATTCCATAGAGATATTTGGGAAACGAAAAAGATAACTTTGGTTCGAGTTTCAATTTTCCTATCTACATTTTTTTTTTTTTTTTTTTTTTAATGAACAAGAATGGTAGGAGCCTAGGAGGGGCAACTAAAGTCGCTTCTCTACTTGGGTGATTGGCCCATCCACACAGGAAACCAAATTATTAGAATTTTCATATGAAAAAGAAAAAGAAAAAGAAAGAATGACAAGTAAAACCCCAAGTTAGTAATAAAGAAAAGTTTTTCTCTCTAGAACTCGTCTACTCAATTACGAGAAACCCAAAAAAACTCCTAGTCACTGGGATGGCAATGGGGCGGGGCGGGGCAGGAGGATGGGATCTTCATCCCAACCCCGCATGGTTGTTGCCCTTCCCCGTCCTCGCCTTGCCCCGAGGTGCGGGGCAAACTACCTTACCCTATCCCCGCCCCTAATACAATTTTATATATATAAATAAATTTTTTGGTACAATAATATAAATCACAACAAAACAAAATGTTTTAAAATTCAAGCATTTAAATAAACCAAGTATTTAAATAGTCAAATACGTAACAACATAATTCAAAATTTCGTATAACAAAATAAACATTGTCTTTGCATGAATAGAATCATCTAGGATAATTGACTAGTTTTTTAACAAAATAAACATAAAAAAAATAAACATTGTCTTATAACAAATAAAAATTGACTAGTTCTTTAAGAATAAGTTTCGCTTTCTCCTAATGTAGTGACACCACTTTCTTCTTCATCATCAGAATCATCAAGGATCTTTTGGAATGTATTAGCTTCAATTCCATCTACAATAGATGAAAGGCCTAAAAAAAGTAAAACAAATTCAATCAAACAATTGAAAAATACAGTGAAGAATGCATCAACAGAAATCATTAAATAAATTAACTAGTAAATTTGATTACCTTTGATTTCAGCCTATAACCAATTTTAAGCACACATCAATGCCTCCACGGTCTTTGTATGAAGTTTACGGCGATGTGGACTTAGAGCAACCACATTAGTCCATGGATAATCTTGCAAAATACAGAAGGCAGCTCTTTTTACACATTTTGACAAAAAAAACACCCACATTGTAAAATTGTGCATAAATATACAAGAGCTACAGTAACCATGCATATATACACGGTTACTGTAGCTCTTCTATACATTATTTTAATAATTTCTAATTTCGCTCCTTTTTTTGTCTCTCTTCTCCATCTGTAAAACCAACACCCTCATTATCTGCTTCTTCCTCTGATGCACACACTCCCACAGACAAAATAAAAAAGCAACCACAAAAATACAAAATCAACCACAGACACCACAAAACCAAACACACCCATACATGGACACACCAACGGAGACAGAGAGAGTGGATCGGCGCTTGTGGTGAATCGGCGTGCTTGGATCGGAGTTTCAAATCAGCGTTCTTGGATAAGAGTGCTTGGATCGGCGTGTCTGGATCGACGTTCTTCTCGTCGTGCTTGGATCGGAGTTTCAGATCGGCGCTGTGCTTGGATCGGAGTGTAGCTGTGTAAATAATTTTTTTAATAGTTTCAGATTGGTGCTTGTGGTGGTTGATTGGCTAAACCCATAGTGTTCGGCCATGGTGGTCTAGGCTAGGTGGGATTCGGGTTTAGAGAACTAGAAAGAGCAGGGGTTTAATTTATGTGGGTTTCTGTCTTTGTGATGGTTATGTGATGTTCGATCATGGCCATGGAGCTCTAGCCATGGAGGTTTGGCTTTGTGACGGTGTGTGCGTGTGTGGAGGTAGGGGGTTTGGGATGAGAAAGGGGCAGAGATTTGAGATGAAGGAGATATAGATATTAACGAAGAGTTATATAATAATAATAATAATAATGATTATTTAAATAAATTGGCGTGTATAATAGACAAACTGATGTGAGTGCTTTGTAAAAATGAGAGTGTAAAATAGAAAAAGTAGGTTTTAGATGTGTAAATTTACAAAATTTTTGCATCCACTGATGTGGATACTCTTAGCAGCCTACCACTTGTGCTAAATGCTGACTCCAAAGCAATAGTTGACACTGGAATGGCTAGGATATCCCTAGCCTCCCACTTGTGCTAAATGCTGACTCCGAAGCAATAGTTGAATGGCTAGGATATCCCTTGCAATACATTGCAAAGTAGGATACTTAGGCCCATTAGATTTCCACCATGCCAAAATATCAAACTCCAAAGTTCTTGGCATTAGATCATCCTCAAGGTAATACTCCAACTCCAATTTAATATTCCCACCCTTTTTTTTTCTGAATAAGATATCTTTCAAAGTCCATAAGGGAGTTATCAACTTGTGGATCCTCACTTACACATGTGCCACGAATACCTTCCCTACCCATTCTCCCAGAAGTATAGTCACGAATCATTTCATAGCAAGTATCTCTAATTTTTTGAATTTCATTTTCAGCTTCATCACCATAAATAAGAGGAAAATAATATTCCAAAAATTCAATCTTTTATCTTGGGTCTAAAATGGTTGCCATAGCCATAACACCATGAATCACATTCCAATGATAATCAAATTTTTCTAACATTTTAAATGCCATACTCCTAATTATATCACTTGGGCTTGTGAACAAAGAATTCAGAGCAATTTTTATTTCACACACCTTAGGAAAAAAAGATTAGCTGTAGGATATGAGGTACCTGAGAATAGCTCTGTAACCTTGTAAAACAATGCCAATCTCTCACGTATACTACTTGCCATCTCCCATTCTTCCTCTTTTGGAATACACTTATAAGATGACTCCCTTTGGCTCAATCGAAAAAAAGACATCTCGATACTCTATAACAGTAGAAAGCATAAGATAGGTTGAGTTCCAGCGAGTCTTACAATCAAGGGCTAGTTCTTTGGTACATTCAACATGTAATTGTCGAGCTGTACCTGTAAATTGTTGCCTTCTTTTTGTTGATCCAATCCAAAATCCCACACTCTCATGAACCTTCTCAATGCATGATCCAATAACATTCAAACCATCCTGAACAATCAGATTAAAAACATGTGCTACACAACGCATATGCAACATTGATCCACTCATAACAAGGGTACTACGTTGAAGCTTGTCTAGTATAATATTTATAACTGCATCATTGATACTGCAATTGTCCACTGTCATAGTAGATAACTTCCTATCAATGTTCCATTTCAACAAGGTTTATAAAAGAACATCAAAAAGCACTTCTTTTGTATGTGGAGATGGCATATAAATAAACCTAAAATAAGAAATTTAAATTATTATAACTAACAATGAAATAAGTTCATACAATATTTGAAAAAAATTTAAATAAAAAAAATGAATATATACTTAAAAAAATGTACCTCACAACTCGGCTTTGTAATCTCCAGAAATCATCAATGAAGTGTGCCATTACAACCATAAACCTTCGCTTTTTGTTTTGTGAAGTCCACATATCAATGGTAATAGCAATTCTACTCCGATTCTTTTCTATTGCATGCATTGATTTCTCCCTTTCATGATCATAGATGCTCATAATGTCCTTAATTGTGTTCCTACAAACCATCTTGAACAATGGTTGAAGAGAAGTTGAATATCTTCTAAAGCCAATGTGATCAAATACAGAAAGGGGATACTCATGCAAGATGATCATACGTGCGAGTTCTTTTCTTGATTCATCTTGATCAAAATGATAAGCATTCACACCTACCATTGAGTCCACGTTATGTTGATCCCTCACCAAAATTTTTTGTTTCATATCCCTAATGTCCTTAAACTTTTTCCTAGGACATATTTTTAAGTGGTCATGCAAATGTTTAGCACCATTTTTAGACCCCCCCTACAAACAATCTCGTACAATAGTTGCACTCAGCTTTGTCTTTCCCATCAACTTTCCTTTTCTTAAAATGATTCCACACAACTGATTTCAACCTCCCTTGTTCCTCAGTTATCTCATTGTTAGGTTGGGCTTGGGCATCTTCTGGCCTATCCAACAGAGTTGAACAAGGAGCTGTATTATCTTCATCTACCATCATTGGAGATTGATGGCTGCCAATGGGTGTGATAAATGGATTGGAGCTACCATTGTTTTCACTTGAAGTCATTCCTAAAAAAATTGTTTATGATAATTTAGTAACTTAGCAATCATAAAAAAGTAATATACATACGCCCAAACCTAAACCAAAAGTCTCCAACACAAACAATGTAGAACAATGTAAAAGATAAACTTATATCACTTATGAAAAAATTCAAGTAAATTAAACCATGTGTAATGCTTTCACATATTTCAAGGAAAAATACTGTTGATAGAAAGATATAGATATAAGTATTTAACCACATTAACAAAGATAAAGTCTTTAAGATTATCAATCAAATAAGTTTTAAAAACTATGACTCTATCACATAGTAAAGAAAAAAATAAGTTGGATATAAAAATATAAATATAACCGAATAGAAGATCTCCCCACCCCCCCCCCCCCCCCCCCCCGGTGCAAAATACATAATGAAACAATGTGTAAAAACATGAAACAATGTGGGGCCAAATATATCAACAAACCTACTGCCTACTATAGTCAAATATATGAAACAATGTGCAAAAAACATGAAACAAACCTACTACCTATTGGAAGTCTAGAAGCACTATGTACCGTGACTAGCCTTTTTTCCTTTCAACTGTGCTTCTTCAATAGCTATAAACAAAAATACCAATTTTAGATAGAAAAAAAGAACCAAAATTTAAATTGAAAAAAAAAAGCTGATTTAAGAAACACTAAAACAAAAGGAAGATAGTGAATGAGATGAACCTTGAAAAACACGTATGGACTATAGAGAAGAGGGATGGGTTAGAGGCAGCAATAGCAATAGGGTTTTAGAATAAAAAATATTTTATCTCATGTCTTTTACTTTTGTATTTCGCTTTAAATAGTAGTGATTTAGGGTTTACTAAATTTACAATTATAGTCCTTATTAGTGCGGGGTGGGGCAAGGCGGGTTGGGGATAAAAATACTAAACCCATCCCCACCCCACCCCGGGGTGCGGGGACAAAATATTGCCCCATCCCTGCCCCACCACCTTTGCGGGGTGGGGAAAACCCACATGGGGCAGGGTGGGGTGGGGCGGGACAAAATTGCTATCCCTATACTCAAGCTTTAGTTAGCTGCCTTGTGAGTTTTTTGCTCCATCATCGGCCATTTTCTGCCCTCTTGTGGGTCTCCTGTCTCCAGTTTGTGGGTTTTTCACTACCCTTTGTGGGTATCTTGTTGTTTGTTTTTCTGCTATAAATTTGTCACTTCAACAATATTGTTTAACCAATCTAATTCTTGGAGCAAAAAAATACAACGTTAATTGGCAATTGGTTAAGGCTCTATAAGTGGGAGGCGTTGAGATTTTGCAAACTTGGGAGCTTTCTGTTCTATTCTCAATGGTCTTCAACTTGGGCATAAATAGTTCCAAAGAGGCCAATGTATTTGGTTTTATTGTGATTGTCCTTTCTTTAGCTTAGATAGAGAGGTTGTTAAGTCCAATCCTCGCCATAAGAGCTTTAGCTTGGAACTGTTGGGGCATTGGGAATGCCTCAATAGTGAGAGTTCTCAAGGTTTTAATAATAGAGAATCAACCTAATTTGGTCTTCTTATCAAAAACAAAAATTGACGAAGAGAAAATGGTTGTTGTGAAAAAAAAAAAGTTAGGTTTTAAGAGAAGAGAATACATAGCAACAAAAGGAAAAAGTGGGTGGAATTATGATGATGTGGAAGGAAGGATTGAGCATTGAAATGGAGGATGATTGCAAATGGTGGATTAAAGTGAGAGTTGAAGGAAGGATTGGGTTTACTATCCCCTTTACTACACAATGTTCAAGTCCAGTTGATTGCAAAAAAAAGGAGTGTGGTTCTACCTTGCTCAACTGATCGAGAATTAGGCTCGACCGATCGAAAATCCCAGGTCCATTTTTTTTGCAGAATTTTAAACAAGCCCAAGCCCACGAAAATGTTTAGGGTTTCATCTAATCTTCTCCACATATAAAAGGAAAAACCCTAGCCACGTTTCGAAGACTTTTGGAAGACTTTTGTGTTACTCTTTGTGAGATCTGAGAGGTTTTGTATTTTCTAACTACACAAGAATCTACGAGCCAAAACTACAATCGAGCATTGGTAGAACATAGTTGCTGCATCAAGATCATTACTGAAGGTGATCTGAAACCTTTGAGTGGGATCTCAAAGTCACAAGCAAGGCGGCCTGTGTTGGTGTAAATCCAAGAAGAGAAGGAATCCCTGGATTTGGAGCTTGCACGTGGTTGTGTCAGTAAGTTACTACATGAGGTAGCAATAGATTTAAGGTTAAATTTGATTGTAAAAACTTCAATTCTCTTATAGTGGATTTACTTTACCTTGAGGAAAGCTAAGTCAAATCCTCCCTAAGTTTTTACCTTGAAACGGTTAGTTTCATTGGTTTTCCTGGGTCATCATCTCGTGGTGTTATTTACTTTTCCGCATCTTTGCATGATATGATTTATTTGTGTTTAATCTAGATCTAAAAATTAATCTAAGTAATCACTTGGTTAATATATTAGATTAAACAATTTGTTTAAGGAGTCTAAACGAACAAACAAAATCATTTGGGACATTGTGTTTTTGCTTGGGTGGGAGTAGATGTGACCTACTTTCTACAAACAAATGATGCTAAAGGGGATATAGAGGCGTTGGGCAATAGAACTGATGCTAAAAAACTAGGATTAAGATTCGATAGTCAAGGACATTAATGCCTTAGATATAAATTTTGAAAATCTAACTGATGAATTTCATGTTCTTTATATTCTTAACATACATATCAAATTTTATTCAAATCGGATATTATTTACTATTCGATCTATAAAACTTATTTTTTATACACAATATTAGATTACAAAAATTTGAAATTTTAATATTAGTTGATAATATGGCAATTGATCTTTGATCTTCTTGCAATTTTGCAAGCATAAAGGATATAATAAAAACATGCAATCCAACGGTTAGATTTTCAAATTCACACTTAATATAAAAATATATAAGAATTTTGAAGGGTTTCTCTTCAAACTAGTTCGGAAACTTTGTTCAAAGTCTCTTTGTTAGCAAAGTGGGGAAAGTCCAGCTCTGGACTAGGTTTACTTGCACCTGAGGAGCTTCCTCCCTTTATCTTAAGGGTCCGTTTGGTTGGAAGGGTGGAAAAGTGGGAGGATAAAAAATGGTCAGAGGATGGAAAAGTAGGAGGATAGAAAAGATTTTAATTTCCCTCATTTTTGTTTGGTTGGGAGTGGAAAAATGGAGAGATGGAAAAAGTGAGTTTGTATAAATTTACGCATATACCCTTGTTAAAAAATGGTGCCCAATTAAAACCAAAAAAGTGATAAACAACCCAAAAAAATCAATCACCTAAATTTATTAAAAAATAAAAATCATGTCCATAAAAAAAAAAATCACATCTAAACAAAAAAAACAAAAGAAAAAAAAAAAAGAATACTAGACAAGTCTGCCTAGTAAATAAATAATAAAAAAAAAGTGTGAAAAAAAGCAACGTGGATGAGGCCCATGTGCAATTGCACATGGGCATTTTTGTCTAAAAATGATGCCCAATTTCTCTCTTCAGTTTTCTCTTCATTTTGGAGATAAAACTTTTTGGTGGGCCCGGGTAGAAAACACATGGGTCCCACTATTTATTTTCTTTCCTTCCCACCCAACCAAACACACTCCAAAAAAGTTTTCATTTCCATTTTCTCTTCAAAGTTTTTCATCTACCCTATTTCGCCACTAAACAAACACACCCAAAATGTGGTTACTTTTGAATGTTTTATCTCCTAGCTAGGTTTCTGGGCTTTTGTTCTAGCATGCTGGCTAGTTTTTTGTGTCCAGTTGTTGGTTGTTTTGCTGGCTTTGCCTTTGTCTGTTGTTGTTTTGTTATTGGTTTTTTGTTTGTTTTTTAATATAAAATTTTTATATTCACTGAAGAGCGCTCAAATCACTATTAGCTCTTATATAATAGAGAAATAATTACTTTTTAGCCAACTAATTCCAAAATTTACCTACATCAAGTTATACAAAATTTTGTATAAAAATATATATATTAAAACATAGTTGCTAAAGTAATTTTGTAAATTTACTCTAGTAATATTCATTTGTGTTTAGTTTTTTATCATTTCTTTACATGTCTTGAGAATGAAGGAAAAGAGTGGGTAATGATTGTTGTGTGTGAAGAAAAATAAATAATTAAATAAAATCAAGAAAAAATATATTTTAATGAAATGTAATATAAAAATAATCTAATATAGAGTGTTTTGAAACGTGAATATGTAAACTAGAAAAAGTAGTTCTTATGTTAAAATTATAGACATGAATTTTTGCATGAGCTAATGCAAATGTTCTGTCGTCTACTTTTCATCCGTTGATTATAAGACAAATCCATTTAATTTCATTATGTATAATAGATTTTAAATAGGATTTCATGAATTTTTGTTTTAAAAAAACTTATTTTGATGAAACAATTGTCACAAATTTTGTTAATATAATTTCTGTAAGCATAAATGCACTTGAAAAATCATTTAATTTTTTTATGTAGTCAAATATTATTATATGACAATTTTATCATTTTTTTAACGTTATATATTATGATTAATATTGCCCCTGTAATCTTCTCATTGCATTACTTCTTTATCTTCTAATTCGGTTTTGATAAGGTTCTAACAATAAAAAAATAAAAACTCAATTTTTATATATTTTCATTGACTTGTAAGAATTCATATTAATCTTTGTTGGATTTTGCAATTTCACCTGAATGAAATCACTCACATTCTCATCAAAATTAGTATTATTTATATTTTATCAATATCTTAAGTAGTGCAAGCCAACTGTAAGCTAGAGGTAGCTTGTAAGAGGAGCTTAGATATTATCTTTTTTTGGTAAACTAACTTAGTGCTTGCTCACTCCCAAGTGCAGGAGATCGTAGCAATATAATTCTCAGAGTACCGAGGTCGAATCACAAGGAGCAAGATAGATTCAAAAACAATATAATTAAACAAAAATTTGGGTAAAGAAGAAAAATACTTTTGTTTGGTGATTGTTAACAAGAATAATAATAAAAACTAATTTAAATCAATAATGTAAATACCAAGGCATCGGGGTGTTTCCCTATATCGATATGGAATTCTTTGTGATCTAAGAAATTATATATTTCATAATTGATTGTTCTTATACAATTAAAAAATTATGATTCGGTTGAACCGAGACAATTCAAGAACGCATGATAACCTCGATTAATAATGTGGTTAGAAAAGTTTTCAGAAAAACTCATTCACTTTAAAACTTGATTTCTATTTGAAACTATTAGAAATTCATCTAAACAATAAGAAAAACATGATTGAACTTATTGAAAGCATGGAAGAACTAATACATCAAAAGAAATCTAATTGAACAATCAAATATGTCATTGATAAAATCCTAGAAAGAATCACATTAAATATTCATACCGTAAAGAAGAAACATAACCCCTAGCCCTAGCAAAGAGTTTAGGCTGCCATTAAAGAAAGGAAAATACAAGTTTTTCTCTTCCCAAAATTCGTTCTTACAGCCTCCCTTCTAAAACCCTAATGTCTAAGTGTCCAAAGAAAATAAAACTTTTACTATTTTAATTTCCGTCCAGGTTTACAACAGTAACTTGTGAGTTAATTTCGGCCTTCCAAAGTTGAGAATTTGGAAAAACTCAAAACTGGAAAATTGTAGATATTTAAGTCACGGTTCCAACCCATCTGGCCTTGTGTCAATTAGATTTTTGAGGAGAGAGATACGCCCAAAATACTGATCAGTGCTCAAATCATATTTTTCCTTTTCAGATTCTGCCTCTTTGATTTCTTTCCTTATTTGAAGCTTCCAATCATGGTAGACGATCCAAGCACTCCAGCTGCACCTCCTCAGACATTTAAGCATGGTCTTTTAGCTCCACTTTAATTCTAGTTTGACCTATATTCTCTCACAAATTCCTATAAACTCATCTTTCTTACATGATTTCCTGAAAGTAGAAAATTACACACAATGAATAATATCTTATTCAAGAAATTATGTAAAGATAAATAATAGGGACTAATGCAAATCATGGCTTAATTATACAAATTAAGCATAGTAATAAGGAGATAACACCCACATAATTATATAACAAGTATACATTTTAAGGCGTTATCACTTAGATATTATCACCAACTACAATAAGATATATTCTCATCACTCACGGCACATTCATATATAGAGATACATATACAGATACAGACACAAATAGATACCAGTTACCATAGGAGCTAGTGACTGAGCCAGAACTTTGATTTAGGAGGCGCGGTTTTACTGTTGGCTATGTGCAGCGATTTCAACCTCTAATTCTGTTACTTAGCTGCTGTGATTTTTTTTTTTTTTTTTGTAGGTAAGAACAAAATTATTTTTGTTTAGAATTTTTTAAAGGGTAGGGTTATTTATTTTGGATAAAATTAGTTAATTGAGCTTAATTTTGTTTTTAGTTTTACTGGTAATTTTTGTTATTGAGCCTTTTTTTTTTTGGCTTGTATATTTTGTTTTAGATTTTAGATCTATAAATTTTTTTATGTTCACTAAAATAAGGAAAATACTAGAGCTGCAAGTTTTTTATAAATTACTTATGTAATAAGTGGTTACTATTAAGTAAAAAAATAATGTGAGTGATGTGCCTATATGCGAACCAATAAGAATTTGTTACCAAACAGTTTATAAAAATGTTATAAAAAAGTTTGTAAGTATAGCATTATTCTTAAAAGAATCAATGAAATTGTTAAAAGGAAATAAAATGTAATTTTATATAACAAAATTGCTAAAATTAATACACATATATATAATAATATTTTTTTTAAAATTAGGGGGGGCCATTGCCCCCCCTAGTCCAAGGGTAGTTCCGCCCTTGATAGGAGCCACACAACCACCACCTTCAACCTCCCATCATCAAAAAAAGGTAAGTATTTTTTTTTTCATGTGTTCACTCACTCATTCCTTATAATTCTCATTTTATCACATCTTTGACCATCTTAATTAATCTTCTGCTGGTATGTAGACTCCAATGAATTCCACCTCTTTTTCCACTCACCGGTGGGAGTATGATGTCTTCTTGAACTTCAAAGGTGAAGATACCCATTACAGTTTTACAGGCCATTTATATAAGGCTTTGTGTGACCAAGACATTTACACCTTCATGGACGATAAATTTCGAAAGGGAGAAAAATTTCAGAGGAACTTCTCAAAACCATCAAAAGGTCAATGATATCGGTTATTATGTTCTCTGAAAATTATGCATCTTCCAAATGGTGTTTGGATGAACTTGTTTGGATTCTTGAGTGTAGGAATTAACTAAAGAGTAAAAAACCAACTCTCTGCCATTAGTTCCCCCTGGCCCCCTTCTTGGGACCCTATCTTGGCCAATTTTACCAGTTTTTTATGGCATAGATCCATCGGAAATACGTAAGCAAGAGGGAAAGTTTGGGGTAGAATTGGCTAAACATGAAAAAAAAATTTCAAGGATAACATTGGCAAGGTGCAGATTTGGAGGGCAACTCTAAAAGAAGTTGGCAATTTGTCTGGATTCCATTACGATAATGAGTATGTATCTCATGATTACTCTCATGCTTTCATGCGTTTTGTGTATTTTAATGGTTTGTCATAACCACTATATGAAATTGTTCTATTTTGATAATATATTTAGCTATGAAGGTAGTTGCCAGTAAGGCTACAAAGAAAATTTTAATCATACCAATTAAGAGTTTCTTCCATGTATTTTTTTGAGAAAAGTTTTAAGAAAAATTTCTTAATCGTTTTGATCAGGTATCATATGTGGGTTTCTAATAAGTTTGGTTCCTCACCTAAGAATAAAACTGATAAGTGGGGTTTTCATGCAACTACTTGATATAAGAATAAAACTTATTCCTATCCAAAAAGACAAACTAATAAATTAAAATATAGTTGGTTCCCAAGTCTATGAATTATGTACTTACCATTTACTTTAATTAAAAATGTACTACTCACTTTTCTCATAAAGGAAAAAAAATGTACCACTTGTTAATTCTAACGCCCTAACCCCTCCTCCTCCTCCCCCCTTATTCATGTAGCAAAAGGGAAAAAGATGCAAAAAAAAAAAAAAAACTATATACCTAGAATTTTGCTTATCTTCATACTTACTGTTAGGTTCTAAAAACTTAGGATTTGATGTATTTAGAACTCTAATGTGTAATGTTGGCAAACCATGATCAAAACAATATGTTTATTCTTGTTTAGGCTTGCTCAAAGTTGTGTAATTCATGTAAAGTTGGAATCGAGAAACTGCAGATGTATTAGTGCATTTCAGCCTGGCTCGATCGATCGAAGGTTAGACTCGATCGAGAAAGTCTGCCAGAATGTTTTTCTGCAGAATTTCCAACTCAGTTCTATCTCATTAAATGTTTAGGATGTTTTTGCCCTAGGTATATAAGGCAAAACCCTAGCCACATTTTGTGAGTTGCTCTGGTTGTATTGTTGCTAATATTTTGCGGTTTGTGTGAATCTCTTGTGAGATCCTTAAGGAGCTTTCCTTCACATAAACTTAGGGTTTTCAAGGTAGAGATATTATCAACACCTTGATAATCAACTCAGTTGCTGCCATTGGAGCTTAAAGAAACACAAGCAGGAGTGCTTGTACTTGATTGGAGAATCCAAGAAAGAAGGAGTCCGTGGATTCGAAACTTGCACGTGGTCGTGTCAGTAAGTTTTACTAGTGGGTAGTATTAGGAAGTCGAGCATGGGTGTTTGTAAGTCTTATTGTATGAACTTCGATTCTTTCAAGATAGTGGATTCAGGTTTACCTTGAGGATAGCTAGGTTAAATTCTCCCCAGGTTTTTACCGTGTGGTTTCCTAGGTCATCATATCTTTGTGTTATTTATATTTCCGCTGCTATATATTTGATATGATTGTTTGATTGTGATAACCTAGATTTGCATAATTTGACTAAGTTAATCACTTGGTTAATTAACTAAGTTAATCTGGTTGTGTTAAGGGGTCTAAAAACCTAACAAGTGGTATCAGAGCGGGTAGCTCTCTTGTTGTAGATTTTTTGATCTCTGAGCTGATCCTTGACCCTTGTTGTCATGGAACATGGACACTCTCTTGTTGTTCCTCCTCACTTTGATGGGAATAACTATGCTTATTGGAAAGTAAGGATGAAAGCATTCCTGAAATCTATTGATGAAAAGATTTGGAATTCCGTTGAGTACGGATGGGAGAAGCCCACTACTCCTGTGAGTGAGTGGCAGACTTCTCAAAAAGAAGCAGCTGGGTTCAATAGCAAAGCTATGAATGCCATCTTTAATGCTGTTTCTATGGAGGAATTTAAGAGAATCTCAAATGTTGAGGTTGCTCACATTGCTTGGAAAATCCTCCAGACTGTGCATAAGGGCACAAAGACAGTTAAGATTAATAAATTGCGGCAATTAACTTCTAGATTTGAAAGCATTAGGATGTCTGATGATGAAACTCTTGATGAATTCTATGCTAACCTGAATAATATTGTTAATTCTGCATATAATTTGGGTGAAATCTATGATCAACCTAAAATTGTTAGAAAGATTCTTAGATCTTTAACTGAAGACTTTAGACTCAAAGTGACTGTCATTACTGAGAGCAAGGATGTGGACTCCATCCCTGTTGATGAGCTTGTAGGATCTCTTCAGTCCTATGAGCTAGACCTACCTAAAGCTAGCAAATCCAAGTCAATGGCTCTTAAGTCAGTTGATGATGTTGAGGTTGGTGGATTTGATGATGAGCTCTCTGCTACAGAGATTGCTTACCTTGCCAAGAACTTTAGAAACTTTCTTAGGAACAGTAACAGAAATACAAGAAATACAAACACTGCTGAACCTAGAAATTTTAAGAAGAATGATCCCATTAAGTTTAGCAACACTGAAAAACCTAGAGAAAAAGCAGGTCAATCTTTCAATAATTCTTTGGGTTCTCAATGTTTTGGATGTCAAGGGTATGGTCATGTTAAATCTAAATGTCCTACATTCTTGAGGTCTAAGGGTAAAGTTATGGCTGTAACCCTTAGTGATAATGAGGTTTCTGATGATGAGTCTGGATGTGACGAGGACGGAAACTTCATTGCTTTCACTGCTACTGCTATAGTCAATGAAAGCGTGTCTGTTGAAGAGAACCCTTCTAATGGAGAACTCTCTGAGGATGCAGATCTTCAAGAGGCCTATAATAAACTTTGCAAAGTTGCTGCAAAGGATGCTATGAATGTTGAACTTGGCCTGAAGAAAATTGAATCTCTTGAGCTTGATAAGAAGAATTTGCTTGTTAAACTATTTAATGCTAATGAACTTTTGAACAATGTGAAAACTGAGAATATGCTGTTAATTAATAAGGTTAAGAAATTAGAACTTGATTTATCTGTTGGTAGATCTGCTAGTTCTAAACTTGATCAAATGCTAAGTGTTCAAAAGTATCTTTCTGACAAATCTGGTTTAGGTTTTGTTGATAGCATCTTTGTATCTACACCACATTCCACGAATTTTGTTCCTTCATCTTCTTCTGAACCTTCCGTGAGTGCGGTTGTGAGTGAAACTGTCAAACCCCCTATGAGTGAGGTTGTCAAACCTATAAAAGTTTCACCATCTAGGAAGATTAGGATTGATCTGAAAGAGTCTAAATCTAAGAAGTCTACCCTTTCTCAGGACAAAATGCATGGTAAACTTGCTTGGGTTTGTCATTTTTGTAGAAAGTCTGGACACATTCATCCTAACTGTTACAAGTTTCAAGCTACTAAGAGAGCAAATAAACCAAAAGGAGTCTGGACACATTCATCCTATGGCACTCATTGGTGAATTGGTAAAGACTTTAAACCTTTATTCCAATCCTAGAGTTGGAAATCACTCGAACGTGAATAGGAACTCCAATGCTGGTGGTGCATCTAAAAGATTTTGGATGCAAAAGACTCGATCTAATTGAGTCTTTCTGACATGGTCCTTGTACTTCGTTGCTCTACTCTTTTGTGACCATTGTTCTTTGGTTTTTGTGTTGTTTTGTTTCTAGGATTTGCAATGCATAACATTCATGCATTTCATTCTAGGATTTATTTTTGTTTTCTCTTTTAAATAAATAAAAAAATAAAAAAAGGAAAGCAAATTGTGTTTGACATTATTTTTCTTGGTTTTTGAAAACAAGGTTGGTCAATTTATTTACACATAACATGTCTTGTGTACCTTGTTTAGCTTTGATGAGCTTATTTATTACACTTTACTAGTTTGAGCTGTGTAGTGCATGTTGTGTGAGAAAGATGTTTATGGTGTTTATCACTTTGTCTTAATCTTGAAGTCACATGTTATTTGACTGTCGGACTCGATCCTTTTAAGAAAGGCATAAATAACCATCTCACCACTGTTCACTAGCCAATCATGAACACCTTAGTGCATATCGTAAGATTTTGTGCTCTAGCAAGTGTAGCACATCCACGAAAAGAACATAAGGTGTAGCCTCGGTTTAATTGCTTAATAATTAAAATTAGTGTGTACTATTAGGCTTGATGCTAAATCACATAATTAAAATTGGTGTGTACATTATCCCAACTATTTAATAAGTTTCTAAACAATTAAAATTGGTGTGTATATTATGAGGCAAAATTCAAGAAACTTACATGATTGCAAGCTCTTGTTCTAGGAGATGTGAGAGTTATATAATGTAACTCTTTTGGTGATAGTCTCTTTCAAATTCTATGTGATGAATTTTGTAGACTTTGTATTTGATTTCTATTCACATATCACCTCACATATATCTCAAGCTTTTCCTAGTTGCACACACTACACAAGTTACTCTTTGCTAAACACTGTACATGTTATTGTGTGTGTTTTTGGTCTGACCAACCAAGTTTGAAAATACCTTGAGTATTATGCAAAACATTTTTTTGTTGCTTGAGAATTTAAGGGGAGAATGGTTTAAATTTTTTTGAATAACTGGGCTTAAAACTTGGGTTTTTGAAAAAACATTTCATCTCATACTCATGCATTTTGTTCATCAATTTTAATGCTTTGAGGACTTTATGGCCAAAATGTGTTTTTTTTTTTTTCAAAACTGTGTTTTTTCTCAAAAAAAAAAATTTGTGAGCCTTTGCCTGTTTCGATCGATCCATTCTGTTTTTCGATCGATCGAAAATGTGCTTAAAATTCTTTTAAGAGTCTCGGGTTGATTCAATTGATCAAATGTAATTTTCAATCAATCGAATTTCGCGAATCAGGTTTTTTTTTTTAAAAAATATCAAACTTTGACTTGTTCAAATCACTTTTCAAAAGTTTCAAACCTTTTTCTCTCTCTCTCCGACTCGGTAAGGCTAAATCATCAATTTTTTGTCATTTTCCTCCGAATTTTTTGCAAGGTTTTTGCCCTCTAAGGCCGGTAAGTCCATTATACCCCTCATTTTTCTTTTATTTTAATGTTTCATGCATTTTTCATGCATTATTCATTGAAATTTTCGGACCTATTTCTTTTTGGGGTTTTTTTGTTGAGTCAAGCCTTTTTAAGTGAAATTGATCATTGGGTTTTTGTTAGGACATGATATAAACATGATTTTGATGGTAATTTGATCAATTTTGTGATTTGTGAAAAATTGAAAATTGTAGGGCTTGTAATTGATCCGAATTGGGGATTTGTTCAAATTGGGTTCAATTGATGCAATTGGCTTGTTGAATTGATGTAATTGATCATTATATTATGTATTCTAGCTTGTGTGATGATCAATTAGTCAAAATTTTCCAAAATATTAACAAGTGGTTTTCAATTTTGGGGTTTTTATTAGAAACTCTGTGCTCAAGCCAATTTTGTGAAATTAAACTTAAATTGAACTTAGTTTTACTGCATTAGAACATGCATCATGACATTGTAATTGTTCATGCATCATATAGATTTTTGTTCTATATTTTTTTTGTGCTAACTTGCAGTCTGCCCTTGGTTTGTGTTTTGTTTTGTTCTTTTGGTTCTATCTTTGTATCTTTGTCCTTTTCTTAGCATCATTTCTAGGAAGACTAGAGCTCATAGGTCTGTTCCCCCACCTTCTCCTCCCCCATCTTCTTTTGACCGTGAGAAGTTTCCTAGTGAGAAAAACCAAGAGATTTTTGAGACACTGAACCTTAGGAGAAAGATTTGGGCTGAGCGTTCTGTTGTGTTAGATGAGCTTGATCCTGCTATTAGGGAAAATTTTGAGCGTCGGGGCTAGTTACCTCCGTTGGATATTTCTGATCTTCCTCCTCCAGTTACCCTGATTAGAGAGTTCTTTTTGAACATCTCTATCTGCATCTATGATTCCAACACTTTGGTAAAGAGTTGGATACGAGGTGTAGATTACACCATTACTCCTACTGTAGTGGCTGCTGCTCTAGGGGTACCTTTGGTCCAGCACCCTGTCTACCCGTATGATGACTCTCCACTCTTGGATGATGTCATGTCATACATTATTGGGTCTTCTATCCAATAAGGTTCTGATCTTCAGATCACGTCTTCTGAGTTTCCTGAGACTATCTATCTGTTTCTTCAGATAACCTGTCATTCTATATGGCCCATTTCTCATCTTCACACCATTCCTCTCGAGCGGTGTGTCTTTTTGTACGCTCTTGTTACTGATGCTCCTATTAGTTTTCCTCACTTGTTTCTTCGTTCTTTGAACGAAGTTTATAGGAGTTCATCTTCCGCTCATGCTCTTGTCCATCCTATTTTTATTCAAAGGATTTTGTTATATCTTGGTTTAGATGATTTCCCTTCTTCTGAGCCTATACATGTTATTACTCCCATTGGTGCGTCTTTTCTTAGACAGAGGGCTGCTCATCTTCAAGTTGGCTCTAAAGACCCTAGGTCTGAGCCTTCTGGTACCGCACCTCCTCCTTCTTCTTTTACAGGTCCTGCTAGTAAGGATGTTGCTGATCCTGTTGGTGATGCTGCTGCTGTTGATGTTCCTCCACCTCCTTCGGATGACTTTGATATACGTCGTACCTTGGAGATTGTCATGATCATTCAGGCGGCTCATGGTCAGATTTTGGTGGACTTGCTTGATGAGATACGTGCTTTGCGAGCCGACTTAGCGCATCTTTGTTCACCCTCACCACCTCCTTTTGATGATAGCATGTGATTGTCCTTTGGCATTCCGTCACAAAAAATGGGAGTAGAGTTTTGACTCTTGTAGAGGAGTTTTTGTAGTTAGGGGGAGTATTTCTTTTATTTTGCGGAGCTAGTGGAGATATTAGATTGTATCTAGGTGCTTCACTTTGTATATCATTTTTGGGGCTATTCATGTTAGGGGGAGATACATTGATTTTGATATATATGATTCTTGTTTCTTGTGTTCACTGCTTATTGATTTATATTTATGAGTTATTCATTGATATATGTCTTTATTATGTGTTGTGTGAAACATACAAGAATGTTTTATTTTTGTTGTATCTAACTTAAGGGGAGAGTTAGTTTACATATCTGTTGATTTACTGTTTTTCTGTCACACATGCGTTTATGCGTTTGTTGAGTGTTTCAGGAATATATAGGTTGATTCAATTAAGCTGCTGTCTACACTTGCAACTGATGGATAGTAGTTAAGATTGAATTTGTGTTATGAGCATTATTTTTGTAAAGGGCTTTTATTTGTAAACTTTGAGCTTTTAATTTGTGTTTTGTCATGAATTGCCAAAGGGGGAGTTTGTTAGGTTCTAAAGACTTAGGATTTGATGTATTTAGAACTTTAATGCGTAATTTTGGCAAACCATAATCAAAATAATATGTTTAGTCTTGTTTATACTTGCTCAAAGTTGTGTAATTCATGTAAAGTTGGAATCGAGAGGCTGCAGATGTATTAGTGCATTTCGGCTTAGCTCGATCGATCGAAGGTTAGACTCGATCAATCAAAAGTCGGCCAAAATGTTTTTCTGCAGAATTTCCAACTTAACCCTATCTCATTAAACATTTAGGGTTTTATGTTTTTGCCCTAGGTATATAAGGCAAAACCCTAGCCACGTTTTGTGAGTTGCTCTGGTTGTATTGTTGCTCATATTTTGCGGTTTGTGTGAATCTCTTGTGAGATCCTTATGGAGCTTTCCTTCACATAAACTTAGGATTTTCAAGGTAAAGATATTATCAACACCTTGATGATCAACTCAGTTGCTGCCATTGGAGCTTAAAGAAACACAAGCAGGAGTGCTTGTACTTGATTGGAGAATTCAAGAAAGAAGGAGTCCGTGGATTCGGAGCTTGCACATGGTCGTGTCAGTAAGTTCTACTGGTGGGTAGCATTAGGAAGTCGAGCATAAGTGCTTGTAAGTCTTATTATATGAACTTCGATTCTTTCAAGATAGTGGATTCAGGTTTACCTTAAGGATAGCTAGGTTAAATCCTCTCCAGGTTTTTACCATGTGGTTTCCTGAGTCATCATATTTTTGTGTTATTTATATTTCCGCTGCTATATATTTGATATGATTGTTTGATTGTGATAACCTAGATTTGCATAATTTGACTAAGTTAATCACTTGACTAATTAACTAGGTTAATCTGATTGTGTTAAAGGGTCTAAAAACCTAACACTTACATTTTCCAGCTAATCCATTTCATAACATGATTTTTATGCTATGTGATTGGCAGTTACCTTGAATCTAAATTTATCCAGGGAATTATCGATTGGATATCAAGTACTACATTAAACCGCACACGTTTATTTGTTGCTAAATACCCTATTGGAGTAGTTCTCATGCAACAAAAATAGAAAAGATTTTAAATATTGAGTCAAATGATATTCGAATGGTGGTGATCCATGTCCTTGGGGGAATAGGTAAGACTACAATTGCAAAAGCTGTATATAACAAAATTGTTGATGTCTTTGAAGGAAGCTTTTTTCTAGAGAATGTTAAAGAAAGGTCTGGGTCAAATGATGGCATAATCCAATTACAAGAGATACCTCTTTCTAATATCTTAAGGGATGGAAATTTAAAGGTGGACAACATATCTAGAGGAATCAATGTGATAAAGGAAAGACTTTGCCATAAAAGAGTTCTTTTAGTTCTCGATGATGTGGACGAACAAAAGTAAATAGAAAATTTGCTTGGAAAATGTGATTGGTTAACTCCTAGAAGTAGAATCCTTATAACCACAAGAGATAAAGATGTGTTAACCACTCTCAAACAAGATCCTCTAATCTATAAGGTTGATGAAATGGACAAATATGAAGCTTGTGAACTTTTTAGTTTGTATGCCTTTCAAAAAAATGAACTCGAGGAAGCTTACTTGCAACTTACAAATCAAATTATCAATTATGCGAATGGCCTTCCTCTAGCTTTAAAAATAATAGGTTTTGATTTGTGTAGAAAAAGTTTATCTCAATGGGAAAGTGCATTAGAGAAGTATAAAAAGATTCCTAGCAAGGAAATTCTAAAAGTACTCAAAATGAGTTATGAAGGATTGGACCAAAGTGAAAAGGATATTTTCCTTGATATTGCATTTTTCTTCAAGGGGAAAAGAAAGATTATGTTGTAAATATATTAGAGGCATGTCATTTATTTCCAAATTATGGTATTCCAAAACTTATTGACAAGTGTTTGATAACTATTGATTGGTGGGGCAATTTATCAATGCATAACTTGCTACAACAAATGGGAGAGGAAATTGTTCAACAAGAATAACCACAAGCACTTGGAAAACGTACTAGACTACGGGATTATGTGGATGCTTATACTGTACTAACTAGAAATATGGTATAAGTCCTTTTTCCTTGACTTCTTTCCTTCTTTTGATCAAGTTGGAGAAGAAATGAATTGGTTTCTTTAATTTTTATTAATTTTTAAGCAATACAAGCTTATCAATATATTTTTTTGTTTAAAATTTTAAATCTATTATATTTTTAGAAAATTCTATTGCGTAGTGTTGTTCACTTAATGCTTTGTCCAACTTGAAAGTTCAAAATGGGTATGAAACACCCTTGAACGTTTAGACCCCAAATTACAAAAATATCAATTCAAGCTTTATATCAAACAATTAATGTGCGGAATACGATACTAAGCTTATAATAGAATTGATAGAGCAATCTAAGCCGAATATAAACACATCCACAGCAGTAAATATAAGGCAAAGATAAAGGAAAGAAAGATGCAAACACACGGACAACACACGATGTGTTATCGAAGAGGAAACCGAAGTCCTCGGCATAAAACCTCTCCACCGCCCTCCAAGCGGTGATAAAATCCACTAAAGAATATAGTTGGGATACATGAACAGCAGTAGACCCTCCAAGCCTAATCTACCCAAGTACCTAAGCCCTCCAAGCTTCTTGCTCCAACGAGGTTACGCCGAACCTATTTCTTCTTTAGCTTCCCGGATTCCGCTACTTGACCATAGCATCAACCAATGTATATTGGTTCCTTCCCAAACTGCTTCCCTAAGCACCAAATGAATCTTCTCACAGACGTGGGTGTGGTGAGATGAAGATTTGGTAAAATGCCTCTCAAGGTTTTGACAATGGAGAGGGAGAGAGGGTAGAGGAATTTGAAGAGTCTCTAAGGTAAAGATTGGGGATGAGGCAATCTTGTATTTCTCTAGGGTTTCTCTCACAAAATTCTCTCTGGAAGCTTTCACAATTTCGTGGGTATAAGGGTGTATATATAGTAGGGTGAGAAGGGAATGCAAAACGTCAGTTTTTGCCAAACAGGGTTTACTCGCGGCTTGTCCAAATCGCGAGTTCCAGTCGCGACGTAACGGCCTGGACAGCCTGGACCTTTTGTCCTGTAGCGTGACAGCTGGTGCGACCCTTCAGCTTCCCAGTGTGCCTCTCACGTGCCTGCCTTTCGCGGCTTGCCAGTCGCGATCCACCCGCGAGCCCTAGCCGCGAGACTCTGTTTTCTTGCACACTCTTGAGCTTTTCTTCACATCTTCTCACACACTACCCTTACAATTTTCCCACCTAAATACAGGGTAACTAAGTGCTAAATTACAAGCAAATTGGTCACGGAATAAAGCCAATTAGATGGTTGATTAAATTCAACCTTACAATCTCCCCCTTTGGCTATTCCGTGACAAAACCCTACAACAGACTCTAGACTTAAACGTGAGTTGGGAACAGTTGGAAAACTCACTCACACCTAACTCTAGATTCTGTAAAGCTCTTGAACATATGAATAAGTAACTCCTAAAACACAACAACATAGCAATATCATTGTATGCAGTAAACTTAATAAGCATATGGAGCAAAATAGGCATGATCAAGCAAAAATGAACAAAAGCACAAAAGCAATAATTCATGGCAAGATCAGCAACAGTAGTCACTTAAGCAAAAGTGATTACTATGTTCATTCATACAAGAAATGAACATCCGGACATGCAAAAATGATAAACTCAATTGAAGAGTACCATTTGCAAGTCCAACACTCAACCAATGCATACAAACTTATATGCATCTAGGAACAATCCTACAAGGGCACAAGAGTGTTGTACTTAAGATAATGCAATGCATTAACAAGTACCAAGACACAAAAGCATAAAGGCTGCATAGGCAAAGTTTTGCAAATACATGGCACAAACCATAAAAGCCTACAAGCATGCATAAGTGCTATAATCAACCCTCAAAGCTTACAAAAGCAACAAAGGGTACATGTTAAGCAACTTAATGTACATAAGCTGAAAAACATCAAACAGTATATAAATATGCTGAAATAAACAACTACTACCACAGTATTTTGAGTTAACAAAGTTTTATATACAGAACAAAAATCCAAAAGAAAATGATGAAGAAATCTCCCCCTTAAACCAAGCACTCCCCCTCAAGAGCTGCCTCAAAAATTCTCCCCCTTTTTGACCGGAATGGCCAAGGGGTCAGTGTTTCAGTCTTGTGAAAATAACATCAACTTGAGCTGCAACCACATCAATCTGGTCTTGCATGGCAACCAATCTCTCCGACTGCTCTTTCTGGCCATCTCTGAGGGTCTTTTCCATTTCCGTAAGACGATTGTGGAGATTATCAAAGAGCATTTGAACCTTGTCAGGCTGAGGGGCAGACTGTGGTTGAGTAGTGTCCGGTTGCTCAGAAGTAGAGGAAGTAGTAGAAAATGGATGAGCACTTTTTGGAGCTTTGGATGAGTGACTCTTGCTAGCCTGTAGAGTGAACATGGAGATTGGTCGAGGACGAGCAATCACGTTCCCAATCGAGGGAGGAGTAACACCTTCTCGTAAAACGAAGTTCATAATAAGACTGCAGAATGGAAGGCACCCTCGTGCTACTGATCTGGTGGCTGTCTTTCTTATGATGTGATAAATATGGGCACAAATGTCAATGGTGGTGCCAGTGATGAGATCACAAAGAAATTGGGTCCTTCCAAGATTTATATACACCGTGTTGGTCAGCGGATAGAGATTTGAAAACATAATTAGCTTCAATGTAGTCAACTCAGGTGAAAACTTGGAGGTACTTATTAATGTTCCTGTGCTGGAAATGTCGTGGTCAAGACCAAGAATTTGAAGAATGTCCTAAATCTCTGGAGTACGATCATCATACGGCGTAAGGTCGGCATCCGCAGGACGTGTGATGTTGAGAAGTTCAGCTATGGTGTCTGGGTTGATTATGAACTCCGTTCCTCTTACCAGAAAATGTAGTTCAGTCTCAAGATCAACTGAGTTGGCGAGACATTCCTTCACAAGTTCAATCATCGGATCAACAAAGTTTCCGAATAGAGCTGCCCAATCTTTTGTCTCGAAGATCCGAGGGACAAAAGTTGTGTCCAATGTGTCAAATCTGACCTCCCGTTCCACTATAGGAGTTCCTCGGTCAAAAATGTTGAGGTAAGCATCTTGGTGCTGAGAAGATCGGAATAGTTCATTATTGAGTTCAGTGGATGGCTGTGAGGAGGACCGTGTTCTTTTTGCAACAGGCCCAGTTTCTTCTTCTGTCATTACCTCTTTTCCTTTCGAGGATTGTCGAGACATCTGTAAGATAGTAAACACACAGAAAAGTACCAAATGCAATACCACAGGGAATCAACAACAGCTTGATTAGATTCATTTAAGAAGGTGAGACAAAATTTCACTTTAATCACAACCACAAGAATCAAATCAACAACAAAATACCAGATGGATAAACTGAAATACATTCCACACTAAGCTCACAACCTATAAGAACCACATAGATCTCAAACCCATATGTTTGAATAGAATGCGAAATTCTATCAAATAAACAATGCTCAGATTGGAGACAAACATGCTGAAGCATAAACATGATATAGAATAAACTCAGCAGTAAAGGAAAATAACCTCAAACAGCCATAAACACCTATTAATGCAAACCCATATATGAACACAAACAGTTCAAAGCACATGTGCACGGTTCAGCACAAGAAGACAATGGAAAACATATTAAGAATGAAATGAGGGAAAGAAAACCCATACCTTAGTTTTGGAGATTTATGCAGAAATGATGCAGAAATGAGAGAAATTTTTCAGATAGAAACGAACGCTTGAGAGAGAGATTGAAGAAGACAATGAACAGTCACTGAAAATCGAGGGAAAACTGAAAATCAATTTTAAAAAACTGTCTTCAAAAACTCACAACACGCGTTTTTCGCGACTGAATCAAGTCGCCATTAAGTCGCCAGATAGAGCCGCGAAACACTGAGGAGAAAAACTTGAAAATTTCTCTAAGTGTTTTTCGCGACTGGAAGGTCTACCCGCGATATAGTCGCGATATGAGCCGCGAAATTCCCTGAGTACCTCTTGCGACTGGACCTTCCACCCGCGATACAATCGCCACATTGACCCGCGAAAAGAGCACAACTCAAATATTGGAAAAATTTTCTAAGTCTTTTTCGCGATAAGGGTACAGACTCGCCAATTAGCCGCGAAAAATCTCTGAGTGAGCTCGCGACTGGGGCTTGCGATTGTGCTAACCCGCGACTTAGTCGCCAAAACAGGGCAACACTGTTTTTTGAAATTTTCTTGACATTTTGCAAAAACAAAGTACTTTCCAAAAACAAAACAAAACACTCAAAAATCTTTTTGTGTTTGATCAACAAAGCTTGAGCATGTGAAAGAACATTTAATCAAGTACAATCACACAAATGAATATGGCATTACTTGAACATAGACTTGTGTGTTGTGTGTGGATATCGAAAATGAGATAGTCCTTAGTCCAATGTGAAGCTTCAATGATCAATTCAATCAAGGCATACACAACTAGCACTAGATAATGTGACCTATCTCAATTATAGAAACATGCATATATGACCTCCCACAAGAAGACTTGATAACTATTCTCTGAAGCTTTTCATTTGGCTCCATATTCAACATATCATTTGCAACTTTTGAGCAAAGAGAATCTCATTGTGAGATAGATGCCTGAAATTTTTGATATTTCAATTGATGAGTTAGCCTTTGGCCTTTTTGAGCATCACACATTTTATTTTGGTCGCTTTCCCTTTTTCCTAGTCAAATACTAGTGTGTGCGACAGGCTTTTGCAGCTCTATATCTCTTTTCATTTGGAGATTTACATTTAGAGAGCTCTTTTTAAGCATAAAAATAAAAAGTGGGAAGATATATAGGCATGAGTCTATGCATGTCTCAAGATCAACAAAACCATTCACTAATCATTCATGACAAGGTTGAAGATCTATTTACAACAATCACATAGATTTCAGAATTTCTTCCACAAAGATATGAGTGCATGAGAGACAAGCTAAGCTCGTTAAATGCACACAGCCATAAGTACAAAGGTACAAGGCAAAACATGCTTTGAGACAAAGCTCAACAGAGTGATCAAATTTTTGGATTTTTCAACTTTTTATGTGTTTTTGGATTTTTGACACAAAAACAGTAGAAGAAAGATAAAAAAAATTTAAACACGAAACAAACTACAAATTAAACAAATGCTCAAAAACACAAAGCAAATACCAAACTTATCCACAAAGCATAAGAAGAATTAATGCATGGACATGTTATAATGCTTATGCATGAGAACCCTTTGTCACCCACACGTCACGTGCGTTTGGGGTGATATCCTTAACGGATTGGGTCCGAGAGTTAGGACTTTCAAACCTCCTATTGAAGCTCTCCAAGCAAGTGGTGAAGGCGCCAATCATTTTCATTACGTCCGTCATTCCGGGATCACGGTTTTGGCTCCTTGATTGGTCACCACCCCAAGTCCTCAAGTCATTTCTTCTTCCTCGTGACCGAGATACACTCGCATTGTTGTCTGCTCTTAGCTTTTGACAGTTGGGTCTAGTGTGTCCTTGCAGTCCGCAATAGTGACAAACATAGTTTATTCTAGGACCCTGCTGCTGTCTTGGGAGAGATCTTCCTCTAGCTCCAAATCTGACTTCAGATTGATTTCGAGGCTTGTTAAACACCTGTTGATTAGCCACATTCTTTTTCTTCTCAGCCTCAACTATCTCTGGAGTAGGCTTATCGACAGTCGTCTCTTTGGTTTTCACAAACTTTACTTCCTTGGTGACTTTGGCTGATGAGCTGCTCCCTCCGGTATATCCCAACCCGGACTTGTCTGAGGCATGTTTTTGGGATGAGATAACATCATCTAGCTTCCTGGAGGAGATCCTATCTACCTTGGCATGAGCTTGTACTAACTCTTGCTCAAGGAATCTCACTTTAGTGTAAGCTTCTGATAGCTCACCATTAAGTGTCTCAATTTCACATTTAGCTTCCTTATATCGTGCCAGGAGACTTTTGTAATCTTCCTCAGCTCTCTTCATCTTCTTGATGGCTGCATTAGCCACCTTAGCATATTCACCGGTCTTCTCAAGGAGTGAGTTGTAAGTCTCTTGCAATCCCACTATTTCTCCAACTTCTTCATCTTCAGACTCCTCGACTACTCCCATAGACTCCAAATCAGAATGTTCCCCAAGCTCCTTTACAAGTGTACCCAACTCATCCAAGGTCTCCTCATGTGCAATGGTCATGAAGGCGGAGTAATTTCCCTCTCCGTCGCAGCTATCTTCGGAGTCAGAATTTGATGAATCATCATCACTCAAAGCTGTGGCATAGACCTTTCCTTTTGTCTTCAAATAATTTGGACATTCCTTTTTGAAGTGTCCATGTCCATTACACTCGAAACACACAATATCTGAGGAAGATTGAGACTCCTTCCCTTCTTTCCTCGTAAACTCTTTTCTGTCACCTCTTGAAGATGAAAATTTCCTATCGTTGAATGGTTTCCCACTGTTCTTCATCTTCAGGAATTTTCGAAAGTTTTTCGCCAGATATGCTACTTCCTTCTCCACTCCATCTTCTTCCGAACGGTCATGGAATGCTACTCTCTCATCAATTGTCTTAAGAGCAAGGGATTTGCTCTTCTTCGCCGAAGGGAGGGACAACTCATATGTCTGTAGAGAACCAACCAGCTCTTGAACCTTGATTTCGTCAAGATCTTTGCTCTCTTCAATGGTTGTAACTTTGGGCCGGAAACTTTCTGGTAGTGACCGGATAATCTTCCTTACAATCTTCGAGTCCTCCGTCTTTTCCCCCAAGTTAAATTTACCAACAACCACTTCGTTTAACTTGCTGTAGAACGAATCAAACGACTCTTCATCACTCATCTTTAACTCCTCAAAGCGAGTGGTCAACATTTGAAGTTTTGTGTCCTTCACTTTCTTAGTTCCCTCATAGGTTGTCTCCAGAATTTCCCATGCTTCCCTAGCAACGGAGATGTGAGAAATCCGGTGGAATTCTTCTGGAGAGACACCGCAGAAAATAGCATTCAATGCCTTGCTATTCGCATTTGCCGCTGCAAGAGCAGCCTTATCCCAATTGGCCTTGGGAGCCTCCGGTTTAGTCCAACCTATCTCAACTGCATCCCACACAGTCTCATCCATAGAACACAAAAACGCCCTCATTCGGACTTTCCAAAATGCATAATTATTACCATCAAAAAATGGTGGAACATTGAGAGATTGAGACCTATCCATCTCAATAAGGGGTCAAGGATCACACTCAGGTATTAAAACCACAACAAGTGTACCCGCTCTGATACCAATTGAAAGTTCAAAATGGGTATGAAACACCCTTGAACGTTTAGACCCCAAATTACAAAAATACCAATTCAAGCTTTATATCAAACAATTAATGTGCGGAATATGATACCAAGCTTATAATAGAATTGATAGAGCAATCTAAGCCGAATATAAACACATCCACAGCAGTAAATATAAGGCAAAGATAAAGGAAAGAAAGATGCAAACACACGGACAACACACGATGTGTTATCGAAGAGGAAACCGAAGTCCTCGGCGTAAAACCTCTCCGCCGCCCTCCAAGCGGTGATAAAATCCACTAAAGAATATAGTTGGGATACATGAACAGCAGTAGACCCTCCAAGCCTAATCTACCCAAGTACCTAAGCCCTCCAAGCTTCTTGCTCCAACGAGGTTACGCCGAACCTATTTCTTCTTTAGCTTCCCGGATTCCGCTACTTGACCATAGCATCAACCAATGTATATTGGTTCCTTCCCAAACTGCTTCCCTAAGCACCAAATGAATCTTCTCACAGACGTGGGTGTGGTGAGATGAAGATTTGGTAAAATGCCTCTCAAGGTTTTGACAATGGAGAGGGAGAGAGGGTAGAGGAATTTGAAGAGTCTCTAAGGTAAAGATTGGGGATGAGGCAATCTTGTATTTCTCTAGGGTTTCTCTCACAAAATTCTCTCTGGAAGCTCTCACAATTTCGTGGGTATAAGGGTGTATATATAGTAGGGTGAGAAGGGAATGCAAAACGTCAGTTTTTGCCAAACAGGGTTTACTCGCGGCTTGACCTCGCGGCTTGTCCAAATCGCGAGTTCCAGTCGCGACGTAACGGCCTGGACAGCCTGGACCTTTTGTCCTGTAGCGTGACAGCTGGCGCGACCCTTCAGCTTCCCAGTGTGCCTCTCACGTGCCTGCCTTTCGCGGCTTGCCAGTCGCGATCCACCCGCGAGACTCTGTTTTCTTGCACACTCTTGAGCTTTTCTTCACATTTTCTCACACACTACTCTTACAATTTTCCCACCTAAATACAGGGTAACTAAGTGCTAAATTACAAGCAAATTGGTCACGGAATAAAGCCAATTAGATGGTTAATTAAATTCAACCTTACACAACTAGGGAACAAATAAAATTCGAGGCATAATGTTGAATCTGCCTAAACCTATAACGTTGGAACTTCATGCTCAAGCTTTCAGAAGGATGAAAAACATCAAGTTTCTTATAGTTAATAATGTACATATTGATGGATGTCTAGAATATCTCCCCAACAGTATAGTGTTGCTGGATTTGCCTAATTGTTCCTTTTCCTTGCCATCAAATGTTTGTCTTCAACAGCTTGTCTACTTCAACATGCCATATAGTAACATTAGAATACATAAGCTATTCAAGCAGGTATGATTATTAGTTTTCTTAATTATGATTTATGATTTATTTCTTAAGTTTATTTTAAAGCTTGGTGAAGATAAATGTTGTTCCCTTCTACAGGTTTTGCCTTTTGAAA
Source organism: Quercus aquifolioides (assembly GCA_019022515.1). Taxonomy (NCBI): domain Eukaryota; kingdom Viridiplantae; phylum Streptophyta; class Magnoliopsida; order Fagales; family Fagaceae; genus Quercus; species Quercus aquifolioides. The sequence goes on from CM032332.1 coordinate 55,535,167, forward strand.
ATTTGAAAGGAATCAATCTCAAACATTGTGAATCCATCCAGAAATTACTTGAGTTGTGGGCTCCAAATTTAGAGATATTAGACCTTTCTTATTGAACAAATTTAGTTGAGATTCATGAGCCTACTAGATTTCTTGATAAGCTTAAAACTTGGTACCTTACTGGTTGCAAAAAACTACAAGCTCTTCCTAGAAGACTTAAGTTCAAATCTCTTGAACATTTTTATCTTGATTCCTGTGAGTCCATTGAAGAATTACCTGAGTTGTGTGCCCCAAATTTAAAGACATTAAACCTTTCTAATTGTAAACATTTAGTTAAGGTTCATGAGTCTGATGGACTTCTTGATAAACTTGAAACTTGGGATCTCAGTTATTGTGGAAAACTTCAAAGTCTTCCAAGACTTACGTTGGAATGCTTAGAGCTTTTAAATTTGCGTGGGAGTGGTATTAGAGAGTTGCCTTCCTCAAGATGCACAAGCCTTGAGAGTAAACTTCCAGATAGCATCTATAAATTCCAAAAACCCAGGTGTTTATGTCTTTGTACTAACATACCAAGACCAACCTACAATTCTTTTGATGGCTCTATCGGATATGGGTTTTTACAGTTAGAAGAACTTAATCTCTTCGGTGAAAATGTAATTGAATTAGATGTTCTGGAGTTTGATTACTTTCCCTCATTGAGGTATCTAACTCTAGAAAACACCAATACTGTTACCATCCCTAAAAGCTTTATCAAGTTTACTACATTAAGGAAACTTTATATATTAAATTGCAAGCAGTTTGAGGAAATTCAAGGACTTCCACAATCTTTAAATCTTTTGATGGCTATAAATTGCCCATCATGGAATCCACAATCATCAAATGAAATATTGAGCCAGGTCTTTCTCTATCACTCTATCGCTCAGTTATAAAGAAATAATTGTATTGCCTTTTCCTAAATACATAAAATTGATTTGCTAAACTGCAGGTTATTGCTAAAAGAATTGCTAAATGGAAGCAAATGGGAGAAAGTCAAGGCATTTTGCCCTCAACCGAATTTTCTTCTCATCGGCCTAACTACAAACTTGCTGAAATCTTAGAACCTAACACAGAGAATTGTGAATTTGTAGTACTAGGAAGTGAGATTCCAAATGGGTTCAACCACCAAAGTGATGGAAATTCCATTTCATTCATGGTTGGTTGGAATTGGAGATTTTTCATATCCTTTTGTTGTCTGTGTTGCCCTTGGACCGACAAATGGATCTTGTGATTATGTGGTTGACGTTGACATCAGTGGTTGTTTAGAAATTCGCTATCCTGGCGTTTTCTTAGAAAAAAAGTGAATCTTGTCGTTTGTGGTTTTTTTTTGGACCTCTTTGTGAATGGGAGAACGAGTTGAGCTACTTAAATCTATCTAAACATAGTCATTTTAAGGTTGCTTGTAGAATCAAGATGGAGAATTGTTGTTATCACAGAGAGCCAATAGATTCTACGGCTATCATAAAAAATTTGGGGGTCCATGTAGAATGCATCTGTTCTCCTCATAAATCTTCCCTGCCTTTACTACCTCTCTTCCCCACTTCTTGCAATGAAGGAGATATAGGGCATGCAAATGCAATGGAAACAACAAATACTACTGGGTTTGAATATGATTTGAAGGGATTTCAAGGTGATTTGAATATGTCATTATCGGTACCCTGAATTTGCAAATGATGACTTTGATTTCAATTTGTGTCCACCCTGGAAGAAAAAGAGGACATCTTGATCAAACTTTGAAGAATTATGCCTCTCTTCGTTCCACTGATTCCCATCTCCTCCAACTCCAAGTTAGTTCCCTTCACTTACAAGTATTTACAACTCCAAACCCAAAATTGTTTTTAATGTACAATGAGTGCTTTGTTTGTTTCTTGGACATATCACGTATATACCTAAAAAAGTTCTCTTATGGTGATGTAAATTTGGTTTGTTTGTGCTTGTGTTATTGAAGCTTTTGTTATGTTCTACATGATTGGCTATTGCATAAGGCCACGGCCTTTGTAGTCATGTGGTACTTGTTTTCAATCAAAGCAATTTATCAAGTGGAAAGAGAGTTTTATATTGGAAGATAATTACCCTGTTGAGACGGTGTAGCTGGCTATGTCTGTTTAGTCAAGTAATAGTAATAGAGAATGTACTCTTTAACAGTGCATAATTTGATTATTCATTGAGCTAGTTGTGTGACATAATTAAATTCTACTGTTTGGAAAGCCTTTCATCAAAAACAATATTAAATATTGGAGGACTTCATCAAATGCATTGTCTTAATATATTATTTTTCTTTCCAGCCTATTTTAGGGTTTTTTACTTCTTCTTTTTTTGGGTTGTGTTATGGTTTGTTTTGGCCTTAATTAGATTGGATTGGTCTTTAGTGATCATTCAAGAAATTAGCTGGGATTACTTTTTCCTTCTTTTGGATATAGAGATTGCTACAATTTTAAAATTGAAAGCATGATCATTGATAAAATCAAAGCGATTTTTAATACTGTCAATAAATATAATTCCTTAGATCTTGAAAGGTTTGAAATTCTGTCACATCCCAAGGTCTTAAGACGAAATTTTGTAATAAACTCTAAACACACCCCGCTTCAGTATCAGTTTATCTAACATTCTATTAACTTCCCCGACTGTCAACCTTATTTATAAGTAGTCTCTGTAATCTGTATCATTTAGTTATTTTTGTTAGGTTCTAAAGATTTAGGATTTTATGTATTTAGAACTCTAATGTGTAATATTGGCAAACCATGATCAAAACAATATGTTTAGTCTTGTTTAGGCTTGCTCAAAGTTGATTAAATATTGTAAAGTTGGAATCGAGTGGCTGCAGATGTATTGGAGCATTTCGGCCTGGCTCGATCGATCGAAGCTTAGGCTCGATCGATCGAATCTCGGGTCAGATGCGTTTTCTGCAGAGTTCCAGCTCAGCCCAAACTCTATTTAAACGTCTTGGGGATCAAGTAAAACACTCCTATATATAAGGAAAACCCTAGAACGTTTTTGGGACTTTTTGATGAGAGATTAGAGTGCCTCTTGTGCCTCCTTTTATTTTTAGGGTTTTGTACCCAAACCTCTCTAAGTCTTTGTTGCTCATATTTGCGGTTTATGTGAATCTCTTGTGAGATCTTTGAGGAGCTTTCCTTCACATAAACTTAGGGTTGTCAATCTCTTGATGATCAACTTAGTTGCAACCATTGGAACTTAAAAAGAAAAGCAAGCGGGGAGCTTGTAGCTGATTGAAGAATTCAAGAAAGAAGTAGTCCGTGGATTCGGAGCCTGCGCGTGGTCGTGTCAGGAAGTTCGTACTGGTGGGTAGCATTAGGAAGTCGAGCGGGGAGCTTGTAGTCCTTCTGTAAGAACTTCAATTCTTTCATAGTGGATTCAGGTTAGCCTTGAGGATAGGTGGATCAAATCCTCCCCAGGTTTTTACTGTGTGGTTTCCTGGGTGATCATATCTTGTGTTCATTTATTTTCCGCTGTATTATTATTCTTGATATGATTGTTGAATTGCTTTAACCTAGAATTGCATAATTTGACTAAGTAACAACTTGGCTAATTAATTTAGGCTACGCAATTTGGTTGTTTAAGGGGTCTAAATAACCTGTCAATTTTCTTCCACCTAACTTAGAAAAGTCTTTTTTAATAATATTGAATCATAGTTATTCACTTCTCCCACATCTTCAAGCCTTCTCCATTATTATATTAGGTTTCCTTGACAATAAGAGAACCACATAATGAAATACATATGGAATCAAAATAGGGGTTTTTATATCCATTGGATACTGGTATCAGAGAGAAAACATAAGCAATATTTGTGCCAAGGTTGTTGAATACTCAGAGCAAGTAACCTCCTAACTTCTAAAATATTGTTTTAGACATTCACTTTCTAATCTCATGATTAATTATTTTAAAACCCAATCTTTTAAGGGTTTGAATTTTAAGTTTGACATTAATTTTGATTGAATTATAGTCAAAGCTGACAGTGTTTTTTAGTGCATGATTAGTCTATTGAGGAATTGAGTTAGATGTGGTAATTTTGGTTTGATTGATTTTGATTTAGAATTGGCTTGAGAGGGAGAGAGAGCAGGTGAACTTTTTTATTTAAATCAGCCCAGATTCATTTCCTTTATATTTATAACCATTTGCCTTTCTCTTTCTAAGTTATATTTTCCAATGCTTGAAATTTGCATCTTTGTTTAATAATAAATTTTTTTTCATTGAAATTTAAATATTCACTGCTTATGCATAAATTTGATAATGTAAAATATTATTTGCTTAAGTTTGTTTCCATTTTTGCATTGAAATTTGGAACACAATCTGATAAGGGACAAATTTGCTTAAGGTTATGTGTGTTGGTGTGTTTTTTAAGTTTGTATTAAAAAAAAACTTGATATGATTGGTGAATCTGAATATATGCTGCTGAAGGCAATAAGTTTTATTTAAAATGAGGTGTGATTTTGATTTGTATTAGTGTGTGTCTGTCAACCATAGCTTTGTTCACTCATTGTAAGATGAGTCATTGAAGCAATAATGTTAATGTAAATACTTTCTTTGTTTAAGCTGGTTCATCATTCAATTTTGTCATGTTTGTTAAATTTCCTATTATTAAATTGTCTTTTATTTATTTTCATAATTATAATTGTTTGTTCAATGTTGTTCAGGATCATCTTCTATAAGAGCTAAATCGATCCGCACCAAAATGTATAAATATTGTCTAAATGTGTTTGATTCTTCTTCATATGCAAAGTTTATGGCTCTTTGTTTTGATGTATTTCTTTCCTAATTGTTTAATTGCACATTTGTAAGTAGAATAGTGATTACATTTATCTGTAAGTTCATGGAAGTGAGATAAAGCACTGAAGTCTCAAAAATGGAATAGACATGCATGGTCATATCATATTTTATGTAATTGCGTGTGTTATGATATTGGATTTGAAATTTAGAAGTTGGCATATACAATTTATCTTTGGCTATTGGTTGTTGCTATGATTTAGAATGAGTGAAAATATATACTAAGTTTACTTATTCATAAAAGTCACTGTTGATATGAAATTAAACTATTATGTTTTATTTACAAGATATTTGAAGGTAAAAAAAACATTATCATACAAAATTGTTAGAGAACTTAGTAGCACTTTTGACTCTGTATTGCTTGGTTATGGCCAAAGCTAATCGAATTTATGCCCAGGCTAAATAATTGACACTGGGAAAGAAATAAGGAAAAAATGATGGTTTTTGTAATTGTAATCATTTTTTGATAATGAGATTAACCCTTTGGGAGAGTTAGAAAGATGAGAAAAAGTTAAGGCACCATTGGAGGACTCTGAAACACAATGTAGGCAAAGGATTTTTTTGGGTGCTATCTATCGGTCTCCCTCAGCCAATGCCAAAAAGCCCCTGTGTTAGCCCTTTTCTATGAGAAATGATATGTCCACAACATTTTTACAATATTTTTACAACAAATCCTAAGTGGCAGGTTGTAATTAGTTGTTATTATTAGGGCAAAAAAATTAATCTTAGTGTTAGGTTCAAATTTAAACCAATAACAACTAACCACTTATGATTTGCTGTAAAAATGTTGTGGACGTAACATCTCTTTTTATTTATTTCAATCAATTCGTTTTTCTTCCCTTTATATTTGCAATTCCGTTCCTTTCACTTTTTAAATTTTATTTCGCGTGGCATAATTGATTAAGCCCTATAATTAAAATTTAGGGTCTAAACTATTGCCTAGTTTAATTAAGAAATTTCTCAAGTTGAATATAATTGGGTATTTGAATTTAATTGAATATCCTGATATATTTCATCTAAGGTACTGTTGTAGGTAAGTTTTATCCTAAAATTTAGTGCTTTGTCTTCCTCTGGTTTTTTTTTTTTTTTTTTTTTTTTTTTTTTTTTTTTTTTTTTTATTAAGAAGAAAGAAAAGCTTTTAATTGAAACCTATACAATAATAGTATAATACCCCAATTAAAACTTTTAAGAACTCCTAGTCATTCTCTAGGGATCATTTCTAAAAATTCATCCTTGAAATTATTTGGGTTCAAAGAGCCATGGAATGCATTAAATAAATAAAAATTCATCCTTGAAATTATTTGGGTTCAAAGAGCCATGGAATGCATTAAATAAATTATATATAAAAAAAGGCCAATTCCCCAATTAAGTATACCTTGGTATTCAATTTTTTATAGAAAATAAAAGGGTAAATTTCACAAACCCACCGTTTGTGAAAATACCCAACTAAGTCCAAAACAATTTAAAACCTACCAATTTCATCCTCAAAAGACCATTTTGTCCCTAATTTTTATTATCTCTTCTTTCTCTCTCCTGTCTCGTTACTCTCCCTCTCTCTCAACTCTCTTCTCTGAGTTCTCTTTCTTAGAACTCCCTTTCTAACTGGTGAAACCCATGAGTTTTGGTCACCGGAAACACCACCCAGCAAAGGACTTCGTGATTCCCACCACAGGTTTGAGTCGTTTGACGCCATCAGTGCTATTTAACGGACTCTCGTCCCTCTCAGATCGAAACCCACATGGTGGTGATGGTGCTTCGATCTGGTCACTGACGAAACCCATAAGCTTAGTCACCGCAGGTTTGAGTGATTTTTATGTGCTGTTTTGTAGCATTTTCAGGGGACCTTCAGTGGGATTTTGGTACTGTTCTTATGGATTCAGAGATTTGGGTTGGGTGTTTTCGGTCAGAGAGAGGTTTGAGAGTGAGAGAGACAAGAGAGAATAGAGAGTTTGTACGTTTAGGGGCAAAGTTGTCTTTTGAGGACCAAATTTGTGGGTTTTAAAATGTTTTGGACCTACCTGGTATTATCACAAACCTCATGTAGGATTGTGGAATTTATCCAAAATAAAAAAAATGAGATTTCTCATCAGTAAAGGGGAAAAAAGTAGTAGCTTTTTTAGTGTTAATATTAAAATTATTCTAGCCATCTGTAAAGTGGTGATGGAAATAAGGTAAAGTAAAATGTGTAATTTTATGTTAAACGGGGATAAAAACTTAAAAATGTATTGAGTTTTTGTAAAAAAAATTAAAAATACGTTAATTTTTTTTGAAAATAAAAAATAAAAAATTTGTAACAAAACTATGGAATTAAATAAGGATGTTCCTTCCAACATGCATTATTGTTTGTACTACATTGCGCGTGGTCAGATCAGGAAGAAAAGTGATTCCCTGATTTTTTTGTTTCTTCTGAAAATTCTACAAACTTATCATATATATTTATATTAAGTGTGAAATTTAAAAATCTAACTGTTAGATTACATGTTCTTATTATATCCTTAATGCTTACAAAATTTCAAGAAAATCAAACATCAATTGCTATGTCATCAAATAAATGTTATAATTTCAAGTTTTTATAATAAAAAGTTGTATACAAAAAATAAGTTAATTGATCAAATAGTAAATAATATTCGATTTGAGCGGAATTTGATATGTATGTTAAGAACATAAAATTCAACGGTTAGATTTTTAAAATTCACATCCATAAAAAAATATATGAGAAGTTTGAACTCTTTAAACTAATTTGGAGAAAAAATTGCACGAGGGAAATTTCGTAGAAGATGGAATATACCTACTTTCATAATTAACTACTGTCTCTTTTTTCAATGCATTTAACCCAAGGTACTGTGGTAGGTCAGTTTTATCATAAAATTTAGTGCTTTGTCTTCCTCTGATTTTTTTTTTTTTTTTTTTTTAAGAAGAAAGAAAAGCTTTTAATTAAACCAATACATCAATACCCCAATTAAAACTTTTAAGAACTCCTAGTCATTCTTTGGGGATCATTTCTAAAAATTCATCCTTGAAATTATTTGGATTCAAAGAGCCATGGATTGCCTTAAATAAATTTTATATATATATATATATATATATATAAGGCCAATTCACCAATTAAGTATACCTTGGTATTCGATTTTTCATAGAAAAAAAAAGGGATTCCTCATCAGTGAAGGGGAAAAAAAGTAGTAGCTTTTTTAGTGTTAATTAAAATTACTCTAGCCATCTGTAAAGTGGTGATAGAAATAAGGTAAAGTAAAATGTGTATTTTTATGTTAAGCGGGGTTAAAAACTTAAAAACAAAGTGAGTTTTTGTAAAACAATTAAAAATACATTAATTTTTTTTTTCTAAAAATAAAAAATAAAAAATTTGTAACAAAACTATGGAATTAAATAAGGATGTTCCTTAAACGTGCATTATTGTTTGTGCTGCATTGCGCGTGGTCAAATCAAGAAGAAAAGTGATTCCCTAATTTTTTTTTTTTCTTCTGAAAAACTTGAATTATTGTTTGTACTACATAGCGTGTTGTCAGAAAATTATTGTTTGTAGTCTTTACTTTCCAGAAAAAAGAGAAAAAACGTGACACTGCTAGAGTTAGATCAAATAATTGCTGTTGCACCAAGGAAATTTCGTGGAAGATGGAATATACCTCCTTTCATAATCACTACTGTCTCTTTTTTTAATGCATTTACTACTTTACTCCCTTTCCTACTCGTTTCCTCACTTTTTATCGATCTTCTGCTCGTACACCCCAAATCTGCCTCCTATTTAGCTTTTTGCTAAATTAAAAAAAAAAATTAAAAATTTTAAAGTGTAAATATATTTATATAACAAGTGAAGATTTAAAAAGTAAAAAAAAAAAAAAAAAACAAAAAAACAAAAACAAAAACCTATAAATTTGTCCCAATCAACAAGTATTGATGTCATGGAAGTTAAAAATAAAAGTAAAAATAAACAGTTGCAAAAAACTAAACACGTTAACTTCTTAACAAAGACTTCAAATTTACGAGGGGTCACTTGGATGGGGTTCTAGAATCCACCAGAGAGAAATGGACAAAGTCTGTATTTTTTATAAATTTCAAAACTGAACTACCTTGAAGGCTACAATATGTTTAAATAGCTAAAAAGAAAACCTATGGCAGCTTGAAAAACACCTAGAAACCCTAATTCATGCTAATCACCTGTAATTTTTGCCAAAAATAGAAAAAATGAAATAATTGCAGAAATTGAAAATACTGCCTCTAAGAGACATCCCAAATTGCAAATACTGGTATTTTTCAGAGTATTAGGTAGAAAGGATATCCTATGCAAATATTTTCTTGAAGGAATTTGCCTAAATTTAGGCGACCCTTGAACTTGAGTCTAAATCAGAATGTCGTTTCCCTTCAACCTACCAAATTTCATGCAATTCTGACAATATCACCTTAATAGCCTCTATTGACACCCTCATTGATCTTGCGCTGTGACTTCCGACACCCTTCTACTCTAAGATGGCCTGTGCTATTTGTTCTACATCAAATATAAAGTTGTCAATAGCCATAAATATTGTAAATTTTATTAACATATTTTGAGGTTTAGGTTAATGCCAACTAGCCCCAAAACTTTTTGAAACTAATTAATTTGATGCTTAAATCTTATTGAGTCTCTAAATACTAATAAGTCAGTGAGTCATTTTTCACACCATTATTTAAGAACTAATTTGATGTTATAGACAGAATTAATTAGTTTTAAAAAGTTTTGAATATGGTTAACAGCAACCCAAACATTAAGTTATGTTCGTGGAATTTATCCGATAAATAAAATTGGCATTCTGCGTTTATCTATCTACCAAGAAATGGACGGGACTCTATGGCCTACGCAGTATGCATTGTCAGAAAAATAAACAAAGCTCAGAGTAATTTGCTATGTCATTTTCTCACTTTTTATCTTCTTCAACAACTGAATACGCGCGAGATTTCTACTAAAGTTGGTGGAAATTTCTTGGCAACAGCATAACTATTGACTAAAACAATTTGGTTCTTCTGTAAATAAATATAGATGTTAAGGGCATTTGAAAAAGATGAAAGCTTCCAAGAATTTCCCTACCCCACGTAATTAATGGCTAGCTTTTCAAAGTCCTTTCTTGTAGACTTTTCATTCTCCTACTTTTATTACATCATTTCATCTTGTTTCTTGGAATAGTGTGGTAAACAAACTGGAAGCAGATATTAATTCACCGACTAACTTGGCTCTCCATAATTTTTATTTTCCACAAGTGATAATATATATATTTTTTTTAGGAAAGCCATCATGTTATGTATGTATTTGTCTTCTTTATTTGGTTATTAGAAAGGATTATAACAATGTCAAAGACATTTTTGTAGGGTGGTTCATGACTTCATTCTCAACAATTTAAGTAACTAAAATACTATTACTTTATTCTGCCGTTTATCCTCAAAAAAAAAAAAAAAAAAAAAAAAAAAAAAAAAAAAACTATTAGATTGATGAAACTGAACATCAAACTAACTAGTTTTATTTTTTTTCCAGTGGCAACCTTACTGGCTCATCTACCATGAGCTGGTGATGAGTACAAAGGAGTACACGCGAGAGGTCATGGTTATAGACCCTAAATGGCTTGTGGAAATGGCGCCTAGATTTTTCAAGGTGGCAAATTCTACAAATCTGAGCAAGCAAAAACGACAAGAAAGGATTGAGCCACTTTATGACAGACATCACGAGCCGAATTCTTGGCGTTTGGGAGATGTCTCGATGTCATTCATTTTGATTTTGAGTATTGCTGTAAATCGAAATGGTGCTGTTTGCATAGTTGTCCCTTGTTATTTGATGTGGTGCATTCAGTAGGAGAGAAATAACCGGCACTTTGAGGATTCAGAAAAAACCATTTCAGATCTTAAACTATTCTTTTTAAGACTCTTTAGGACTAGGTTTTAGTGTTAGGTTTTCGTTCTTTTGTTTCAGTTCATGGTTTAATGGACTTTTGCACTTATATGCTTGATTTTATTGTAAAAGGGAGTTGCTAGTTCTATTCAGATTATTGTTACACTACAAGAATTTTATTGTATTATTATTGTTACACTACATGAACTTCATTATAAAAGGGAGCTGCTCATTCTATGCACTGTTTTCAGTCATTAACCAGTTTTTATTCTTTCTTTTATTGTTATTTCTCTTCTTCTGCGTTCACACTGCTATTGTTTGTGCATTCACACTTCTTTTACTTTTTTTTTTCTTTTTTTATAAAGCGTTCACATGGCTATATATTGTTTGTGCGTTTATGTTGCTGTTACGATGTTTATATTATTTTATTGTGTTGAAAGCTAAAATAAATCCATTGATATTGAATGTTTTGCAAAGTAAGTAAGTAAAATAGATAAAATATATATATATTTTTTTGTTTTGCAATGTGGATGCTCTTACACGGAAAAAGAAAAAAAAGTAGGAATAAGTGAAGAGCTAAAAAGTAAAAAAATGAGCTTATAAACTTGTCCCAAACACACAAATATAAAGATGTTAATAGCTATAGATAAGGTAAATTTCATTAACATATTTTGGGGTTTGAATTAATGTCAACCAGATACAAAATTTTTCAAAACTAATTAATTTAGTCCTTAAATCCAACTTAGTCCCTAAATATTGTAAGGCCAGTTAGTCATTTTTCACAACCATATTTAAGAACTAATTTGATATTAAGAACCAAATTAATTAGTTCTAGAAAGTTTTGAACATAATTGACATTAACTCGAACATCAAGTTATGTTCATGGAATTTATCCGATAAATAAATATTGGCATTCTGCGTTTATCTATCATCCAAGAAATTGACGGTACCCTATGCTTGTCAAAAAAGTAAACAAAGCTTAGACTAATTTGTTATGTCATTTTCTCACCTTTTCTTTTCTTGAAAAACTGAAGACGCGCGAGCTTTCTATTGTAGTGGGTGGAAATTTTGTGGAAACAGCAAAACTATTGACACAGGTTTTTGCTATCAGGAAAGCAAGAAAAATTGAGCAGAAAATGCACCGAAAGTGTAGTACTTTTTTACACTTTACAGCCAAAACTTTGCACCTACTTTGAGGTCTTTGAGCTTTTTTTTTTTTTTTTTTGATGGTCTTTGAGGTTGCAAGTCACAACCATTTAGACTTTTTAAAATAATATTTATTTAAATTTTTATTTAAAACTCTTTTTGTAATATAAAAGTTTTATATTTAAGTTTGTTAAGAGCAATTGAATCTCTATTAATACTTGTATAATAGAAAAATGACGACATTTTGTTTAACAAATTTTAAAATTCACACACATAAAGTCATGCAAAATTGTATAAAAATATATAAAATTATTATAATAATTGTGTAAATTTAGCCTAGCTCTATTAATAAGTATTTTTTTTTATTCTTGCTTTACATATCTTGGGAATGAAATAAATGATTGGACGATAGTTATTGTGTGTGTGAAGAAATATAAAAAATTAAAAAATTAAGGAAAAAAATTAATTTAATAAAATATAGTGTAAAAAAGATAATTTGATGTAAGGTATTTTGAAAAATGAGTATATTAAATAAAAATGTAACTTCTTGTGTTAAAATAGACATAAATTTTTGCACGAATTAATGCAAATGCTGTAGCATCTACTTCTCAATTGATTATAAGACAAATCCATTTAATTTCATTATGCATAATAGATTTTAATTAGGATTGAATTTTAATTTTAAAAAACTTATTTGGATGAAACAAAAAATGCACTGGGAAAATAATTTAATTTTGTTAAATAGTCAAATATTATTATATGAAAAAATTTTCAATTTTTTTAACGTTATTATGATTATTATTGCCCTTGTAATCTTTTCATTATATTATTTCTTTATCTTCTAATTCGGTTTTAATAAGATTTTCAAAAAAAAAAAAAAAAAAAAAAAACCTCAATTTTGATAAATTCTCATTGACTTGTGAGCTTTCATATAAATTTTATCTTGTATTATTATATTCCTAGTAATAGATTAATCAAACGATCCTATGTGATAATCAACTAAAATTTCTAGTTTTACCTTTTTTATTAATTTTTTTTATATCTATGTCAATATTTATACTAGACATTTCTAATTAAAAAATATTTATAACCGAAAAAAGTACATTCTATAAGATAAAAGGTTATGATTATGATAAAATAGAATAAATTTAAAGTGTATGACAATATGATGTAATATCTCAAATACATTTTTACAACTTCACTTCATAATATAATCACCCCATACCAGTGGTTTCAAATTGGCAAAATAAAGACGAAATTAAAATATGGTAGACTAACGAGTTTGTGTTTTTAAATTTAAAATTATTTAACTAAAAGATATGAGTATTTTAGAGAGTTTAAGAATTTGTGTGAGGATATTTTAGTATGCAAAATGATGAAACCCAAATAGGGAATCATGTTATTAATAGTATAGATTAACTAAGAATTTTGGGGCTCTTTTATACTGGGGCCTAGGCTACTTTTGTGGCTTTACCTTAATCACTGACCTGAATTACAATTAAAGTTTTGATTATTTAGTATCCATATGAACAATATATTTCAGTATCGGTATATTTTGGCATACCGTTTTAAGATCACCGCTAATATATAATTATTTATATAATAAATTATTACTTATTATTACTATTTAGTTAAATAATAATACAAATCAATTATTTTAATATAGACATTAAAGAAAATCCCTAATAAACTAATCAGTTGGTTATTTAAAGACTAAAACAATTTGGTTCTTTTGTAAATAAATATAGATGTTGAGGCGTTTGTAAAAGATGAAACTTAAAAGAATTTTCCTACCCCACTGATTGGGCCAGCTTTTCAAAGTCTTTCTTTCATGAAGATTTTTCAATCTCCTACTTTTATTACATCATTTCATCTTTGCAAACAGTTGCTTGTAATGGCGTGGTAAACAAACTGGAAGCAGATAGTCTATGAACAAAGAAAAACTCAAAAAGGTTGGTTCATTTTGATGCAATTTACTGAAGGCCATCTCCACAGATCTTCTCCAAATAAAAAAAAGACTGCAAAAAGCATTGTGGCAAATGGTGAACTAGAGGCCAGCAAATATCAGTATCTTCTTCACTCATTCCTACCATAGCAATTCTCTCAAGGTGAAGCATCACGCACGTTTATCACCGTGAGCCTCTTTTAAATTTCTCTTCTCTTCTCATCTTTTTCTCTTTCTTTGATTTTTTGAAGTTAGATTTTAGAGTGAAATGAAATGAAATACACAACTTTGATTTACAACTATTGTCTCAACTAGTTGAAGAGGTTGACTGTAAGTGCTAAAAATGAAATTGGAGGGCTTCTTGAATCTTTTAAAATTTGAAACTTGGAATTCTCAAAACAAAAAAAAAAACAAAAAAAAAATTGAAACTTAAAAGATTTAACTTGACAAAAATAAAGTTAAATAACTTAAATAAATTTCAGTCAAATGTAAAGAGTGCATTTGTATTCTTTCTTATCTCCATTAATCTTGTTATTTAACTACGGAAGTTCCCAACAAGACATTTTTGTTGGGATTCGGTGTTGGGTATGTACAAGTCATTTGCTTATCTTTGTAGGCCTTAACTTTAAAGATATTGGTTCAGAAATCAAAAAGAAAAGACATTGGATTCGAACATTTTGAGTTTCAGAAAAGCATGACAATTATAGTACTTTTGGGGGTATTCGTCCTCGGTTGCTACCTCTTTGCCAGATGGTGCCGGCGGCGCGATATTGAAGTTGCCACACAACCGCCACCTTCAACCTCCAGTCATATAAACGAGGTAATTTTTTTTTTCATGTGTTCACTCATCCCTTATAATTTCCATTTTATCACATCTTTGACCTTCTCAATCTTCTGCTCGTATGTAGACTCCAATGACTTCCACTTCTTCTCCAATGACTTCCACTTCTTCTTCTACTCACCGGTGGGAGTATAATGTGTTCTTGAGCTTTAGAGGTGAAGATACCCGCCGCAGTTTTACGAACCATTTATATAATGCTTTGTGTGACAAAGGCATTTACGCCTTCATGGACTATAAACTTCGGAGGGGAGAAATAATTTCAGAGGAACTTCTCAAAACCATCAAAAGTTCAATGATTTCGGTTGTTGTGATCTCTGAAAATTATGCATCTTCCAAATGGTGTTTGGAAGAACTTGTTTGGATTCTGGAGTGTAGGAAAAATCTTGGCCAATTGGTTTTACCAGTTTTTTATGGAATAGATCCATCAGAAGTACGTAAGCAAAAGGAAAAGTTTGGGGTGCAATTGGCTGAACATGAAAAAAATTTCAAGGATAACATTGGCAAGGTGCACATTTGGAGGGCAGCTCTAAAAGAAGTTGGCAATTTGTCTGGATTCCATTATGATAATGAGTATGTATCTCACGATTAGTCTCATGCTTTCATGGGTTTTTTTTTTTTTTTTTTAATGGTTTGTCATAACCGCTATATGAAATTGTTCTATTTTGATAGGATCTTTAACTATGAAGGTAATCGCTAGTTAGGTTACAAAGAAAATTTTAATCTTACGAATTAAGAGTTTCTTCCACGTATTTTTTGAGAAAAGATTTAAGAAATATCTCTTAATTGTTTCAATCAGGTATCATATGTGGGTTTCCAATTAGTTTGGTTCCTCACCTATGCAGAGTTTTCATGCAACTACATGATAGAAGAATAAAACTGATTTCCCATACAAAAAAGACAAACTATTAAATTTAAATATAGTTTGGTTCCCAACTCTATGAATTATGTACTTGCCATTTACTTTAATTAAAAATGTACCACCTTTTCTCCACACACAAAAAAAAAATGTACAACTTACTTGTTAATTGTAACGCACAAACCCGTTCTCCCCCTCACCCCTTATTCATGTGGCAAAAGTAAAAAAATAAAATAAATAAATAATGCAAAAACTATATATCTAGAATTTGCTTATCTTCATAGAGCATCCACAGCAGTGGAGCTATTTTTTTAGCTATTTAGCACCACAAAAAGTCACTTTATCTATTTTACCTACTCATTTTACAAAACATCTAGAAACAGTGGATCTATTTTAGCTTTCAACACAATAAAATAATATAAACATCACAATAAAATAATATATCTACTACAATAAAATAATACACCCCACTGCAAAAAAAAAAAACACCACAAACCGATCATCTGAAGATTCTGAAGAACAATAAGCAAACCCAAAACCCCAGCCACCTCCACTGCCACCCACAACCACCTCCACTGTCCACAGGCCACCATTAACACAACCTAAATCCATCAAATTTGCAACAAAATCATCTCAAAAACCAACCAAAATCACACATAAAAACAACCAAAATTCAACAAACCCACAAATCTAGCAACAAAAAAACCCAGGGACAACCAACAAAAAAAACCCACACCATCGCCACAGCCAACAACAACCGCCCACAGTAATGGCTTGGGACAACCCACCACCACCACAAACACAACCCACGAACACAACCCAATCAACAACCCACCACCACCACCACCACAAACCCACCTCAACAACCACCACCCACAACTCTGATTTAAAAAAAAAAAAAAAAAAAAAAAAAAAAAACCACCACCACCAGGCTTGGGTCGCCGGCGGCTTGGGACTTGTGTCGGCAACGGCTTAGGACTTGGGTCGCTGGCGGCTTGGCGGGCAGTGGCTAAGGAGTGGTGAGGAGTTGGAGGAAGAAAGAAATAAAAAAATGAAGGTGGAGAAGAGAAGGGCTGGGTTCAGTGAAGAAGAAAGGTGAAGTAGAAAGAAAAAATGGCTAGAGGAAGGAACAAAAAAAAAAAATTGAAAGGGAGAAGTGCTGGGTTTGGTTCGGTGAAGAAGAAAGAGTGAATGTGAAAAAGAAAGAGAAAAGAAAGAAGGAGAGAGAAAAGCTTAATTTAATAAAAGAAGAGAGAGAAACCAATTAAAATATATATATATATTTTATTTTTGCCTTTGAGCTACAGTGCACATCTATCTTTAGATGTGCACTGTAGCTGAGAAGCTAAATTTTTTAGCTTTAGCTATATTTTTAGCAATATACCTATTTAGCACCACTGCTGTGAGTGCTCTATTTTTCAGCTAATTCATTTCCTAACATGCTTTTTATACTATGTGGTTGGCAGTTGTCCTGAATCTAAATTTATCCAGGGACTTACAGAATGGATATCAAAGACAACATTAAACCGCACACAATTATTCGTTGCTAAATACCCAATTGGAGTAGATTCTCGTGCAACAAAAATAGAAGAGCTTTTAAATATTGAGTCAAATGATATTCGAATGGTGGCGATCCATGGCCTTGGGGGAATAGGTAAGACTACAATCGCAAAAGCTGTATATAACAAAATTTTTGATGGTTTTGAAGGAAGCTCATTTCTAGAGAATGTTAAAGAAAGGTCTAGGACAAATGATGGCATAATACAACTACAGGAGATACTTCTTTCTAATATCTTAAGGGATGGAAATTTAAAGGTGGACAACATATCTAGAGGAATCAATGTGATAAAGGAAAGACTTTGCCATAAAAGAGTTCTTTTAGTTCTCGATGATGTGGATGAACAGAAGCAAATAGAAAATTTGCTTGGAGAATGTGATTGGTTAACTCCTGGAAGTAGAATCCTTATAACCACAAGAGATAAAGATGTGTTAAACACTCTCGAACAAGATCCTCTAATCTATAAGGTTGATGAAATGGACCAATATGAAGCTTGTGAACTTTTTAGTTTGTATGCCTTTCAAAAAAATGAACCTGAGGAAGCTTACTTGCAACTTACAAATCAAATTATCAATTATGCGAATGGCCTTCCTCTAGCTTTAAAAATAATAGGTTCTGATTTGCGTAGAAAAAGTTTATCTCAATGGGAAAGTGCATTAGAGAAGTATAAAAAGATTCCCAACAAGGAAATTCTAAAAATACTTCAAATTAGTTATGAAGGATTGGACCAAAGTGAAAAGGATATTTTCCTGGATATTGCATTTTTCTTCATTGGGAAAAATAAAGATTATGTTGTAAATATATTGGAGGCATGTCATTTATTTCCAAATTATGGTATTCCAAAACTTATCGACAAGTGTTTGATAACTACTGATCGTTGGGGCAATTTATCGATGCATAACTTGCTACAACAAATGGGAGAGGAAATTGTTCAACGAGAATCACCACAAGTACTTGGAAAACGTACTAGGGTACAGGATTATGCAGATGCTTGTACTATACTAACTAGAAATACGGTATATGTCCTTTTTCTTCACTTCTTCCCTTCTTTTGATCAAGTCAGAAGAAATGAATTAATTTCTTTAATTTTTATTAATGTTGAAGCAATACAAGCTTATCAACATATTTTTTTGTTTAAATTTTTATATTTTTAGAAAATTTTATTGCGTAGTGTTGTTCACTTAATGCTTTGTCCAACCAGGGAACAAATAAAATTCGAGGCTTAATGTTGTACCCGCCTAAACTTGAAACATTGAAACTTCATGCTCAAGCTTTCAGAAGGATGGAAAATATCAAGTTTCTTATAGTTAATAATGTATATATTGATGGATTTTTGGAATATCTCCCCAACAGTTTAGTATTACTGGATTGGCCTAATTGGTCCTTGTCCTTGCCATCCAATTTTTGTCCTCAACAACTTGTCTACTTCAACATGCCACATAGTAACATTAGAATACATAAGTTATTCAAGCAGGTATGATTATTAGTTTTCTTAATTATGATTTATTTCTACAGTTCATTTTAAAGCTTGTTGAAGATAATTGTTGTTTCCTTCTACAGGTTTTGCCTTTTGAAAATTTGAAAGGAATCAATCTCAGAGGTTGTGAATCCATCCAGAAATTACCTGAGTTGTGGGCTCCAAATTTAGAGATATTAGACCTTACTGAATGTACAAATTTAGTTGAGATTCATGAGCCTGCTGGATTTCTTGATAAGCTAAAACGTTGGTACCTTACTAATTGCAAAAAACTTCAAGCTCTTCCTAGAAGACTTAAGTTCAAATGTCTTGAACGCTTTGATCTCGAGCGTTGTGAATCTATTCAAGAATTACCTGAGTTGTGTGCCCCAAATTTAAAGACATTAATGCTTTCTTCTTGTGAAAATTTAGTTAAAGTTCATGAGTCTATTGGACTTCTTGATAAACTTGAATATTGGTATCTTGGAGAATGTGGAAAACTTCAAACTCTTCCAAGAAGACTTCCGTTGAAATTTCTTGAAATTTTCGACGTTAGTGGCTGCACAAGCCTTGAGAATTTTCCTGATATTGATTTAGAAATGAAATGCTTATCGTGTCTATATATAGCAGGGAGTGGTACTAGAGAATCGCTTTCCTCAAGATGAACAAGATTTGAGAGGAACTTTCTAGATGGCATCTATAAATTCCAAAATATCAATGTTTTAGGTATTTCTACTAACCTACCAAGACCAAGCTGCAATTCTTTTGATGACTGTGTTGGATATTCGTTTCTACAATTAACAGAGCTTAATCTCTACTGTGAAAATGTAACTGAATTAGATTTTCTGGAGTACGATTACTTTCCCGCATTGTTTCGGCTACATCTACGAAACACCAATACTATTACCATCCCAGAAAGCTTTATCAAATTTACTACATTAGAGGAACTTGAAATATTCGATTGCAAGCACTTTGGGGAAATTCAAGGACTTCCACAATCTTTAATTCATTTGGACGTTAGAAATTGCCCATCGTGGAATCCAAAATCATCAAACAAAATATTGAGTCAGGTCTTTCTCTATCACTCTCTCGCTCTTAGTTATAAAGAAATAATTGTATTGCCTTTCCCCAAATACCTAACTCGATATGCCAAACTACAGGTTATTGCTAAATGGAAGCAAGTGGGAGAAAGTCAAGGCGTTTTAGCAGATAGAGTACATGAAGGAGACCAATCTTCGCATCCGCTTTACCGCTCGATTGGTTACTTTCAAGCACTAGGGTGTGAGATTCCAGATGAGTTCAACCACCGAAACGATGGAAATTCCATTTCATTCTTGGTTCGTAATTCCAGATGCATTCCTCTTGCTGTTTGTGTTGCCTTTGGACCGACAAATGAATCTTATCATTTTCTGGTTGAATTTGTCGTCAATGGTTGTTTAGAAATTCAGCATAGAGGGGTTTAGATTGACGGAAGTGAATCTTTTCAACTGTTGTTTATTTCTAATCCTATGTATGAATGGGAGAAGAAGTTGAGGGACTCAAATCTATCTAAACAGAGTCATTTTGAGGTTATCTGTAGAATCAAGATGTACAAAGATTATCTTTTCGGAGGGCCAATGGATCCTACGGCTATCCCAAAAAAGTTGGGGGTCCTTGTAGAATGCATCTGTTGTCCTCATAAATCTTCCATCCCTGCCTTCACTACCTCTGTTCCCCACGTCTTGCAATGAAGGAGATTCAGTGCATGCAATTGCAATGGAAACAACAAATACTACTGGGTTTGAATATGATTTGAAGGGATTTCATGGTGATTTGAATATGTCATTATCGGTCCCTATTGACCCTGAGGTCCACCCTTTAATACCGCTTCCTTATTACTCAAATATGGATCATGTGGCTTTCGAAACTATAAGTGATTTGTGGCATTTGAATTCCCTGCCTTCACTACCTCTGTTCCCCACGTCTTGCAATGAAGGAGATTCAGTGCATGCAATTGCAATGGAAACAACAAATACTACAGGGTTTGAATATGATTTGAAGGGATTTCATGGTGATTTGAATATGTCATTATCGGTCCCTATTGACCCCGAGGTCCACCCTTTAATACCACTTCCTTATTCCTCAAATATGGATCATGAGGCTTTTGAAACTATAAGTGATTTGAGGCATTTGAAGGACTTTCGTAATGATGGGTACGATTGGAGTTTGTTACTAAATGACTCAGATGCAAGTGAACTAGAGCAAGTACCTGATACATCTAATGGGTCTAATTTTGGATTGGACCAGATTGATTTGGTTGGCTCAACTGTTAGTGGTGGGTTTGATTTGGGTTCGTCTTTAGTGACCCGTGAATTTGTGAATGATGACTTTGATTTGTATCTGTCTCCACCCTCGAAGAGAAAGAGGACATCTTGATCAAGCTTTGAAGAATTATGCCTCTCTTCCTTCCCCTGATTCCCATCTCCTCCAACTCCAAGTTAGTTCCCTTCACTTGTAAGTATTTACAACTTCAACCCCCCTCACCCCCATTTTATATTTAAGTTTTTTTTTTAATGTGCAATTGAGTGCTTTGTTTGTTTCTTGGGCATATATATCTTAAAAAGTTCTTTTATGGTGATGAATTGGGCTTGTTTCAGCTTGTGTTATTGAAGTTTTTGTTATGTTCTACATGCTTGGCTATTGTATGAGTAATAATAAGTTCAGTGAACTGTTCACGGCCTTTGTGGTCATGTGGTACTTGTTTTTCGATCAAAACAGTTTATCAAGTAGAAAGAGAGTTTTTAGAATGGAGGATAATTACCCTATTGAGACTGTGTAGCTGTCTATGTTTGTTTAGTCAAG
Source organism: Quercus aquifolioides (assembly GCA_019022515.1). Classification (NCBI taxonomy): domain Eukaryota; kingdom Viridiplantae; phylum Streptophyta; class Magnoliopsida; order Fagales; family Fagaceae; genus Quercus; species Quercus aquifolioides. The sequence goes on from CM032332.1 coordinate 55,556,479, forward strand.
TAATAGTAATAGAGAATGTACTCTCTAATAGTGCATAATTTGATTATTCATTGAGCTAGTTGTGTGACACAATTAAATTCTGCTGCTTGGAAGGCCTTTCACCAAAAACAATATTAAATATTAGAGGACTTCATCAAATGCTTGGTCTGCATGAACAAAAAGCAAATGTTTAATGAGGTCCTTGACAAGGTTATTTCTAGAGCACAATCTGGGAAAGCTAAAATCCTATCCCAAGCTTCCAGAATTACTCTAGTTAAATCCGTCGTAGCATCTATTCCCACCTATACTTCCTCTACCTTCTACCTATCAAAAAAATTTTGTTCCAAAATTGATTCTTGTCTTAAGAAATTTACTTGGGGTCACTTTGAGAACAATAATTCTTTTTCCCAATGTCCTGGACCAAGGTTTGTAAGCCCAAAGATTGTGCATATATATATATATGCACACCAATAGAATTTCTTTCACGTGTAGTTTGAAGAGTACTAGCCCACTTCTTCTCTCCATCAAATCCTAATAAGCTCTTACACATTCTGCAGTTATAAATTCACCAATTATTATTTTGTGTTTGTAAATTTCCAAACCATTTCTCTTCCTTATCTGTCTCACCTCTTAAACGTATTTCTCCTTTGTGGCATTCACACACAGCCTCACATAATATGAGCACCTATATAGTGCAAAAGCTCTCTTCCTATAGAAATTTAGCTTTGTATGGATCCAAAATGCGAAAAATAATCACTATATTTACCCCGAAAATAAAATTGTTTTTCTTCTTTTTGACTCTTTTTTTTTTTTTTTTTTTTTTACCATTCAAAGGGAGAAAACAGGGAGTTTGTTACAAATAGCTGGTCTAGACCAGCATTGGTGAAATGGCATTGTAGTTGCTATATTAGCTACATAACAGACAGAGTTTATAACAACTTTGGGAACAAAAAGCATCTTCAAAACGAAGCCATTTTGATGAAGGGAAGACAGATCAGCCATCATTGTCCTCTCCTGCCAGTTTGGGTTCCTTTCTTTGTTGACAGTTTGGACCAATCTTCTGCTATTGCTTAGGATCAGTACTTGATGAAAGCCAGCGTTCCTAGCTTTTATAGATGCCTCCACCAGAGCTTCTTGAGATGCCCCATAAGCTGAGTCTGCTGCACTACTAGCTACACCACAAAACATAGTCTCCCCCTGCATATTCTTGGCCTCATAAGCATACGCACTCCTCCTTGCTCTCTTCCTCCTGACTCCAGCAATTTTGATCATTAGGTGCCAAGGCCCTGCTAGTGACTGAGTGCCTGAGATTGTCTCCTTAGCATTCCTGTTGATGTATGCATTTTTTGTAGGAGTTTCCTGGTACCTGCAAGAAAGGTTTTGAGCTGTTAGAATTACTTCCATGGGGTTAGGTTGTTTGCCTTCATGAACCACAGTGTTTCTGTGGTTCCAGATTGTCCAAAATGTAGTGAAAATGGCTTGAAGATAAATCATTGACTCAGCCTCCAGTTTTTTGTGTCTGTCTAATAAATTGCAAACCCATTGCTGCACCGAGACATTGGCTAGATCAGGTATGAACAGCTAACAGAGATCCATGCCAGCAAGCTCTAGCAAAAGGGCAAGACAGAAATAGGTGAATTGTGGCTTCATCTTCATCATTACACAGGGGGCAGGTGCTTTGGGTTGGTATTCCTCTATTTTTTAGACTTAGGAGAGTGGGGAGGCCATCATGCATAAGCTTCCACATAAAGTTGCAGATTCTCAGGGGGACTTTTACTTTCCAGATCAGATTCCAAACCCCTCTTTGGACATGATTCTGTCTGAAAGGATTTGTGGAAAGGCAGTGAGAGTCCTCAAGAAGCAGATTGTAGGCATTCTTTTTGACATTTGTTTTCCTATGGCAGAGTCAATGACCGCACCAACTTGGACATCAAACAGTCTTCCATGACCATGAGGTCCATTTCATGCCTCTTCTTCTTCCCTTATTTATTTTTTTTCCCTATGTCAATTGTTCTATTTGAAAAATGCCATTGGATTGTTTTCTGAGTGATCATTGGGAAATTCGTTGGGATTATTTTGTTTACAATTTTTATTTTTATTTTTTCTCTTTTGGAACTAACAACTGTTACAATTTTGAAATTAATAGCGTTAACCATTGTTAGTTTCATTACATCTATAGGATCCTTTGGCTATTGTGCTTGTTATACTTGAGTTGTGAGGTTTGGATTGATGCTTTAGGAGACAAAGAAAACCTTAAATTTTCAATATGTTAGAACTCCATCTAATTTAAATTGTTAACTCCCTTTTAAGTCAAGTTTTTGTGTTTTAAGAATTTGCATGAGCAATGGTCTCTTGAGAATTACATGAGTTATTATTGCTGGCTTTGATACAAACTTTACGAGTGCAAAATATCCATTGTATTATGTGGATAGATGACTTGATTCGAATATTTTCAATTGGTTAATTCTAATACAAAATTTCCTTTTTAGCTTATTGTATCCATTTCAATAAATCTTCAAATTTTATTTATTTTTTCTTGCATTAGTTTTAACATTGCCAATAATATGTTATTGGGACAGTTGTTGAATCACTCCGCGCCATCCCTCATCAAGCAATAAATCCCAATGGAAGAAAGCAATAACAGATTTTCATGTTGTTTGAACCCATAACCTACATTAACATTGAATACATCCGAGTCATGCAACAGCCTACCAACCCCTGCTGTTTCAAGATGCTATTGTAAATAGGGTAAAACTTGCAATTGATACTATTTTTTTTTTTTTTTTTTTTTTGCTCTTATTTTGTTGGTAGGGTCCAAAATTTAATATTAAATTTAGTCTCTTAAGAGTTAAATGAACCGTTATATATTAAAATTAGAATTAACTTCTAACCTTGCATATACTTCCTTATAATGCTTCTCAGATCCATTTGAATAAATCAATGAGCTGAATAAATCCAGAGCCAGAGGCACAAAACTTGGTGTTTCATCTACTGCTAAAAGAAATGCAAGTGCCAAAAGCAGATAAAGGTTCTTTTTACTTCCTCAAACTTATGAGATTCTTATTTTCCTTAAGACCCCTCATAAACTTAATAATGGGTACATAATTTGCGATGCATGTAGGCATTCAAGAATGTCTTCAATTGTCGAATTTGAGAACTTTCCCATGGGTAGGATGCATAATATAGTTGGTGAATGATAAGATGAATCCTCAAGAAAGTTCATTTATGTGGCTTATTTGGATTTGATGCAACTAGAAACCTTTTGTTTTCTTTTTCTTTTGTTTTCTTTTTTTTTTTTTTTTTTTTTTTTTTGTAGAAACTGTATTTTCATAAAATTAAGAACTTTAGTGGAATAATGGATAAAATAAACAAGTTTGAAAAGTTGAGTTTCTTATTTGAATGCATGGAATTCTCAGATTTTTAAATTATTCCCAATTTTATTTAATGGCATGTCATTTTATGTTCATGTGTTTCATATATCATTCAATGATGGGTAAACAAATTTAATGGGTAAAGAAGTTTAAGTGAGTAATCATTTTTTCTTATTCTATAATTCCTAATGCACGTAGAATGGTCAGGAGGAAGAGAAATAAGAAGAATGGTGCGGGTGGTGGTACAATCATGGTCCTCTGCTGCTATGCTAATGGAGGTTAAGAACGTTCTTCAAACTTAGGTACTGCCTTTATTTTTCTCTTTTAAAAAAATTGGAATTCTAGAGGGTTTTGTATGATTGTTGAAGTTGGAAAAGTCAGATAAATGGGTTTATTGAGATTTGAGGATCAATTAAATGATGGAGCTTGCATATGTTCTTTTCAAGAGAGAATGTACTATCAATTTTTTGTTATTTTGATGACCAATTCATGGACATCTTTGGGCATAAGGCTCTTATTAGTAATTGGAACTAAGTTTTGGAATTTGAAAATTTCCTCTTTATTTTTAAGTGAATATTCCCCATTGTGTTTTAAGCATTTGTAAAATGTAGAATAAAAATTAGTTAACGTGACTTCTCACTATATAACTAATTCACCTACTAACTTGGCTCTCCATAATTTTTATTTTCCACAAGTGATTAGTATTTTTTTTAGTTTTAGGAAAGCCATCATGTTATGTAAACCATCATGTTATGTATGTATTTGTCTTCTTTATTTGGTTATTAGAAAGGATTATAACAATGTCAAAGACATTTTTGTAAGGTGGTTCATGACTTCATTCTCAACAATTTAAGTAACTAAAATACTATTACTTTATTCTGCCATTTATCCTCAAAAAAAAAAAAAAATAATACAACTAGTTTGATGAAACTGAACATCAAACTAACTAGTTTTATTTTTTTCCAGAGGCAACCTGACTGGGTCATCTATCATGAGCTGATGATGACTACAAGGAGTACACGCGAGAGGTCACGGTTATAGATCCTAAATGGCTTGTGGAAATGGCGCCTAGATTTTTCAAGGTGGCAGATTCTACAAAGTTGAGCAAGCGAAAACGACAAGAAAGGATTGAGCCACTTTATGACAGACATCACGAGCCGAATTCTTGGTGTTTGAGTAAACGCCGTGCTTGAGATGTCTCGATGTCATTCATTTTGATTATGGGTATTGCTGTAAATCGGAATGGTGTTGTTTGCATGGTTGTCCCTTGTTATTTGATGTGGTGCATTCAGCAGGAGAGAAATAACCGGCACTTTGAGGATTCAGAAAAAACCATTTCAGATCTTAAACTATTCTTTTTAAGACTCTTTAGGACTAGGTTGTAGCATTAGGTTTTCATTCTTTTGTTTCAGTTCATGGTTTAATGGACTTTTGTACTTTATGTGCTTGATTTTATTGTAAAAGGGAGTTGCTAGTTCTATTCAGATTATTGTTACACTACAAGAATTTTATTGTATTATTATTGTTACACTACATGAAATTCATTATAAAAGGGAGCTGCTCGTTCTATACACTGTTTTCAGTCATTAACCAGTTGTTCTAAACCCAGTCACTCTAAAAAATTCATCAAAACCATGCTACAATAGAGAAGGTAAAATTCTTAATGGTGGCATAAAACTATTAAGTCTGTTTTCTTAGATACAGTTTGTTGCATTTAGTTTATTATATGACACAGACGCACACATATGTTACTATTAAAAATATTGTTTTACTTGTTGACATCATGTACACATGGCACTAAATTACTGTGATAATAAGAAACCCACGTCCACTTGAAATTTATTTCCCACCATTGAACTACTATGCTAAATGATATTCCTTTAAAACTCTACATGTCAGTTGTTCAACTGCCTGTCAATGTATATCTGCCCCTCTGTGATATATCCAGTAAGATCGGGAGTTGGATGCATAATGTCTGAGCAAACAAAGAAATCAATGTTCATGATTTTTTTTTTTTTTTCTTAAATCAATGTTCAAGATTTTTTTCTTTTTTCTTTTTTTTGTAAATCAATATTCAAGAAATGATTTGTCATTAAAAGAAGATTGGAGAATAGGTGAGAGGATTTGAGAATGAGAATCCATTACCATCATTAGGCAATGCTAAAATCAGAATTTTTGTAATGGAGCCTTTTCGACCTTCAATTCTTCCAGCACACTTGTAAATTGTTTCCAAATCAGTATACGTATACCCATGATACCATGCCTTCCCCGCACTTCTTGACAGGCACAGAGACCTGCACAGAAGCAATCAATTGTTTGTGTCAAGCAAATTGTTTTAGAAAACTTTTGAGGCTCTTACAGACTACTCAAAATACTCTGGATAAACAGAAAAGTTTTGACTTTCAAATATACTAGGAAGCCATGTAAATTTTACAAATATATTATATATTTCTAAGTATTAGAACCACAAAAAGATGTTGAAGGATGTACAGGCAGCTTCATGCATCCTTACACTGACCTCTCTTTTTTTCATAAATTACAGTATATGGCACAGCCCCAGTGCAAATTAAGGCGTAAAGATTTTACATTACCTCACGAAGAGCATCAGCATAAGAACTCATATATGTAAGTATGACAAGAACATTCTTCCCACATTCATAAGCCAAATATTCAACAGTAGTAAGAGCTATACGAGGAGTGATAATATGTTCAATTGTAGGGTTATTTTCCTGTAAAAGAGCACATCATGTTGGGCTTTGTAGAGCCTAGTTTATTTTTGGTCCGTTTTGTAGCCCATTGTAACTCTGTAAGCAGGATATAAAAGCCGCTTTTATAATTAGGGTTTGTGACTACAACCATAGTTGTCAAATCGTGAATCGTATCGTGAATTATTTTTTCATTTTTATGTATCGTGTATCATATCGTATCGTGTATCATAAGATACAAAAACGCTATATAAAATTTATAAAACATTATACATATACATATATTTAATATAAAATTGAAACATATGCAAATAATGACTACTTTAATTATCACTTATGTTATAGTATTTGACTAAGGTAACCAAATAAACCAAATGGAAATATATTTTTAACATCCATATCCAAAAGATAAAAATATCCATATCCAAATTCATTAGAGTTCAAAGTCACTACATATTATATTAGTCAAAATACTTTTTTTCCTAATCATATTCATCACTGCCTAATCAAAATCATCAAAATCATCTCCATAGTCCAAGTCAATGAAGTTATCATCTTCATCATCTTGCAAAATCATTTCATCATTGGCATCTTCTTGTACGTCTTCTTCATCATCTCCAACATCCACTATCTCTTATGGTTCTTCAACTTCAATAACTTTTTCTTTACTTTTCTTTTTGGCATTCAAATTTTTTGGACCTATAAAAATAATAACAAAAAATATATATTGTCAAAATTAGCATTTTATTCATAATATAGAAAAGAAAATTTCAATTTAATATAAATCTATACCTCTCTTTCTTTTTCTACTACATCCTTCCTCATTAACTTCAAAGCATTCATGAATGTCCATCCATGAAGTATCTTCTGGCAAGCAAGGTTCTTCCTTTTCGGTAATCCATTCATCATCAGATTCCATATCCGATAGACAAATTGGATCATATGAGTCACCATTCTCTTCTCTCTTTATTTGTCTCAACTCCAAATTAATATTATAGTTTACAAACACCAAAGCATTCACTCTTTGTTGCTCAAGACGGTTTCTTTTTTTAGTGTGTACATGATCAAAAGTACTCCAATTTCTTTCACATCCCGTTGCACTACAAGTTAGGCTTAAGACACGTATAGCTAAGTTTTGAAACTCTTTGCAATGTACTCCATAACTTTCCCACCACAATGCTATATTCCCAACAAAAGAAATTGTAAAGGGCTACAATATAATTACGATAACTCAATTTAATTGTGGTTCAAATTTTTTAGGACTAAAAAAAAAATAATAATAATAATAATTAAGAAGGCTTTTGTATTGGGCCAAACCACCAAGATAGTCCAAATTTCGTTTTAAAAAAATGAAAAAAAAACGTTTTGGGCTAAATTTGGGCTGAAAATTTGGTTAAAAAAGCCTATTTAAGCCAATTGTTGATGTATCGTCCGATACAACCGATACGCACGATACGTACGATACATACGATACATATAACTGTATCGTCCGATTCATATGCACCTACGATACGTATCAACGATACAACACTTTTTTCAAACGATACGATACGTATCGCGTATCGTACGATACTGACAACTATGACTACAACTGTTGTTGTGTTTTTAGAGAGATAGAAAAACACTGTAGCCGCACTTTGTATTTTTCCCTGATAATAGTGAAATCCCTGCAACTCCGTGGATGTAGGCAAATTGCCGAACCACGTAAATACTATCTTGTGCGTATGATTATTTTTCTTTGACGTGTGTTTTCTCTATTTTTTTTGTTTCTCACAGGTTGGAATTTAGGTTGAATTCCCAACAACTGGTATCAGAGCCTAGGGTTAAGTTTGAGTGAGAGCAATGGCAGAGGAAGCAGGAAAGGCGTTTGGAATAGAAAAGTTCGATGGCACAAACTTTGAATTTTGGAGGATGCAAATCGAGGATTACCTTTATGGGAGGAAGCTGCATCTGCCGCTTCTAGGGGAAAAACCTGAGGCTATGAAGGCTGATGAATGGGCTTTTCTTGACAGACAGGTACTGGGAGTTATCAGGTTAACTCTATCTAGATCTGTTGCACAATGTTGCGAAGGAGAAGACCACAACAGATCTGATGAAGGCTTTGTCTGGTATGTATGAAAAGCCGTCAGCAAATAACAAGGTGCATCTGATGAAGAAACTGTTCAATTTAAAGATGGCAGAGAACGCATCAGTAACACAACATCTGAACGAATTTAACACTATCATAAATCAATTGTCGCCTGTAGAAATTGATTTTGATGATGAGATTCGTGCTCTGATCGTCTTGGCTTCTTTGCCAAACAGTTGGGAGGCAATGAGGATGGCAGTAAGTAATTCTACAGGAAAGGAAAAGTTCAAATACAATGATATTCGAGATTTAATTCTAGCTGAGGAGATTCGCAGAAGAGATGCAGGTGAAACCTCAGGATCTAGTTCTGCCCTAAACCTTATGACAAGAGGCAGAGGTAAGAACAGAAATTCAAATCGGGGTAGATCAAAATTCAGAAATTCTAATCGGAACAGAAGTAAATCTAGAACAGGCCAACAAGTACAATGCTGGAATTGTGGGAAAACAGGTCACTTTAGGAACCAATGCAAAAATCCTAAGAAGAAGAATGAAGATGATTCTGCTAATGCTGTAACAGAAGAGGTACAGGATGCATTACTTCTTGCAGTAGACAATCCACTTGATGATTGGGTTTTGGGCTCAGGAGTTTCGTTTCATACCACTCCACACCGAGAAATCATACAGAATTATGTTGTAGGTGATTTTGGTAAGGTGTATTTGGCTGATGGTTCAGCCTTGGATGTTGTAGGTATGGGAGACGTCCGGATATTGTTGCCCAATGGGTCTGTCTGGTTACTGGAGAAGGTTCGACATATTCCTAACCTGAGGAGGAATCTGATTTCTGTTGGACAACTTGAAGATGAAGGGCATGCAATATTATTTGTTGGTGGTACTTGGAAGGTTACAAAGGGAGCTAGGGTATTGACTCGTGGAAAGAAGACTGATACTTTATATATGACCTCAAGTCCAAGAGACACAATTGCAATTGTTGATGCAAGTATTGATACAAGCCTATGGCAACGCAAACTTGGTCACATGAGTGAGAAAGGGATGAAGATGTTGCTATCAAAAGGAAAACTACCAGAATTGAAGTCCATTAATTTTGACATGTGTGAAAGCTGCATCTTAGAAAAGCAGAAAAATGTGACCTTCTTGAAAACTGGCAGGACACCGAAGGCTGAAAAATTGGAGTTAGTGCACACTGATTTGTGGGGGCCTTCTCTGGTTGCATCACTTGGAGGTTCAAGGTACTACATCACTTTCATTGATGACTCAAGCAGAAAGGTATGGGTTTATTTTCTAAAAAATAAATTTGATGTATTTGAAACTTTTAAGAAGTGGAAGGCCATGGTTGAGACAGAAACAAGTTTAAAACTAAAATGTTTGAAGTCTGATAATGGAGGAAAGTACATAGATAAAGGGTTCAATGTGTATTGTGCTGCACAGAAAATTAGGATGGAAAAGACCATTGCTCGGACACCACAGCAGAATGGTGTGGCTGAGCGCATAAACAAAACTCTCAATGAGCATGCTAGGAGTATGAGGTTGTATGCTAGACTACCAAAAACTTTATGGACTGATGCTGTTAGCACTGCAGCTTACCTGATAAACCGAGGGCCATCAATTCCCATGGAGTTCAGACTTCCTGAGGAGGTTTGGAGTGGTAAAGAGGTAAAGCTTTCACATTTAAAAGTTTTTGGTTGTGTTTCCTATGTTCATATTGATTCCCATGCTCGTAGTAAACTTGGTGCAAAGTCTAAAATATGTTTTTTCATTGGCTATGGTGATGAGAAATTTGGCTATAGGTTTTGGAATGAACAAAACAGGAAAATCATCAGAAGTAGAAATGTGATATTTAATGAACAGGTTATGTACAAGGACAGGTCAACTGTAGTGTCAGATGTTACAGAGATAGATCAAAAGAAATCTGAGTTTATCAACTTAGATGGATTGACTGAAAGTATTGTCCAGAAAAGGGGTGAAGAAGATAAGGAGAATGTAGATTCACAGGTAGATCAGAGTATACCTGTAGCTGAAGTCCGCAGATCTTCCAGGAACATTAGACCTCCACAGCGTTATTCACCTGCTTTAAATTATCTCCTGTTAACTGATAGTGGTGAGCCAGAGTGTTATAATGAAGCCTTGCAAGATGAAAATTCAAGCAAGTGGGAGTTAGCCATGAAGGATGAGATGGATTCCTTGTTGGGGAATCAGACATGGGAACTGACTGAATTGCCAGTAGGAAAGAAGGCTTTGCACAACAAGTGGTTATACAGAATAAAGAATGAGCATGATGGTAGCAAACGTTATAAGGCCAGATTAGTTGTTAAAGGGTTCCAGCAAAAGGAAGGTATTGACTACACAGAGATATTTTCTCCAGTTGTGAAGATGTCAACAATTAGACTGGTGTTGGGAATGGTGGCTGCAGAAAACTTACATCTTGAGCAGTTAGATGTGAAGACGGCATTCCTTCATGGTGATTTGGAGGAAGACCTTTACATGATTCAGCCAGAAGGGTTTATTGTTCAGGGACAAGAGAATCTAGTCTGCAAACTGAGAAAGAGCTTGTATGACCTAAAACAAGCTCCTAGACAGTGGTACAAGAAATTTGACAATTTTATGCATAAAATTGGGTTCAAGAGATGTGAAGCTGATCATTGTTGCTATATTAAATTCTTTGACAATTCTTATATCATTTTACTATTGTATGTGGATGATATGCTCATTGCAGGGTCTAGCATTGAGAAGATTAATAATCTAAAGAAACAATTGTCAAAACAGTTTGCAACGAAGGATTTGGGAGCTGCAAAGCAAATCCTTGGTATGAGAATCATTAGAGACAAGGCTAATGGTACATTGAAACTTTCACAGTCAGAGTATGTGAAGAAAGTTCTCAGCAGGTTCAACATGAATGAATCTAAACCAGTGAGCACACCCTTGGGTAGTCATTTCAAACTGAGCAAAGAACAGTCACTGAAGACAGAAGAAGAAAGAGACCATATGAGCAAGGTGCCCTATGCCTCAGCTATTGGCAGCTTGATGTATGTTATGGTGTGTACAAGACCAGACATTGCACATGCAGTGGGAGTTGTGAGCAGATTCATGAGTAGGCCTGGAAAACAGCATTGGGAGGCAGTCAAGTGGATTCTGAGATATCTGAAGGGTTCATCAGATACATGTCTTTGCTTCACAGGTGCAAGTTTGAAGCTGCAAGGTTATGTAGATGCTGATTTTGTTGGCGATGTTGATAGTAGAAAGAGTACTACTGGGTTTGTATTTACTCTGGGTGGTATAGCTATATCATGGGCTTCAAATCTACAAAAGATTGTTACTTTGTCTACTACAGAAGCTGAGTATGTTGCAGCAACTGAAGCTGGAAAGGAGATAATTTGGCTACATGGTTTCTTAGATGAATTGGGTAAGAAGCAGGAGATGGGCATTCTACACAGTGACAGTCAGAGTGCAATTTTTCTTGCTAAAAATTTGATTTTTCATTCAAAGTCGAAACATATATAGACAAAATACCACTTTATCCGGTACCTTGTTGAAAATAAGTTGGTAACACTTGAGAAGATATGTGGATCTAAGAACCCAGCAGACATGTTGACTAAGGGTGTCACTATTGAGAAGTTGAAGCTGTGTGTAGCTTCAATTGGTCTTCTAGCTTGAGGACAGGAGGATGAGTTGCAGGGATGAGGGATTGCTTTTTGGAGGATAGCAGCTGATGTTGATGATTGAACTAGTCTCCAAGTGGGAGATTTGTTGGGCTTTGTGGAGCCTAGTTTATTTTTGGCCCGTTTTGTAGCCCATTGTAACCCTGTAAGCAGGATATAAAAGCCGCTTTTATAATTAGGGTTTGTTATTACTACTGTTGTTGTGTTTTTAGAGAGATAGAAAACCACTGTAACCGCACTTTATATTTTTCCCTAATAATAGTGAAATCCCTGCAACTCCGTGGACGTAGGTAAATTGCCGAACCACGTAAATACTGTCCTGTGCGTGTGATTATTTTTCTTTGACGTGTGTTTTCTCTATTTTTTTTTGTTTTTCACAGGTTGAAATTTAGGTTGAATTCCCAACACATCAGAGGACACAGTTTATGAATGCAATTCAAACACGGTAATTTGCCCTATTTTCATTCTATAATATTAAAAAATTATGTTAATCAAAATTTCTTTTTATTATGTTTAATTTTAACTCATTTGAATTAATAAATGCCTTTGTTTAATTTATTGTACTCACCAATCTAAAGGAAAATATTCATTTTGTAAATTAATATTATGCCAAAACGTAAAACTCACTTTCTAAGTTTTATTCATTTCAGTCTTTTGATTTTGTTTTTTTTCATTTCTGTCGTTAATATTTCAGTCCTTTGATTTTTTTTTTTTTTTTTTGCCACAATTAACTTACAAAAAGACATAAATTATTACTCTTTTTCATGAAAAATCCAAACTATTGTTACACGTAGAGAGGATACCCTTCAACTTGAGTTTTGCTCACAATCCAACGACACCCTCAACAATTATTCACCATATAAATTGATTACAACGTTTTTTGTTTTACCATTTGGTACTAGCAATGTGGAGTAATCTTATCCCTCAGATTTTGTTGTTTTTAATGTATCCCCCTCCATGGAGCTAATCTTATTCTTTATGTTCGGATGGTAACATGATCTTGGATTAGATCTTCGCCTGAGAAGTACAAGCAAAGCACATAGCACAGGAAAAATATTTCAGGCCAGGCTCCAAGCCCATAAGCTGCAAACCTGATCTTAGATCCATGACAGGCAAGGTAAAAAAGAACACGTCTAGCATAACAGCTCAACGTCCATACAAAAGCCATAAGTTGCAGTAATCATTTTTCCAGCAGTGAATGTCCAACGTTCACCGATGATCCGAGCTTTATAACATCAGCTCATATAATCAAAGAGAAGCTGGCAACCAGCAAAGGAGGCTAAAACCATTTAGACAACCAATAAAAAGGCAGTAATTGGCCTACAAATGTTAACACCTTATATTTTGATAGCAAATGGCAATAACAACTTGATGATAAATCTGACCTCTTTTTACAATCTTTTATCTATTGGCAATTAACATGCCAGACCTAAGGACAGTATCATACAAAAGCTTCTCTCTCTCTCTCTCTCTCTCTCTCTTCCCCCCAATCCCCAAGAAAAACTCAAAGACAAGCAAATGCCATCTTCTCACTGCACATCCATAATCCATAAATCCTATCTGCTATCAGGGAACTTAGCCTCATATGCCTGGGGCACCTGCATGCATTTGTAGAATTTACTTGTAGTTTTACTATTAAGGACTATGTATTAAAATAAACAAAATAAAATGAAGCGAGAAATTATAATTACCATATAAGTTGCAGTAATCATCTTTCCAGCAAACCATCTACCATGGAGAGCATGTTGTGCAGCAACTGCACCTTGTGTATTTTCAAATCGCAAATACACAAAACCAGCACCGTTCCTGTAATCATATATACAACAACAAAGAGTCCCAAAATTTTAGGGTCAGTTATGGACCCTCAACAAACTAATTAGGTTCAATCACATGTATTCTTTTCCTGTATTCTATTTTATCTAAATATATCAAGAAAATTTGAAAGAATGGAAAAAAAGGGGGGGAGGGAAGAGGAGGTCCACACAAAGAATAGCTTACTTGTCTACAAATATATGTTTCAATTTTCCAAACCTCAAACATTCATTTTGAACATCTTCTTTGATGTCCAACTCAAAATCTGATTCCGTCTGCAAAGAGGGATATCATTTTGAACATTATCAACAACAGGAACAAGAAAGGAAAATTACTTTAAAAATGCATACCCCACCAACCTCATCATTTGGATAAAAAATATCCTTCAATAACAAACATTCACTTGGAACACCAATTGTATCAATAGTTGGCAAAGTAGCAATGGCAACTTGAAGACCTGAACCACCAAGTCCAGCAAGAGCAGGAACAAGGGGAGTAATCGGAGATACTGCAGGTGCAACTCCTAGAATAGGCACTGTTGGTAAAGTAAGACCTGTGCTATTGACAACTGGAGTGCCAGCGGAACTAGCAACGCTTCAAAAGAAAGGAAGAAAATGTAAGAAAAAAGAGGTCAATTTCAATATATCACAACAAACTAGGAAGAGAAAAACCTAGATCCAGAGCCACTACGGTCCAACTTCTGCATGAGAAGTGCTCCATTCAGAGACTGAGAATTAAAAGAAGAATTGTGTCAGCTTGGCCAATAATTTATTTAAGAGAAATAAAATAAACAAACAAACAAAAAATTGTGAATAACAGACCCACCAGAAATTCAAGAGAGAAAAAGATCGGAAATTGATAACTTACAGAAGGAAAATATAAAACTTACTTGAAAATGCAAATGAAAGAAAAGGAGAAATAGGCTCAAAAACTAAAAGTTCTAAGATATCAAAATTATTGTCGACAGAGAATAATTAAGCTTAACATAAGGTCATGATACCTTTTTTTCGTGACATAACAGCAACACCAAAAACATGCTTTAGGTAATACACGTGTTAGACATGTAAGAACAATCAAATACCTTAGACTTTGATTATCAAGATTGATTATCAAGCCTTAGACTTTTCAACCAACTTCAAAAAAGAGAAATCATTTTTATTATTTTTATATTATAAATAAATAAATAAATAAAAAAAGAGAAAATGGAGGTATAACTAACCAAGCCACCTCCTTCATCATCATCAAAATCACCAGAATTTGCTCCAACATCTTGCATTCCAGCTTGATCAGTAAGAGCTGAAACCTGAACAGGAAAAGAAAAGAAGGGGGAAAAGGAGGAGAGAAGTCAGGTAAAAGATCATATTCAAAGTAGAAGAGCCTATAATAAGAATTTTTGGTACAGCATACACCATTCATTCATGCAGCACTGACAGAAGAAGAATGCCATCAAGTTTTATACAGAAGCACGTGCCAAGTTACTAAAGACCAGTAACAGGGCAACACAGGCATTCAATTGTTTGATTTGAAAGCATTGATCTTAGAAAGGACTCTGGATCACCAAGTAAAACTCTTTGAAACTGTTGTATTAACTAATACGCTGCTACAGAAAGTAACAGCATAAAATATGTGAAATGACAAGAAGCTGGTAATAAAACAATGAGATTTGTACACTGTTGTTTCAGACTCAGTGCATTGAAAGATTGAAAGGCAATACCTTGATAAGCCGACCCGCAATCTCCAACTGTTGATTCAGACTCAGTGCATTTCTAGCGTCTTCAAGAGGTGCAAACTGCAATAAACAACTTATTCAATTAGCCTACTAAATCAGGAGGAACCTTGGTGTGCATATAATATGCCATCTAGAACATCAGTAGAACCAAGAACACCATATTAAGATATTATACCAAGTGATTTAGATACAAGCTGTATGTGATGTTGAAGCCGATTATCAATCTATAAGAGTAAAGGACTAATTATATCATTCAAAGCTTCTCATGTAGTTAAGCATGCAAAACTGTGTTGCATAGAAATTTTAAGTGCTGCATTTTCAAGCAATTTCACAAATGTTTCACAAATAGTACTCACCTGGACAAAGCCATATCCTTTGCAATGTCCAGTTTCATCAATAGGCAACTGCACCAGCTCTACTTGACCAAATGCTTCAAAAACCTGTTCAAAGTAAAAGCAATGGATCAACAGAATTTAGTAAAGAATAAACATATAAAGAATCCAAAAAGAAGTAACAATCTGGCACAGACACTAGATGCAGGTCCCAGATCACATGGCTAGATGTTGAAAGCCCGTGTCAGCCCAACTGATTAAAAAATCCAATTTAATTTAGGGATACAATTTTAATTACTTATATTGTAATTTGGTTATTTACTTTCCAACTTAGTTCAGGTATTTATTTCATTTTCTTTCTAGATTAGTAGAATTATTTTTATTAGTCAGAATAATTTCCTTTCAGTGTTAAGTTGGTTAGTTTAATTTAAGGACACCTAGAGTTCAGCGTTATTGACAATTGGCTTGCTTAATGAAATTTATTTTGGAACATTTCCAATGGTTTGGTGCTGACTCCAACCTACACTAGGTGCTAACTCCTAGTTTTTTACATTTTCTTTTTTGTTTCTTTTATTGCGATTTTTTTTTTCCAGCGTTTGTTATGCATCAAAATTTGGTATCAGAGCTAGGTTGTTCTGTCTCAATGACAAGGCATGATAACCATAACATAAGAAAAATAAATCAAGAAAACCAGTGAGAAGACTAAAGGGAATCTTTATAGCTGAAAAATCCTCTCACACTCAACTATAAATTAAGAATTTATCAAAAAAATGTAAAAACAACAATAAAAGCATACGATTGTAACAGGTTGAAATATCCCACAGGTTTACCACATTGCAACCTGCCTTAATTTTAGTCCAATCAATCAACTCTAATAACTTTCGCATTATAATAATCCTATGGAATGACTGCAAACAAATTCTGCTTACCTGACGAAGATCAGCTTCAGTTATGTTGTAATACAGATTCCCAACATGCAGCCTTCTGGCCCCTTCTGAATAGGAACCTATAAGCTGATGCACCAGCCACGGCTGTAGTTGACTGGACCGGATTCTTTTCTGCTTCTGATGGCTTTACCATAACTGGCTGACCAAGAAGGGGAAGACCAGAGAGTGCTATTGCCATAGGGACTGTCATTGCATAATAGAACTTCATATAACTGCCAACAGAAACAATTTTAGTATAATCATAAGAATTGCACATATAATAATACTACTGAAAAATATAATGAGTACCAACTTAAAAATATTTCACTTCCCTTCAAACCAATCACCCCAGGAGAAAGATTAACATCATATCACAATATATCTAATATCTAAAATATTCTACTGCAAGAAACTAGGGTCCTTGCAGATCACTTTTCCCAAGTTCTAATCAGAAATTTTCCCCTAAATGATATAAATCAAAGGTGAACATAATATGACAACATTCATTCTGCCAGATTTTGGACTGGTGCCACTCATGTTTTATCCTAGCTATGGCAAACAGAACATTCCATTTATTTTCATAGACTATTTTTTTTTTTTCTGTTTACAATACAGATGGATCTCCAAACCTATGTGGCGCAAATTTCTGCAAATCCCATATCTACTGTAGTTTTTTGCAAATCAAATATCTACGGTAGTAGAGGGTTTACTTTCTTTAATGAAATAGCTTCATTTATTGAACTGAAAAACAAAAATGTAGCAGCAATTTTAGGATTTAATACAACATAAAATTTCCAAAAATTTAACATTTATTGGTTATGTGTATGTATGTATGTGAACTGCAAAACAATTTCAACTAAGATGTATTCAGGGAAAATAAAACACACCCAACTCCCTTGGATCGTCTTGAATTGCGGTCCATTATAAGGCGTATGTCTCGAACCTGAAAATTGTGCTCTCCAGATATTAGAAAGATGAGAGACAAAGAAACAAGATAACAATTTACACTGGAGTGTGAGAAAAAAAGAAAAATCAACTCATAGAGCAACATTCCTCAACACTTAAGGGTGGATTTGAGCAATGGATAGAATTAAATACAGAGTTGAAACTGAACACTTTCTGCCTCATTTTACAACATGTCAATTTGCTTTACGTAAAATCCACCCAGAATTGATCATTGCCTAAACAAGTGGGGGTCACTTACACCAGATTTTGTTTGTGTGCATTCAACCAAGGCAAATGTCAAATTTGAGAATTAGGATGGCAATATGGTAAAACAGGGTAAAGGGCTTCAGACCCATTTTCTTGAAGAGACAGAATATGTTAGCTCCACAGATGCACAAACTGCTAGTGAGAACCCTACAACTCCTCCCTTACCTACTCTATAATAGTTGTTTTTTCTATTCATTAAGTTACACATGCACCCAGAGGATTTTGACTTTTGAACCTATGATCTTGCCATCCAACACCATCTTTTAGGGATAGCTAAATATAGTTATATAAACAACAAACCAAAAAAAAAAAAATTGCCAAACACCAACCTTGCCAGCCTTTGAGAAGAACTCCTACACATCTCTTTCATTTGCCTTCAAACAAATCTTCAAAATAGTAAGCCAAGATAATAAGTCAGACCTCAAGTTGTCAAAATTAACAAAATAATACATATGCCAAATGCATTTGATTACCTGGTAAGCAAATACGGTCCTCTGATCCCGTTCAGGATCTGCCTTTGGTTCAGCCACTTCCTCCTTCTTCTCTTTATATCGTCTGCAAGGAATGAAAAAATGTGAAATATAGACCCAAAACATTCACCAACTGATAAGTTTGTCAATGAATAATTCTTATGGAAAAAACAAGCTGAGCCAGAACACTCTTAAAGTGAAGAGTAGCATAGACATTGTTTTACTCCTTGCATATATGTATTTAATGTGGCAAAATTGCCTTGGATTGCAAGCGAAAAGGAAGAAAAGAACAATCCCAAAATGGCAGCAAATTATTCTCCACTATGTGTAAAAAGGCCGAACCCAAGTATAGTCCTGCAGGGAACTACACAAAGTTAACATGAAATTACCAATGCAGGCAGATTCAGAAATTTAAAGCTTGCTTCATCTTAAGATTTGATAAGGACCAACCTGGAGAAAGACGTGGCAATTAAAGGTAATGAAAACATTGGGACCAATATAATCATAAACGGAAACAGCATCATGTTGTATTGATGGCAGTACCCAAGGACCTAATTGCATTAACTTGGAACCTGTTAAAAGCTTATATTTCCACACAACAGATAGAACAAAATTGAGACCTTAAAAATTAGGTCTACAGTCCTATATTCGTTTGTAAACCCATACTTTTGACATGATCACATTATACCCAGGTAAGACAAAAAAATGAAAATACACAATCCAATCAGTTCTTGGTAATGATTATAGAGAAAGCTTGGGTTGTAGGGTCTCATCATTGGGAAAGCTAGATAAATAAGACACCATTCACAAATTGTATAAAGTTTCTTGTCAGAAAATGTAAGTACTTGTAAGGAGAGTACGAATGGGCAAAGAAAATTATGCAAGATATCCAAAACAGTCTCTTCAGAAGCAATGACTACCGAGAACGGCAATCAATTCCATAGTTACACTTATATTCAATCAAAGCATTGCTAACAGTGAACAAGACTTTGAAAAATACATAAATAAGGAAACTACAGGTCATCCAAAACCTAAAACTTCAAGACATGAAATCAAACATATCAAAAATAAATTAATATATAATATATGCAAATGAATAATGGCAATGGCTTAGCCCAAATAACATTCTATTCCCCACAGGCACCAGAAGATGAAGTGCTTCTCATAAGCAAAGCTCGTCACTCCCTCGCCAGCATTTCTGCAACAGAATAAATACAATTAAGCTACTGATTTAAAGGTGGAGGATAACAAAAATCATAACATGACATCACCACCACGGTCAAAACCTATAACATCAAAACACCCAATCTTGCAATGCAAGCTTTTAGAGAGATTCCAGAAACTTCAAGAGAAACATTAAAAACCCATGACCTGTTCCTGTGCCTGGCCCAATTGCCAGAAAGACCATCTGAAGATTGCTCTACCATATCTGCGAGTTCCCAAAATCTAATGTTCAATATGCAGAATTTTTAATACTATTAAATAGCATAAGTAACTATCTTAAACTTAAGTACTACCAGTCAGAAAATTTAATTACATAATTGTATAAACCCCGTTATACTAGCAAGAATTATACTTGGAGGAAAGAATGAACACCCCCCCCCCCCCCCCTTAAAGAAAAAAAAAACAGAAGAAAGTACTTGTCAAGTTGGATGTGCTTTCACATCAAACACAAAATATCTGTCTACTTTGCTGGACATAGAACTAATGCTAAATAAAAGGTAAAAAAATAAAAATTTGGGCACCTGGACTTCAAAGTAAGAGGACAAACTGTTTCCCAACCAACTGAGCTTACAAATATGCAAGTAGCTGCTGAGGCTTCCATCCACAGCATTAAATGCTAACACTTTTTTATGTCAAATTAAATTCAAAACACCCCCAGTGTCCTACATATGTCTTAAACAAGTATCTCATACTAACTTCCACATATCAAAGTAACTAAGGAACAGACAAGGCACATTGCAAGAGATAAGGAGTAGACCAGGCCTCACCCTACTAAAAATATGTTAGCATTGATTTTCCATTATAAACCCAAATTATGACTCGAGAATGTGGAAGGTTGCCTCTTAACCACTCAAGATATTCTCATAAAATAGATCGAATAGTACCAACCAACCAACCAACTTTGCCCCAATTCTCAAATTAACATGCTGCATAGAGAAACAATGTCATATGAACACAAGCATACATGCCAACAACACAACAAAATATATATATATATATATATATAAATAAAAGGGAAGAAGAATAAGGGACAGATATGGCATTTCTCTTCTCCTACATGACACATGAAAACATTGCATTTACCCCCAAAAACTAATGATGATTACCAGCATGAACTTGCAATCAAACTACAATCAACTAAAATACTAAATGGCTAAAAAAGCAATGTAAACTCTAGCATAACAAGGAAATGTGTTGGGACTGGGGAAAGACGGAATAGATAAGAGAGTGGACGGGGAACCTACAGATATATCACCAAAAAAACAAGAATGGTGAGAAGATGGTGCAAAAACAAACATGGAAGCAAAACCTAAATAAAAAGAAAAAAAGAACTAATCAACCTAACAAATTTTTGATACAACAATTGTTGGGAGTGGGGAATTTGAAATCTAAATGTCTTTGTTGAAAACACCAAGAGTTGCTAATTGAGCTACAACGCTCTTGGCACTAATCAACCTAACAAATCAAAATACTGTAAAACATTAGCAGAACCTAATGGCTCAAAATCTGTAAGATATTAGGCTATAAAGAAAGAAAGAGATCATAGAAAATGGACTGTGTTTGAATTATGAGAACAGCTAAGATGAAGTTGAACAATATAAATATCATATTACCAGTGCTTACAGTTTCCATGAAGAACTTTTCCAACTAACAACCCATGTCTTAAAGAACCCAGCATCACACAAACATCTACTCTCTAGGGCAGGTAAATGTTATATAACTTCAACGCAGTGACCACAGTTAATTACAGAAAATATCACACAATGGAACCCCACCTCAAAATATAATGAAGTGTGTTTGAACAAGAGTGAGGAAGACCAGCAGATTATCCTTATATGCAAACAAGATGTCCATAGCATAAAACAGAGGAAGCTTTCTGTGCAATGAAGCATGACACGCAGCCCTCAATCAAGGCCTATCTTTAAGCCTTAATAATAGAATTCAAAAAAGTACTTGCACCATCAGTACAATAACATTCTCAAGCATGACTCATGCATTGAGAACTGAATCCAGCTGCAAATTAAGTACAAGCTTTAATTTCAAATCACTGATACAAAAATTGGGAAAACCACTATTCCATCTTCTGTCTAATACGTTACTCATCAAGACAACTGACCTATGCGCTCTTACTTTTGGGTAAAACACAGAGAAGGGGAAACCAACTTTCTATAATATCTATGTGCATACCCAAGGTCAATATACTTAGATATTTTGAGCACTGTAGTAAGGTGCCAATATATTGAGGTCGCAAGTCACAACCATTTAG
The DNA here is from genome assembly GCA_019022515.1 of Quercus aquifolioides. Classification (NCBI taxonomy): domain Eukaryota; kingdom Viridiplantae; phylum Streptophyta; class Magnoliopsida; order Fagales; family Fagaceae; genus Quercus; species Quercus aquifolioides. The sequence goes on from CM032332.1 coordinate 55,578,247, forward strand.
ACTTTTTAAAATAATATTTATTTAATTTTTAAAATTAAAATTTGTATTTGAAACTCTTTTTTTAATATAAAAGTTTTATATTTAAGTTTGTTAAGAGCAATTGAATCACTATTAATACTTGTATAATAGAAAAATAATGACATTTTAGTTAACAAATTCAATAATTCACATACATAAAGTCATGCAAAATTGTGTAAAAGTACATAATTATTATAATAATCGTGTAAATTTAGCCTAGCTCTATTAATTTGTTATTATTTTTTTTTTCTTGCTTTACATATCTTGAGAATGAAATAAATGAGTGGATGATAGTTATTGTGTGTGTGAAGAAATATAAAAAAAATTAAAAAATTAAGAAAAAAATAATATTTTAATGAAATGTATTGTAAAATAAATAATTTGATGTAAGGTATTTTGAAAAGTAAGTATATAAAATATAAAAAGCAAGTTCTTATGTTAAAATAGACATAAATTTTTGCACGAGCTAATGCAAATACTCTAACATCTACTTCTCATTGATTATAAGACAAATCCATTTAATTTCATTATGCATAATAGATTTTAAATAGGATTGAATTTAATTTTAAAAAACTTATTTTGATGAAACAAAAAATGCACTAGGAAAATAATTTAATTTTGTTATATAGTCAAATATTATTATATGAAAATTTTATAAATTTTTTTTAACGTTATTATGATTATTATTGCCCTTATAATCTTTTCATTATATTATTTCTTTATCTTCTGATTCAGTTTTGATAAGATTTTCAAAAAAAAAAAAAAAAAAACACTCAATTTTGATAAATTCTCATTGACTTGTGAGCTTTCATAAAAATTTTATCTTATATTATTATATTCCTAGTAAAAGATTAATCAAAGGATCCTATGTGATAATCAATTAAAATTTCTAGTTTTACCTTTTTTTTATTAATTTTTTATATCTATGTCAATATTTATACTAGACATTTCTGATTAAAAAATATTTATAACTGAAAGAAATACATTCTATAAGATAAAAAGTTATGATTATGACAAAATAGAATAAATTTAAGGCGTACGACAATATGATGTAATATCTCAAATACACTATTACAACTTCACTTCATAATATAATTGCCCCATACCAATGGTTTCAAACTGGCAAAATACTTGGGGTCACTCTAGGAAAAGAATTCTTTTTTTCAAATCCTCAAAGCCAAATACCTTCAAAAAAAAAGTTTCCTCAAAGCACCATTGAGCTCTCTCTCCTTCTGGTTATGGAAAGGCATCTACAAGTCTAAAGCTTTAGTGAAAAATTAATATTTGTGAAGATCCTTGGATTCCTTCCAACGAAACTTTACTCCTACTTGTATAAGAGCCCTCCCTAATTATAAATATTGGGTTTTTCAACAAAAATCTCAATCTAAATTAGCTTGGGACATTAACATTCTTAATGAACTCTTTGATAGCATCACCATCATAAATATTTTGCAGATTCCTCCCTCCCAGAAAAATGCTCCAAACATGCTCATTTGGTCTCCCAAGTCCAACTTCCATAGCTTTTTCACAATAAAGTCAACCTACCTATTAGATCATTCACCAGTTTCCAAGATTCAAGCCCTCTCTCGAAACATGATTGGAAGCACCTTTGTAAACTAAAAATTCATAAGAGATTAAAACTAATGCTCTAAAATTGCATATGATATCCTTCCTACCAAAAAATCACTTAATAGGAGGCGACCACAAACAGACATGACTTGTGTTCTATGCAACCAAGATATGAAATTTGTAAATCACATCTTTTTCTCATGCCCTTATATAGTTACCATTTCCATTTGGTCGCTCTCTCCATGGCCAATTCTCACAACCTCTCTTGGAACTTTGTCTCCAAGTAACATTGTTTAAATTTTCATTTCTCTGCAATGCCACCTGAAGATTCCCACAAATGAAGAACACAAGTTCACTCTCTTTGCCTCTATTCTATTTGATAAAATATGGAATTTGAAATCAACCCATCTTTGCAGGTCACACACCGAACCCAAAGGAAGGTGCTGATTATATCTCCCCCCCCCCCCCCCCCGCGCGGGGAAATTACTAGTGCACACCAGTTGTTACACACAATCGTACACATACATTTTAAAGTGAAATCATGACTTGAAATTACTATTTTAGTTCACAAACTTGAGTTGTGAGGTTTGGATTGATGCTTTAGGTGACAAAGAAAACCTTAATTTTTCAGTATGTTAGAACTCCATCTAATTTAAAATTGTTGAGTCCCTTTTAAGTCAAGTTTTTGTGTTTTAAGAATTCACATGAGCAGTTGGTCTATTGAGAATTACATGAGTTATTATTACTGGCTTTGACACAAACCTTATGAGAGCAAAATATCCATTGTATTATGTGGATAGATGACTTGATTAGAAAATTTTCAATTGATTAATTCTAATACAAAATGTCATTTTTAGCTTATTGTATCCATTTCAATAAATCTTCATATTTTATTTATTTTTTCTTGCATTAGTTTTAACATAGCCAATAATATGTTATTGGGACAGTTTTAACATACCCAATGGAAGAAAGCAATAACAGATTTTCATGCAGCAGCCTACCAACCTCTGCTGTTTCAAGATGCTATTGTAAATGGGGTAAAACTTGCAACTGACACTAATTTTTATTTTTATTTTTATTTTTTTTGGTAGGGTGATTGAAGTGAAACATGGTGGGTCCAAAATTTAATATTAAATTTTGGATCTTGATAGTTAAATTTTGCATATACTTCCTTGTAATGCTTCTCAAATCCACTTGAATAAATCAATGAGCTGAATAAATCGAACTAGAAACCTTTTCTTTTCTTTTTCTTTTTTCTTTTTTGTAGAAACTGTATTTTCATATAATTAAGAACTTTAGTGGAATAATGGATATGATAAACAAGTTTGAAAAGCTGAGTTTCTTATTTGAATGCATGGAATTCTCAGATTTTTAAATTATTCCCAATTTTATTTAATGGCATGTCATTTTATGTTCATGTGTTTCATATTTCATCCAATGATGGGTAAATAAGTTTAATGGGTAAAGAAGTTTAAGTGAGTAATGATTTTTTCTTATTTGAGAATTCCTAATACACGTAGAATGGTCAGGAGGAAGAGAAATAAGAAGAATGGTGCGGGTGGTGGTACAATCATGGTCCCCCGGTCCTATGCTAATGGAGGTTAAGAACGTTCTTCAAACTTAGGTACTGCCTTTATTTTGATGTGCAGGCTATTTTATTTTCTTGAATATAATTTTTTTGAAGTTCCTCATCTTTGGGCATAAGTCTCTTATTAGTAGTTGGAACTAACTTTTGGAATTTCAAAATTTCCTCTTTATTTTTAAGTGAATACTCCCCATTGTGTTTTAAGCATTTGTAAAATAATGTAGAACAAAAATCAGTTTACGTGACTTCTCACTAAATAGCTAATTCACCTACTAACTTGGCTCTCCATAATTTTTATTTTCCACAAGTGATTAGTATTTTTTTTTTTTTTTTTTTTAAATTTTAGGAAAGCCATCATGTTATGTAAACCATCATGTTATGTATGTATTTGTCTTCTTTATTTGGTTATTAGAAAGGGTTATAACAATATCAAAGACATTTTTGTAAGGTGTTTCATGATTTCATTCTGAACAATTTAAGTAACTAAAATACTATTACTTTATTCTGCCGTTTATCCTCAAAAAAAAAAAAAAATAATAATAATAATAATAATAATAATAATAATACTATTACTTTATAACTAATGATGTATATATAAAACCTCGAGGAGGTAAGATTTTTTATAATGCCTTATTTGCAAGTATAATCTACCTTCCAGAATATCATGAAAAGAAGAGTGCCAAACAATTTTGTTTTGCTTGAAAGTGCCAAATTAACATTATTAGAACTGGTAACGGTAATTAATGTGGCAGAACACCATACTGAATGACAATGGGTAAGTTTTCCTAATTCTTCTTATGACCCCAAAATTCTACAATAACTTGGTGGTAAAATGAGTCTTCAAGGTTTTAATTTCTTTAAGGGGTAATCATTCTTATGTGTGCGATGATGTATTATACAAAATTTTCCCATGCATCATGAGTTAGTGACCATCCCTTGGAAATTGAGATCAAAGCACAATATATGAGAAAATCGATGATATATTAAAGTCAAAACACAATCAAAATTTAAATTAGCTTCTAACTGTAGTCTATAGTATCCATTTGAACTTTCTTAATTTTAATGCCAAGTGACACATTTATAAAACTCAATGAGAAAGCTGAGACGACCATTTCATTATTATTCTTTGCTTGACGACCATTTCATTATTACTATTATTGAATATTTTCACGTGCAGGCATAAAGGACCATTTCATTATTACTTTCTCTTTTCTTTTCTTTTCTTTTCTTTTTTTTTTTTTTTTTTTTTTTTTTTTTTTGCTTCATGACCATTTCATTATTGATATTATTGAGATTTTTAATTTTTAATTTTAGTTTTTGTCATTTAATTTTGATATATTATTATTATTTAGTAATTTTTTTTCAATTGGTTGCATTGATGTCAAGCTTATGATGAGCAGGTAATAAATAAAAACAATTCAAGTCTAAATCTTGATATCTTAGATAATTTTCTTTTACCCTTTTTTGCTTTAGTAAGTTTTCCATACAAAATAATTAGATTGTTTATATTTTTGCTGTAATTTTTTTCTAAACTAATGAGCATTTTTTTTTTTTTTTTTTTTTGCTTCAATTCAGATACTTTGTATACAAAGATCTTGGACATAACAAATTGTAATTAAGTTGAACGATCTGCACCTATTCTCATCCAATTTTGGAGATACTATTAGACCAACTAATTCTTTTATTTTGTGTTGTATTTAGTATAATTTCACTAATAGTATAGTATCTAATAGTGATTTTTAAAAGTATATACGTAATAGCAGTGTAATGAGAAAAACTATTTTAGTACCTCCAAATATCCTGACTAAACTAATGTTCTACATGTTTAATAGCCATGCACATATTACATACTAGTTTTAATAATGTGCATGGTGAGGTAGTGGCTTCAAGACCCACTAGGAGTGTTTGAAACTTGGGGTCCGTTTGTTTTGGGTGAAAACAGTTTCAGAAAAGCATTTTTCGTAAAATAGGTTGTCTGGGTGCACAAGGAAAATTGGGTCAAACGGAAAATCATTTCCGTTGACCGTAAAAATGCCTTCTGATTACGGAAAACCATTTACGTTTTCATTTTACCTTCAATTCACTTCCAGAAAGAGAGAAAGAGAGAGAGAAAGAAGGACCAGACACGCAACAGGGAGAAAGAGAGAGAAAAAGGGTTCAGATGCGCAAACAGAGAGAGAGAGAGAGAGAGATCGCGCCGGAAAATCAGATCGCCGTCCTCGTACCCAGACCAATCGCACCCCACCGAAGACCGATCCACCCAGATCGATCGTACCCAAACCGATCCACCGAAGATTGCATCACCCCAAACCGATCGCACCCCACCGAGATCGCATCACCGCCGATCTCATTGGCGCCGTCGTTACCTGTGACTGATCTCGTCGCCCTCTTGATCTCGTTGTTACCCATGAACGATCTCGTCGCCTATGACCCATGACCGATCTCGTTGTTACCCATGAACGATCTCGTCGCCTATGACCCATGACCGATCTCTCCCTTTCCCTCCATTTTTGATCACTCTCTCTTCCTCGCTCTCTCAGTTTGTGGCCGATTGTGTGGGTTTTTATTGAGTTGCGGTGGGTTTGTTGTTGTTGTTAAGGTGGATTTATGGTGGATTTTTGTTGTTCTTGTGGTGGTGTGGTTGGTGGTGTTTTGGTGGTTTTCCTGTTGTGTGGTGGTGAGTTGTGCCGGAAAATAGCATTTTCAGAATAGAACCAAACACATGAAAATATTTTCTACAACAATTTTCATAATACAACCAAACACTTGAAAATATTTTCCTTTTTCAAAAAATAACATTTTCAAAAAATATCTATTTTCCGGAAAATATTTTCCTTTTTCAAAAAATAACATTTTCGAAAAATATCTATTTTCCGGAAAATATTTTACGGGAACCAAACCGACCCTTGGTAATAAAGAAGAGGATGTGTTTTTATTGGTAATAAAAAATTTAAAGCACCAAACCACATCCTAAAAATTTTGCTAAATTACCACTTTCTCAAAAATCCCCAAGCTTAGCCTTCAACCTAAGATGAAAAGATTTTGAATGTACATACATACACCCAAAAGGCATAGCACTCACATATTTGGCAACTGAATGGACTTTACAACTGATACAGGCACAAACCAAAGAAATAAAAAGAGTGGGATTGGACCCAAAAAAAAAAAGCCCAAGGCTTGCACAACTTTGCTTAGCATGAAATCAGTACTAATTGAATGAATTATGATTGTTAAAAAAAAAATTTCTTCACCCAGTGAAAATAAGTACTAATAAATTCTTTTATTATTGCATATATGTTCGGTATGCTAAAAGGCCTAGGCCCAGCTGCGTATAGCATGGCCCTGATTTTATGAGCCATTGCTAAAAGGCCTAGGCTCACTGAGTTTCTATTTCTGTATCTTTTTCAACAATGGCTCCCGCTAAAGACGACGGGTTTAAGAAACTCGAACCACCTATCACTCGTCTCCAAGGTCTGCTCTGAACTCGAAACGCATTTAGGATTTGGAGACAAAGTTCTCGCCGAGTTCATCACCGACTTGGGCCGACACTGTGACACCGTCGTCGGATTCGACTCCAAACTGAAAGAGAAAAGCGCTGAGTTGCCCGATTACAATGCCGGAGACGGGTGAGAGGCATCTAGCACATAAGCTTAGAGGTGTTGGTTTATCATCGGCATATGAAGAAGGATGCTTATGGACATGAACAATCCCTTAGCTTTGGACAGAGGTCGAAGCTGTCGATTGAGGAACAGAGGCAGAGCTCGCAAATCTATAAATTAAAGAAGGAACTCATTCAGGCTGTGCATGAAAATCAAGTCCTAGTTGTAATTGGTGAGACTGGTTCAAGTAAAACAACTCGGGTAACTCAATATCTAGCAGAAGCTAGATACAAAACAGAGGGTAAAATCGGCAGAAGAGTTTGGTTGTCGTTTGGGTGAGGAAGTTGGATAAGCTATTCGATTTAATGATTTTACTGGTCCAGATACTGTCATCAAGTACGTGACCGATGGTATGCTTCTTAGGGAAATTTTGATAGATAGTAACCTTTCTCAGAACTCTGTTATTATGCTCGATGAAGGACATGAGAGGACTATACACACTTATATTCACTTTGGATTACTCAAGCAACTAGTGAAATGAAGACCCGATCTTTGCTTGACTGTCACGTCTGCAACACTGGATGCAGAGAAGTTTTCAGGGTATTTCTTTAACTGCAATATATTTACAATTCCTGGTAGAACTTTTCCTGTAGAGATACTCTACTCCAAACAGCCGGAAAGTGATTACCTTGATGCATCCCTACTTACTGTGAATCATCTTCTCTCTGCTTCCTCTGACTCCGTTTCTCTCCTCTCCGTGCTAGCTCTAGTCTGAAAGTGTGAGTGTGTGTTTTTCGCTTCGGAGAAATCTGAGTGAGTGAGAGAGAAAGAAACTAATTCAGAGCAACAAATTCCGAAAAATGCTCTGACCCGTAAGACCGCTATATATATATATATATATATATATAAAAAGCTACAAAGCTCTATATGCTATATGCTCCAACCCCACTGGCGTTTTTTTTTTTTTTTTTTTTTTTTTTAAGGCATGGAACCCAATGAGTTGAAAAGTTTGACAATAGCTAAGGCTGCGCCTGGGGCAGCTGGTACTTGATCGGATATAGGGATAACTCAGATTGAAACTTTATTAGTTTGGCACCATCTTGTGGTTTAAAAGGGCTTTTCTTTTTTTTTCTTTTTTTTAATGACTGAATAAATTTTGTCAAACCAGATGATACACAAATGGGAATATAAATCAAATTTGTTGGTTTCTCAAAAAAAAAAAAATCAAATTTGTTAGAAAAATGTCTCTGTATATTGAACTAACTGATGAATACAAGACTCTATTTACAGTGACGCTGCCACGTTGATATTAGGGTATTCAAACAAACATACACTGATACACCCAGACTGGGGGTAAAAAATAATTATATATAATATTTTTAAAATTTTTTGATTGACTACCTAAAAATATTTTGAACACCCTAACTAATTGAAACCCGTGACTTATAAACCAAAAATGGTTCTAATTTTTGCCCCTTCCTTTAAAATAGAATAATAAAAAAAATCCAACAAATTACAGATTTCATTTGTGAGCCTTCGACTCTACTAATTTTTTTTTCTCTTTCTTTTCGTCTCTTTTATGATTTATCTGTCTTTGGCATCCTAACTCTACTAATTTTTTTTCTCTTCGACTCTACTAAGTTTGGTATGTTTGCTCTAACTTCTTTCTTCTTTACTCCATTCCCCACTGATCCCAATCGTTTGTTCTCTCTTTCAGATTAGATTGCTCCAAGATTTATAACCATGGTCCACGTGTATTATCTATCCACTAAGAAATGGACGGTACTCTATGCATTGTTTTAGAAAAGTAAACAAAGCTTAGAGTAATTTAATTTGTCATGTCATTTTCTCAGTTTTTCTCTTTTTGAAAAACTAAAGACGCGCGAGATTTCTACTGAATTTGATGGAAATTTTGTGGAAACAACATAACTATTGACGTAGGTCTTTGTTGTCAGGAAAGTAAGAAAAATTAAGCTGCAAATGCACCGAAAGTGTAGTACTTTACACCTATTTTCAGGTCTTTGAGGTTGCAAGTCAAAACCACTTAGACTTTTTTAAATAATATTTATTTACTGTTTTAAATTAAAATTTTTAGTTAAAACTCTTGTTTTTTGTTTTTTAATATAAAATTTTTATATTTATGTTTGTTAAGAGCACTCAAATCACTATCAGTATTTATATAATAGAAAAATAACTATATTTTAGCCAACTAATTCCAAAATTCACCGCATCAAGTCATGCAAAATTTTGTAAATTAAAAAAACATAATTGCTAAAGTAATTATGTAAATTTACGCTAGTACTATTCATTTGTGTTTAGTGTTTTATTATTTTTTTACATGTCTCGAAAATGAAGGAAAAGAGTAGGTGAAGATTGCTGTGTGAAGAAAGATAAATAATTAAAAAAAATAATATTTTAATAAAATGTAATGTAAAATAGATAATTTAATATAGAGTGTTTTGAAACGTAAATATGTAAACTAGAAAAGATAATTATTATATTAAAATAAACATAAATTTTTGCACGAGCTAATATTTTGAAATCTACTTTTCATCAAATGATTATAAGACAAATCCATTTAATTTCATTATTTATAATAGATTTTAAATAAGATTTCATAAATTTTAGTAATATAATTCTGTAAGCATAAATGCACTTGAAAAATAATTTATTTTTTTATTTAGTCATATATTATTACATGACAAAGTTATCACTTTCTAATGCTATAATGATTATTATTGCCCCTGTAATCTCTTTATTGTATTACATCTTTATTTTCTAGCTAATTCGGTTTTGATAAGGTTCTAACAATAAATGTAAAAATTAAAAACTCAATTTTGATAATTTCTCATTGACTAGTGAGATTTCATACTAATCTTTGTTGGATTTTGCAATGTCACCCGAATAAAATCACACAAATTCTCATCAAAATTAGTGTTATTTATATTTTATCAATTTCTTAGGTAGTGCAAGCCAACTGTAAGCTAGTAGTAGACTTGGGTTCAAACAGCCATGCATTGCCTTAAATAAATTATATATAAATAAAAAAGAGGCAAATTCCCCAATTAAGAATACCTTGGTATGGTAATCTCAAAAAAAGTATACCTTGGTATTCGATTTTTATAGAAAATAAAAGAATGGGATTCCTCATCAGTCATCGTTAAGGGGCAAAAAAGTAGTAGCATTTTCGGTGTTAAATTAAAAATTGGAGTAATTACACTAAACCCACTTGTGATTTGGCCCGAAATCACTTTGCCTACTCGTGGTTTAAAAAGTGTCATTTTACCCACCTGAGGTATGTTCCGTTTGTTTTTCGTAACCCATCTCTGTTAAAATCAAGGGTAAATAGGTGTTTTTACTCAAATTTTATGTCTCTCTCCTCCCAAAACAAAAAATAGCGCTAAAATGCAAGAGAAACAAGATTAAAAATGGAGGGTTTTGAAACCTTCCCTGGATCTTTTAAAAAAAGAAAAATCCACCTCTCTCATAACTTCGTTTATATCCTGAAAAGTCCACCTCTCTTATGACTCAAATCGAGTACTTGTAAATAACCCAAATTGGCTAAACTTTCTGGGAGGTTTCCTTGTAAGTTATTATTGTTTCGAACAGAGACCTCGATGAGGGACTTTGGCAATGTTAAAGGAACTTCACCAGAGAGCTCATTATCTCTGGCATCGAAGAAATAGAGGTTTATGAGAGAACCCAGATTGGGAATCTTACCACTGAGGTTGTTTCTTTGGACTTCAAGTCTTTTTAGGTTAAACAGTTTGTTTAAGGTTAAAGGAATGGGACCATTTAGTTCGTTGTTGTCGAAGTATAGCTTGTGGAGCTAAGAGAGTGAGCTGAGCAAGTAGGGGATTGGACCAGAGAGCGAGTTTCTAGAGAGTCTGAGTCGGCGGAGGCGAGTCAAGTTGGACAGTGATTCTGGGATTGAGCTCGAGAACCAGATATTTGAAATTTCGAGGGTTTGTAAGTAAGGGAGTGACCAAGTAGTGGAAGTGAGTGAACCTGAGTAACTCGTCGGGTCAAGAGTGATCTCAGTGACTTGGAATGAGCCGGAGACAACTTGGTTGCATTTGAAACCGCACGTGAAGTGGTTGCTGAAGATGTAGTCACATGGGTCCAACAAAAAGTCCCATGAACTTAGACAAGAACCAGGTACAATGGCCTTTGGGTTGAGACCATTTTTCAGATCTTTAAGAACCTTAATATCTTATGGGTCTGTTGTTGAATCAACAAGGAAGAAACGTTGGGAAAATGCTAACATTAGAAGTAATAATGAGAGATCATAGAAAGCACCATTGCACATGGCCATAGCTTTTCTGAGCTTTGAAGGTGTTTGTAGATCTGAGTGTTGAAGAAGAGAGAAAGAGAAGTACAAAGGAAGAGAGATTGAGATTGATTGTATTTGTACGGTGAGGTTGATAGATTTTTCAGGATATATGAAGTTATGAGAGAGGTGGATTTTTCTTTTTTTGAAAGATCTAGGGAAGGTTTCAAAACCCTCACTTTTTGATCTTGTTTCTCTTGTATTTTTGTGCTATTTTTTGTTTTGGGAGGAAAGAGACATAAAATTTGAGCAAAAATACTTATTTACCCTCGATTTTAACAAAGGTGGGCTACGGAAAACAAACGGAACATACCTCAGGTGGGTTAAGTGACACTTTTCAAACCATGGATGGGTAAAGTGATTTTCGCCCAAACCACAGGTGAGTTATGTGTAATTACCCCATTAAAATTACTTTAGCTATTTCAAAAGTGCTACGTTCACAATTTTTTTACAACAAATGATAGGTAGGTAGTTATTATTGATTATTATTTGAACTTATCATGAAAATTACTTTTTTGCCCTTCAATAACAACCTGTCACTTAAGATTTATTGTGAAAATGTTATGGACATTTCATTTCTCTTTGTAAATCGGTGATAGAAATAAGGTAAAGTAAATGGAAATTGTGAAACTGTAAATTTTTATGTTAAGGTGGGGGGGGGGGGGGGGGGTTAAAAACTTAAAATGAAGCGAGTTTTTTTTAAATAAAAATACGTTAGTTTTTATTTGTGAAAAATAAAAAATAAAAATCTGTAACAAAACTATGGAAATAAATAGAAAAATGATATATCCACAACATTTTTATAATATTTTTACAATAAATTCTAAGTGGCAGGTTGTTACTGATTGTTATTGTTGGGATAAAAAAGTAATTTTAGTGTTAAGTTCGAATTTAAACTAATAACAACCAATCAACCATAATTTATTGAAAAAATATTATAAAAATAATGTAGACTTAATAGTTCATAAATAAATAAGGATGTTGCTTCCAACGTGCATTAGGTGCTGTCGGATGAGGAAGAAAAGTGATTCCTTGTTTCTAATTTTTTTAATGAACGATTCGCTGTTTCTATCTTTTGGAAAACTTAAAATATTGTTTCATTTGTTTGTACTGCATTGCGCGTGGTCAGAAAATTATTATTTGTAGTCTTTACTTTCCAAGCGTGGCACTGCTAGTGCTAGATTGAATAATTGCATGAGTTGCACAAAGAAAGTTTCTTGGAAGAAGGATATACCATATACTTACTTAACTCCCTTTCCTACACGTTTCCTCACCTTTATCAATCTTCTGCTCAAACATCCCAATGGCTTTCACAGCTAGCGAACCTGCCTCAGCCTTTTGCTAAAAAAAATTTAGTTTAATAGTGTGCTAAAACATATCAAGTGAAGAGCTAAAAAGTGAACCAAAAAAAAAAACTTATAAATTTGTCCAAAACACACAAATTTAAAGTTGTCAATAGCCATAAATATTGTAAATTTTATTAACATATCCTTAAGTTTGAATTAATGCAAACCAGACCTAAAACTTTTTAAAACTAATCAATTTGATACTTAAATTCATCAACTTAATCCCTAAATACTATTAGGCTAGTTCGTCATTTTTTAAAACAAAATTTAGGGACTAATTTAATATTAGGTATCAAATTAATCAGTTTTAGAAAATTTTGAACCTAGTTGTCAAAATACCCAAACATCAATTATGTTCATGGAATTTATCCGATTTCCGATAAATAATAATGGCATTCTGCATTTATCTATCCACCAAGAAATGGACAGTACTCTATGCATTGTGAGAAAAGTAAACAAACTTTAGAGTAATTTGTTGTCATTTTCTCACTTTTTTTTTTTATCTTCTTGAACACCTGAAGACGAGCGAGATTTCTACTAAAGTTAGTGAAAATTTCGTGGAAACAGCATAACTATTGGCTAAAACAATTTAGTTCTTTTGTAAATAAATATAGATGTTAGGGGCATTTGAAAAAGATGAAAGCTTCCAAGAATTTTCCTACCCCACGTAAATGGTTAGCTTTATTTAATTTCTTAAATAATATATATGTAATTTTTTTTATTAAAATTTTTATTTAAAACTCTTGTTTTTTGTTTTTAATATAAAATTTTTATATTTAGGTTTGGTAAGAGCACTCAAATCACTATCAGTATTTATATAATAGAAAAATAACTACATTTTAGCTAATTAATTTCAAAATTCACACACATCAAGTTATGCAAAATTCTGTAAAATAAAAACATAGTTACTAAAGTAATTATGTAAATTTATGCTAGTACTATTCATTTGTGTCTAGTTTTTTTTTTTTTTTACATGTCTCGGGAATGAAGGAAGAGAGTGGGGGATGATTGTTGTGTGTGAAAAAGATAAATAATTAAAAAAAATAAAGAAAAAATAATATTTTAATGAAATGTAATATAAAATAGATAATCTGATGTAGAGTGTTTTGAAACGTGAATATGTAAACCAAAAAGAGTAGTTCTTATATTAAAATAAATATGAATTTTTACACGAACTAATGTTCTGGCATCTACTTTTCATCAAATGATTATAAGACAAATCTATTTAATTTCATTATTTATTTTAATATATTTTAAATAGAATTTCATGAATTTTAGTTTTGAAAAACTTATTTTGATGAAACAATTGTCACAAATTCTATTAATATAATTCTGTAAGCATAAATGCACTTGAAAAATAATTTAATTTTTTTATATAGTCAAATTTATCATTTTCTAATACTATAATGATTATTATTGCCCCTGTAATCTTTTCATTGTATTACTTCTTTATCTTCTAATTCGGTTTTGATAAGGTTCTAATAATAAATATAAAAAATAAAAACTCAATTTTGATAATTTCTCATTGACTTGTGAGATTTCATACTAATCTTTGTTGGATTTTGCAATGTCACCCGAATGAAATCACACAAATTCTCATCAAAATTAGTATTATTTATATTTTATCAATTTCTTAAGTAGTGCAAGCCAACTGTAAGCTAGTAGTAGACTTGGGTTCAAAGAGCCGTGGATTGCCTTAAATAAATTATAATCAATAAAAAGAGGCCAAAGGGCCATGGATTGCCTTATATAAATTATATATAAATAAAAAAGAGGCCAATTCCCCAATTAAGTATACCTTGGTATAGTAATAGCAATCTCAAAAAAAGTATACCTTGGTATTCGATTTTTATAGAAAATAAAAGAATGGGATTCCTCATCAGTCATCATTAAAGGGGAAAAAAGTAGTAGCTTTTTTGGTGTTAAATTAAAATTACTTTAGCCAATTGAGAAGTGCTACGTCTATAGCATTTTTACAAAAAATCATTGACAGTTAGTTATTATTTGAATAATAACATGTTATTTAGATTTTGTTAGCATTTCTCTTTGTAAAGTGGTGATAGAAATAAGGTATAGTAAATTGAAATCGTAAAACTGTGTATTTTTATGTTGGGGGGGGGGGGGGGGGGGGGGTGGTAAAAACTTAAAATGAAGTGATTTTTTTTTTTTTTGTAAAAAATTAAAAAATCGTTAGTTTTTTTGGGAAAAATAAAAAATAAAAAATCAGTAACAAAACTACGGAAATAAATAAGGATGTTCCTTACAACACGCATTACGTTCTGTCGGATGAAGAAGGTAAGTGATTCCCTGTTTCTTATTTTATTAATGAACGATTCGCTGTTTTTATCTTTTGGAAAACTTAAATTATTGTTTCATTTGTTTGTACTGCATTGAGTGTGGTCAGAAAATTAATGTTTGTAGTCTTTACTTTCAAAGCGTGGCACTGCTAGTGCTAGATCGAATAATTGCAGTTGCACCAAGAAAGTTTCGTGGAAGAAAGATATACTTAAAATTAAATATGATTATAGAGCAAACATATCTAACAAGCCTTCATCATTCCTAAATGCCAAATAGTTCCTCAAATTTTGGGAGGGGAGAAGGATATCCAACGCCACAAATTGGTGACAAAAGCTAATAAAAAGGCAACCCAAAAACAAAAACAAAAATTACAAGATCTAAAAGCCTTCACTAAAAGAATACTCATCACTTGGACTAGCCAAAGGGATTTCAATATGAGGAACTTCAAAATGACCCCGATCTTTACTGATATATGGAGAGATAGACAATCTAGGAAATAAAAGCAAATGAATTAACAAATAGCAGATCACGCAATGCTGATTAAACAGGAGAAAAGGAGAAATGGGCTAAGTTTCCTCCATCAATGTTTGCATCGCTACTACAGAACTAATCCAGAGTCTTTTCAGAACTTACACTCACACATCAATGGATTCATTTCTCTAGTATAGAGTTATTGAATGACATGAAGAAGTTAGTTGATCTCAAAAAGGGATCAGCCTTATTGAAGATTGTTTATTCCCAGCTGCCCCCTGATTGAATCAAATGAACATGCTGTGCTGATACTCAAGTGTTTCTAAAAGAGCCTTAGTTGGAATTATTACTTCAACCTATTGGCATATATAAGTGTGAAACATAGCAGCCAATGATTTTACTCATTCTTCTTGTGGTTGTGAAATATTGAATTCAAAAATATTAAATTCTTAACATCCCCTTTTTCACTGTTGGCAGAAGCCAATGTCCCAGGGTCCTAGGGACTCATTCTGGCTGGAGATTACACTTAATTTTTTGTCACAAAGTAACAAAAATATTGGCTGCCAAGTACCAACAATATTTCAAATACCTATTGCGCTGACGGAACTCTCAAGTCTCAAGGCAGGGTCTTGGAAGGAGTTCATGCTTCCTTTGTAGAGTCAGAACCATTTTTGATAGGTCAAGAATGTATTGACCCCTTCGGTAAAATTAATCAATTAATTAATCAAATGAATTAATTAGATTCAATTACATGCAATAAGCGTGGTAACATAAACAAATCACCAACTAAGTTAAATGCAGTGGAAAATAAATTTGACACAGGTGATTTGTTTACAAATAGGAAAACCACCGAGGCAAAACCCCACTGGGTGAATTAAAGATCACCACTCCTGAGAATTATCAAAACAAGTAATTGCAAGTAAAAGAATCCCAGTACCTTATACCGACCTACAGTTGAACCCTTTACCCAATTGGACTTGTAATGTAGTGGCAATCTCTCATTTTCAATGCACGGCTCCAAGTACGTGACTAACCAATTAATGCATGGATCCTAGTATGTAACTAACACACCAACTTGAGGAAGATGTTGGTTGCAAAGTTCTTCAGTTCATCCAAACAATGAAGATCAAGAAGCTTTTTGGTTACAAAACCCTTTGCGCAAAAACACGGTAGCTTCTACGAAGAATTTGATGAACTAGGTCAACTTTTGTCTCCGGTCACACAATGTATGAAGGGATGCTCTAATTCCTTGTTCACACCTTGTGACGGCTCTTAAAATAATCTTTATATATGTTTAGGGTTGTGAGAGAAGAAACCCTATACAAACATACATAGATATGTGTGAAATCAGATCTGGAAATCTGAATTTCGTAATTATCGATAGATACTGTTTTTGTTAAGCTGCTGTCAAGATTCGTCATTAAATCTCGATATATGTCATCTGTCAAGATATCTGTCGAGATTTAATGAACAGCACTTCTTCACTTGTTTATTGGACAATTTTGCATGGCTTCAATATTAGACTTGAACTTTTGTTCCTTGAAGTACTAAACACATCCTAGATTCTACCCAATTATAAGTAAAGTGCATTTTGTCAAATGATTAGCTAATTTACATAACATATGTTCTAACAAGTTCCACACATGTCCTAACAATTTTATACATTGCCACATTCACAATCTTCCAATTTGTATACTTCCTGGTCTTTTTGGTATAACATGGATTCCTATGGTTGGAATCTTGTTCCCCTTGCCTTTTCTTTTTTTTGTCATCAGCATAAGTCAGCATTTTCTCCCTAAGCTGATTCCAAAGCATCATTTGTAGGAACTGATCATGCAGCTGAATATGAGGAAGTCACCAGAGTGCCCCAGGAGTTTCTATCAGCCTATCTTTCATTTCCTTTATATTGCAACCATTTTCCTTTCTCTTTTTAATTTGTATTTTCCAATGCTTGAAATTTGCATCTTTGTTTAATAATAAATTTTTGTTATTGAAATTTATATATTCACTGCTAATGCATAAATTTTGATAATGTGAAATATTATTTGCTTAAGTTTGTTTCCTTTTTTGCATTGAAATTTGGATCATAATCTGATAAGGAATAAATTTGCTTGAGGTTATATATGTGTGTCTTTGTGCTTTTAAGTTTGTATTAAAAAAATTGATATGATTGGTGAACTTGAAAAATATGCTGCTGAAGACAATAAGTTTTATTTAAAATGAGATGTGATTTTGATTTGTATTAGTGTGTGTCTGTCAACCATTGCTTTGTTCACTCAATGTAAGATGAGTCATTGAAGTGGGATGATGTGAACTCAATAATGAACAAGTAGTAATGTTAATGTAAATGCTTTTTTTTTTTTTTGTTTAAGGTGGTTCATCATTCAATTTTGTCATGTTTGTGTCCAATTGCCTTTTGTTTATTTGTTAAAGTACTTTCTTTGATTTCGTATTTATAATTGTTTGTTCAATGTTGTTCAGGATCATCTTATGTAAGAGCTGAATCGATCCTCACGAAAATGCATAAATATTGTCTAAATGTGTTGGATTCTTCTTCATATGCAAAGTTTATAGTTTCTTTGCACATTTGTTAGTAGAATAGTGATTACATTTATCTGTAATTTCATGAAAGTGAGTTAAAGCACTGAAGTCTCAAAAATTGAATAGACATAGTCAAATCATGTTTTATGTAATTGCATGTGTTATGATACTGGATTTAAAACTTAGAAGTTGGCATATACAATTTACCTTTGGCTACTGGTTGCTGTTGTGGTTTAGAATGAGTGAAAATATATACTAAGTTTACTTATTCATAAAAGTCACAGGTAATATGACATTAAACTATTATGCTTTATTTACAAGATTTTTGAAAGTAAAAACATTAACATACAAAATGAACTTATTAGCACTTTTGATTCTGTATTTGATAATGTGATTAACCCTTTGGGAGAGTTAGAAATATGAGAAATAGTAGGGCACCATTGAAGGACTAAAATACCAGAGAAGGAAACGGAGGCAAAGGATTTTTTGGTTGCTATCTTTTCGTCTCCCCCAGCCCATGCCAAAAAGCCCCACAGTTAGCCCCTTTTATGTTTACAATTCTCTGTTCATTTCACTTTTTAAATTTTATTTCACTTAGCATAATTGATTAAGCCCTATCATTAAAATTTAGGGGTCTAAACTATTGCCTAGTTTAATTAGGTAATTTCTCAAGTTGAATATAATATGGTATTTGAATTTAATTGGATAATCTGATATATTTCATCTAGTTTTATCCTAAAATTTAGTATTTTGCCTTCCTTAGGGTTTTTTTTTTTTTTTTAATTTTTATGTTATAATTCAGAAATGTTAAGGTGTGAAGAGTTGATTAGGGGAAAAGAAAAGCTTTTAATTGAAACTGTGGGGCCAGAAAGAGTCGAGCAACACCGGCCCACTTCGAACCAGGCCCAAAGGCCCACGCCGAGGACGCGCCTAAGGTCCGAGGACGCGTCTAAGGTCCGAGGACGAAGCGTGAAAGCCTAGTAGTCCAAGAAGCCATGCCGAGGATGATTACATCCTCGGAAGTCCGAAGTCAGGAAGTACGCAAGCAGCAGTCCCTCAAGGAGAATCTCCCAGAGTATCCAAGGAGCATATAGCAAGTGCCAAGCACCGGATGTGGAAGCATGGCGGAGGAGCAAGTCCCAGACGAACTGTCACCTCCACATTAAATGCCCTCAACTAACGCCCTGGCCGCATTAATGAGGATAGGACCTCTGAACAGTGCCGTCTTGGGCGCTGCAACCCACAGAGGGATGGGAATGCGGCTGATAGGACAGGCACTCAAGTGGAAACCGGATTGATCAACAAATGTAGGGCTAAGATCAACTGAGAGGGAGGTATATAATGTAAGAAGTCCCCTTTGAAAGGGGGACGGACGGAAAACCAGAGAAAGGATATATTGTAGCAGTGTATTTTCTCCCAACTATTGTAACCTTTCTTGAGAGAAATAAGAACAACTTCAACCTCTATAATCCTCTCCGAGGAGCCTTGTTGTGCCTCCTAACCCACATTTAAATTATCATAGCCCACGAACAACCATGCATGGCCGTTGCATTCTTCACTAGGGCCTAGCTCTTGAGCCCATACTCTATAAATTTATTGCGGGGTTAACTGGGCTTGGGTCCACTCTCTCAATTTGCGGAGGGTGCTCAAAACCGGTCCCTACAGAAACCAATACAACAATGCCCCAATTAAAAATTTTAAGAACTCCTAGTCGTTCTCTACGGATCATTTCCAAAAATTCGTCCTTGAAATTATTTGGGTTGAAAGTGCTAATAAAAGAAAATAAAAGGGGAAACAAGTAGTAGCTTTTTTTGTGTTAAATTAAAATTACTCTAGCCATTTGTAAATTGGTGATGGAAATAGGGTAAAGTAATCAAAATTGTAAAACTGTGTATTTTTATATTGCGGGGGGTTAAAAACTTAAAATGAAGTGAGTATTTTGTAAAAAAATTAAAATTATTTAATACGTGAGTTTTTTTGTGAAATAAAAAAATAAAAAATATGTAATAGAACCATGGAAATAATTTAGGATGTTCCTTCCAACATGCATTATTGTATGTATGGGCCCTCTATCTTTTGGAAAACTTAAATTATTGTTTGTACTGCATTGCGCGTAGTCAGAAAATTATTGTTTCTAGTCTTTACCTTCCAGAGAAAAAACAACGAAGAGAAAAAGCGTGGCACTGCTAGTGCTAGATTGCTAAAAATTATTTAGTTTAAAAGTGTGTTAAAATATATTTTTACACGAAAGGAAAAAAAAAAAAAAAAGTAGGAACAAGTAAAGAGGTAAAAAGTAAAAAAATTAGATTATAAACTTGTCCCAAACACACAAATATAAAGATGTTAATAGCCATATATAAGTTAAATATTGATTAACATATTCTGAAGTTTGAATTAATGTCAATCAAATTTAAAATTGATTAATTTAGTATTTAAATTCAACTTAGTTTCCAAATACTGTAAGGTCAGTTAGTCATTTTTCACAACCGTATTTAAGTACTAATTTGATATTAAAAATTAAATTAATTAATTTTAGAAAGTTTTGAACATGATTGACTTATGTTCATGGAATTTATCCGATAAATAATATTGGCATTCTGCGTTTATCTATCGTCCAAGAAATTGACTGTACTCTATGCATTGTCAGAAAAGTAAACAAAGCTTGAGGGTAATTTGTTATGTCATTTTCTCACTTTTTCTTTTCTGGAAAAACTGAAGACGCGCGAGCTTTCTGGTGAAGTTGGTGGAAATTTTTTGGAAACAGCAAAACTATTGACACAGGTCTTGCTGTCAGGAAAGTAAGAAAATTGAGTAGAAAATGCACCGAAAGTGTAGTACTTTTTTACACTTTATTACAGCCAATATTTGAGGCCACAAGTCACGACCATTTACACTTTTTAAAATAATATTTATTTAATTTTTTAAATTAAAATTTTTATTTAAAACTCTTTTTGTAATATAAAAGTTTTATATCTAAGTTTGTTAAGAGCAATTGAACCACCATTAATATCTGTATAATAGCAAAATGACGACATTTTAGTTAACAAATTCTAAAATTCACACACATAAAGTCATGCAAAATTGTGTAAAAATACATAATTATTATAACAATCGTGTAAATTTAGCCTAGCTCTATTAATTTGTTATTATTTTTTTTATTCTTGCTTTACATATCTTGAGAATGAAATAAATGAGTGGATGATAATTATTGTGTGTGTGAAGAAATATATAAAATTAAAAAATTAAGAAAAAATGATATTTTAATAAAATGTAGTGTAAAATAGATAATTTAATGTAAGGTATTTTGAAAAGTGTGTACATAAAATATAAAAAGTAAGTTCTTACGTTAAAATAGACATAAATTTTTGCATGAACTAATGCAAATGCTCTAACATCTACTTCTCAATTGATTATAAGACAAATCCATTTAATTTCGTTATGCATAATAGATTTTAATTAGGATTGAATTTTAATTTTAAAAAACTTATTTTGATGAAATAAAAAATGCACTAGGAAAATAATTTAATTTTGTAATATAGTCAAATATTATTATATGAAAATTTTATCAATTTTTTTAACGTTATTATGATTATTATTGCCCTTATATAATCTTTTCATTATATTATTTCTTTATCTTCTAATTCGGTTTTGATAATTGTAGGGGCTCCGTTTTTGAAGGATCCCCCAACAATACATTTCTTTAGAGAGTGGGACGAAGGGCTAGGCACTGACCGGCTTCCCACCAGTCCTCCGGGACCTTTTCCCCAGTGCTCCTTGACTTGGGGTTGCTCCTCGGCACCTGTCCGAGGAGGCCCCTCTTCACAAGAGGGGCTCCTCGCCTTATATACCCCCTTTGGTTGATCCTGGCCTTACAGCTGTCGATCATCCAGGCCACTGCTTCAGAACTTGTCCCATCAGCCACGTTCCCCCCCATACTGTGGGTTACAGCCCCCAAGGTTGCACTGTACAAGGGTCTTATCCGCATTAATGCGGCTGTACAAGGGTCTTATCCGCATTAATGCGGCCTGGGGAGTCAGACAAATACATTAAGTGTGGACGTGACCACCTATCCTGGGCTTGCTCCCTACCTGGAATTAGACTAGGTATGCCGAGGAAGAGGGTGTCCTCGGCATGGGTCCAAAAAGGGTTAAAACCCCTGGACAATCAGTCTGGGACAATCGTCCCTCCTCGGCATGGGCCTTGGGCCAGCCTAAAGGTGGGCCGAGGATGCCAGGCCCATGGGCCCCACAATAGCCCCTCAAAATCCTGCTGCACGTTCCCTCGGACGGGGAGGAGGGTTTTGATAACCACGGCCCTCATATTCCGGAAGGCCTTCCGCTAGCTGGTCCTTCCCCAAATAATTAGTTTGACGCTTAAATTCTTCGGTAAGTAGTTAGTTTCCCCATAGGCTTGAGTCCGAGGACCATGCAAGGCCTTGGTTCTGTCTAACACTTATTTTTCTTTGCGTGGTTGGTTTCCCCATAGGCTTGAGTCCGAGGACCATGCAAGGCCTTGGTTCTGTCTAACACTCTTTTCTTCTGTAAGTAGCTAGTTTCCCCACAGGTTTGGGTCTTTGGACCATGCAATACCTTGGTTCTGTCTAGTACCCAGGTATGATTGCGTGGTTAGTTTCCCCATAGGCTTGAGTCCGAGGACCATGCAAGGCCTTGGTTCTGTCTAACACTCTTTTCTTCTGTAAGTAGCTAGTTTCCCCATAGGTTTGGGTCTTTGGACCATGCAATACCTTGGTTCTGTCTAGTACCCAGGTATGATTGCGTGGTTAGTTTCCCCATAGGCTTGAGTCCGAGGACCATGCAAGGCCTTGGTTTTGTCTAACACTCTTTTCTTCTGTAAGTAGCTAGTTTCCCCACAGGTTTGGGTCTTTGGACCATGCAATACCTTGGTTCTGTCTAGTACCCAGGTATGATTGCGTGGTTAGTTTCCCCATAGGCTTGAGTCCGAGGACCATGCAAGGCCTTGGTTCTGTCTAACACTCTTTTCTTCTGTAAGTAGCTAGTTTCCCCACAGGTTTGGGTCTTTGGACCATGCAATACCTTGGTTCTGTCTAGTACCCAGGTATGATTGCTTGGTTAGTTTCCCCATAGGCTTGAGTCCGAGGACCATGCAAGGCCTTGGTTCTGTCTAACACTCTTTTCTTCTGTAAGTAGCTAGTTTCCCCACAGGTTTGGGTCTTTGGACCATGCAATACCTTGGTTCTGTCTAGTACCCAGGTATGATTGCGTGGTTAGTTTCCCCATAGGCTTGAGTCCGAGGACCATGCAAGGCCTTGGTTCTGTTTTACACTCTTTTCTTCTGTAAGTAGCTAGTTTCCCCACAGGTTTGGGTCTTTGGACCATGCAATACCTTGGTTCTGTCTAGTACCCAGGTATGATTGCGTGGTTAGTTTCCCCATAGGCTTGAGTCCGAGGACCATGCAAGGCCTTGGTTCTGTCTAACACTCTTTTCTTCTGTAAGTAGCTAGTTTCCCCATAGGTTTGGGTCTTTGGACCATGCAATACCTTGGTTCTGTCTAGTACCCAGGTATGATTGCGTGGTTAGTTTCCCCATAGGCTTGAGTCCGAGAACCATGCAAGGCCTTGGTTCTGTCTAACACTCTTAAGTAGGAGTTCGTACTCGGATCCGAGAGTCTTGCTTTTGGTGTAACGGTGTCCTCGGGCCGTTTCCTGGGAGCGGTTTTTCTTTAGGTCGGACTGTGATCTCACACATGACGTTGACCTCGCCTCCAGTTCGTGTTCCCCATCTTTTTAGTTTACGAGGCGTCTCTTGGCCATTCGTGCTCCGCGTTTGACGTTTCGGTGCGCGAGACGCGTCTTCATTAATACTCTCGTGAATTAACACAAATCTGGCGGTTACAATTCCCTTGGAATTGGGTAAGAATTAATTCTGTTTGACAATCCTCCTTTCGAATTCTGTGTGGCTCAACTCCCACCGGTTTTCGCCTTCTATAAAAGGCGTTCTGGGGGGAATGTTTCTCCTCATTCCATGGACCTTCCACCGCAACTAGAAGTACGTCTATTCACCTCCCTGAGCCCCTTTAACACCACCGCAAGGATTGTGACCAAAGTTAGGAGATATAGGGTCAAGGGCCGCCGTGGCCGCAGACCCCACTGGGCTTCCGGCGCGGCAGAGTCTGGGCGTAACACTGGCAGTGCCGTATGCGGTGGCCAGGAGGGACGTCGCTGAAGTACCTAACGTCTCTCCCTGGAGCGCACCTCCGACGGGGGAGACACGCGAACTCACGTCATGGCCGGTGCCCGAGTGTTGCCGTCTCCGACGGCCAACGCTTGTGAGGATCGGAGAAGGTCGAGGAAACATCACGGGGGCAGGCGTCCCGGTGCTCCTGCGTCTGCTCCTCGCTTTGTTCAAGCTTCCGCCTCGAGGCGAGCCAGCTCCAGCCCCCTTCCCATGCTTTTACTGTCAAGTTCTCCCATTCTCTTGATGCCAATAAAAGCACGGGTCGACACTTCCCCCTCCCCTTAGCTAGTTCTAGGATCGGTCCGCCTGGGCCTCCAATTGTAGGATTAGCTTCTAGATTTTCTTGTAAAACATGCCTGCCTGAGCCTCTGATTGTATTTTGTACTTTTCTTTTTATGAAATAATACAAAATTTTCTTTATTTGCTATTGAGTCTTCTATTTTGCTGCGATTCTTCTCTCTTTTTTTTTTGATACATCGCCAACTTTCTGCGAAGTGACCACTTAGAACGCTCGCCGGTTGCGCTGGCCAGCGCACTAACCCTCCCCACAGACAGCGCCAATTGTAGGGGCTCCGTTTTTTAGGGATCCCCCGACAATACATTTTTTAGAGAGTGGGACGAAGGGCTAGGCGCTAACAGGCTTCCCACCAGTCCTCCGGGACCTTTTCTCAGTTTTCCTTGACTTAGGGTTGCTCCTCGGCACCTGTCCGAGGAGGCCCCTCTTCACAAGAGGGGCTCCTCGCCTTATATACCCCCTTTGGTTGATCCTGGCCTTACAGCTGTCGATCATCCAGGCCACTGCTTCAGAACTTGTCCCATCAGCCACGTTCCCCCCCATACTGTGGGTTACAGCCCCCAAGGTTGCACTGTACAAGGGTCTTATCCGCATTAATGCGGCCTGGGGAGTCAGACAAATATGTTAAGTGTGGATGTGACCACCTATCTTGGGTTTTCTCCCTATCTGGAATTAAACTAGGTATGCCGAGGAAGAGGGTGTCCTCGGCATGGGTCCAAAAAGGGTAAAAAACCCCTGGACAACAGTCTGGGACATTCGTCCCTCCTCGGCATGGGCCTTGGGCCAGCCTAAAGGTGGGCCGAGGATGCCAGGCCCACGGGCCCCACAATAATATTTTCAAAAAAAAAAAAAAAAAAAACCCTAAATTTTGATAAATTCTCATTGACTTGTGAGCTTTCATATAAATTTTATCTTATAATATTATATTCCTAGTAATAGATTGACCAAAGGATCCTATGTGATAATCAATTAAAATTTCTAGTTTTACCTTTTTTATTAATTTTTTATATCTATGTCAATATTTATACTAGACATTTCTAATTAAAAAACATTTATAACTGAAAGAAATACATTCTATAAGATAAAAAGTTATGATAATGATAAAATAGAATAAATTTAAAGCGCATGACAATATGATGTAATATCTCAAATACACTATTACAACTTCACTTCATAATATAATCACCCAATGCCAATAGTCTCAAATTGGCAAAATAAAGACGAAATTAACATATGATATATTAGAAGGAAAGTTGAAATTTTATTGAGAGAGAGATTATTTGGCATGTTACCATATGATTAAAATTGAGAATCTATTGTGTGGGTCCTACAGGAGATCGACTCACAAATATTAAAATGATTTTGTATAGTCACTTTTTTTTTTTTGTGAAACAATTTAATATTTTAATTGGGTTGGATATCTATTGTGATATTGTCCCATAAATTTGGGACATCCTTGGACTCTCTCTCTCTCTCTCTCTCTCTCTCTCTCTCTATATATATATATACACATACACACACACTAGCCTCATCACACGTGCTTTGCACGGGCGATGCACTTCTTTTTTCTTTTTTCTTTTTTTATTTTGGGTTTAGTGTCATAATGTTTAAAAATGAGATAGAAATAGTATCCTAATTAATTCTTAGAATCTTTCTTAAAAAGGAAAAAGATAAAAACTTAAGAACTTTTTTTAAAAATAATAAATTACTCTTTCAACCAGTTTGTGTTTTTAAATTTAAAAAATATATGACATGTCCCAAATTTAAAAATTTGGGACATCCTTGGAGTGAGTGAACTCTCTCTCTCTCTCTCTCTCTCTCTCTCTCTCTCTCTATATATATATATACACGCACACACATACACACTAGCCTCATCATACATGCTTTGCACGTGCGATGAGTCTCTTTTTTATTTTTTATTTTTTTTTTGGGTTTAGTGTCATAATTTTCAAAAATGAGATTGAAATAGTGTCCTAATTAATTCTTAGAATTTTTATGAAAAAGGAAAAAAGTATAAATTTAAGAACTTTTTTAAAAATAGTAAATTATTCTTTCAACCAGTTTGTGTTTTTAAATTTAAAATTATTTAACTAAAATATATGGATATTTTAGAGAGTTTAAGAATTTGTGTGAGGATATTTTAATATGCAAAATGATGAAATCCAAATAGGGAATTATGTTATTAATAGTATAGATTAACTAAGAATTTTGTGGCTCTTTTATACTGGGGCCTAGGCAACTTCTATGACCTTACCTTAATGGCTGACGTGAATTGCAATTAATATTTTGAATATTTTAGTATCCATTTGATCAAAATATTTCGATATCGGTATATTTTAGCATACCGTTTTAGGATTGCTGTTAATATATAATTATTTATATAATAAATTATTACTATTTAGTTAAATAATAATACAAATCAATTATTTTAATATAGACATTAAAGAAAATCCCTAATAAACTAATCAGTTAGTTATTTAAAGACTAAAACAATTTGGTTCTTTTGTAAATAAATATAGATGTTGGGGCATTTGTAAAAGATGAAGCTTCAAAGAATTTTCCTATCCCACTGATTGGCCAGCTTTTCAAAGTCTTTCTTTCATGAAGATTTTTCAGTCTCCTACTTTTATTACATCATTTCATCTTTACAAACTGTTGCATGGAATGGTGTGGTAAACAAACTGGAAGCAGATAGTCTGATAAACAAAGAAAAACTCAAAAAGGTTGGTTCATTTTGATGCAATTTACTGAAGGCCATCTCCACAGATCTTCTCCAAAAAAAAAAAAAGGACTGCAAAAAGCATTGTGGCAAATGGTGAACTAGAGGCCAGCAAACATCAGTATCTTCTTCACTCATCCCTACCATTGCAATTCTCTCAAGGTCAAGCATCACGCACATTCATCCCCGTGAGCCTCTTTTCAATTTCTCCTTATCTTCTCATCTTTTCCTTTTTCTTTGATTTTTTGAAGTTAGATTTTAGAGTGAAATGAAACGAAATATATAACTTTGATTTGCAACTATTGTCTCAACTAGTTGAAGAGGTTGACTTTAAGTGGTAAAAATGAAACTGGAGGGTTTTCTTAATCTTTTAAAATTTGAAACTTAGAATTCTCAACAAACAAAAAAAATTGAAACTTAAAAGATTTAACTTGACAAAAATAAAGTTAAATAACTTAAATAAATTTCAGTCAAATGTAAAGAGTGCATTTACTTTCTTCATTATTTCCATTAATCTTGTTGTTTATCATTTATTTAACTACGGAAGGAAGTTCCCAAAAAGACATTTTTGGTGGGATTCGGTGCTGCTTAGGTACAAGTCGTTTACATATCTTTGTAGGCCTAGCTTTAAAGATATCGGTTCAGAAATCAAAAAGAAAAGACATTGGATTCGAACATTGTGAGTTTCAGAAAAGCATGGAAATTATTATAGTACTTTTGGTAGTTCTGGGATTCGTCCTCTGTTGCCACCTCATTGACAAATGGTGCCAGAGGTGCGATATTAAATCTGCCACACAACCACCACCATCAACCTCCAGTCATCGAAAGGAGGTAATTTTTTTTTTCATGTGTTCACCCATCTCTTATAATTCCCATTTTATGAGACATTCTGAATCTTCTGCTCGAATGTAGATTTCAATGACTTTCACTTCTTCTTCCACTCACCAGTGGGAGTATGATGTCTTCTTGAGCTTTAGAGGTAAAGATACCCGCAACGGTTTTACGGGCCATTTATATAAAGCTCTGTGTGACAAAGAAATTAACACCTTCATGGACTATAAACTTCGGAGGGGAGAACAAATTTCAAATGAACTTCTCAAAGCCATTGAAAGCTCAATGATTTCGGTTGTTGTGTTGTCTGAAAATTATGCATCTTCTAAATGGTGTTTGGATGAACTTTTCTTGAGTGTAGGAAAAATTTTGGCCAATTAGTTTTACCAGTTTTTTATGGAATAAATCCATCAGAAGTACGTAAACAAGAGGGAAAGTTTGGGGTAGAATTGGCTAATCATGAAAAAAATTTGAAAATTGAGAAAGGCAAGGTGCAGATTTGGAGGGCAGCTCTAAAAGAAGTTGGCAATTTGTCTGGATTCCATTACGATAATGAGTATGTATCTCACGATTAGTCTCATGCTTTCATGGTTTTTTTTTTTTTAATTTTTTTTTTTAATTTTAATGGTTTGTCATAACCGCTCTATGAAATTGTTCTATTTTCATAGGATCTTTAACTATGAAGTTAGTCGCTAGTTAGGTTACAAAGAAAATTTTAATCTTACGAATTAAGAGTTTCTTCCACGTATTTTTTGAGAAAAGATTTAAGAAAAATCTCTTAATCGTTTCAATCAGGTATCATATGTGGGTTTCTAATTAGTTTGGTTCCTCGCCTATGCAGAGTTTTCATGCAACTACATGATAGAAGAATAAAACTGATTTCCCATACAAAAAAGACAAACTATTAAATTTAAATATAGTTTGGTTCCCAACTCTATGAATTATGTACTTGCCATTTACTTTAATTAAAAATGTACCAGCTTTTCTCTACACAAAAAAAAAAATGTACAACTTACTTGTTAATTGTAACGCACAAACCCGTTCTCTCCCTCACCCCTTATTCATGTGGCAAAAGTAAAAAAATAAAATAAATAAATAATGCAAAAACTATATATCTAGAATTTTGCTTATCTTCATACTTACATTTTCCAGCTAATTCATTTCCTAACATGCTTTTTATACTATGTGGTTGGCAGTTGTCCTGAATCTAAATTTATCCAGGGACTTATAGAATGGATATCAAATACAACATTAAACCGCACACGATTATTCGTTGCTAAATACCTAATTGGAGTAGATTCTCGTGCAACAAAAATAGAAAAGCTTTTAAATATTGAGTCAAATGATATTCAAATAGTGGCAATCCACGGCCTTGGGGGAATAGGTAAGACTACAATCGCAAAAGCTGTATATAACAAAATTGTTGATGGTTTTGAAGGAAGCTCATTTCTAGAGAATGTTAAAGAAAGGTCTAGGACAAATGATGGCATAATACAACTACAGGAGATACTTCTTTCTAATATCTTAAGGGATGGAAATTTAAAGGTGGACAACATATCTAGAGGAATCAATGTGATAAAGGAAAGACTTTGCCATAAAAGAGTTCTTTTAGTTCTCGATGATGTGGATGAACAGAAGCAAATAGAAAATTTGCTTGGAAAATGTGATTGGTTAACTCCTGGAAGTAGAATCCTTATAACCACAAGAGATAAAGATGTGTTAACCACTCTCGAACAAGATCCTCTAATCTATAAGGTTGATGAAATGGACCAATATGAAGCTTGTGAACTTTTTAGTTTGTATGCCTTTCAAAAAAATGAACCTGAGGAAGCTTACTTGCAACTTACAAATCAAATTATCAATTATGCGAATGGCCTTCCTCTAGCTTTAAAAATAATAGGTTCTGATTTGCGTAGAAAAAGTTTATCTCAATGGGAAAGTGCATTAGAGAAGTATAAAAAGATTCCAAACAAGGACATTCTAAAAATACTCGAAATGAGTTATGAAGGATTGGACCAAAGTGAAAAGGATATTTTCCTGGATATTGCATTTTTCTTCATTGGGAAAAATAAAGATTATGTTGTAAATATATTGGAGGCATGTCATTTATTTCCAAATTGTGGTATTCCAAAACTTATTGACAAGTGTTTGATAACTATTGATGGTTGCGGCGATTTATCAATGCATAACTTGCTACAACAAATGGGAGAGGAAATTGTTCAACGAGAATCACCACAAGCACTTGGAGAACGTACTAGGCTACGGGATTATGCAGATGCTTGTACTGTACTAACTGGAAATACGATATAAGTCCTTTTTCTTCACTTCTTCCCTTCTTTTGATCAAGTTAGAAGAAATGAATTAATTTCTTTAATTTTTATTAATGTTGAAGCAATACAAGCTTATCAATATATTTTTTTTATTTAATTTTCTTAAATTGTTATATTTTTGAAAAATTCTATTGCATAGTGTTGTTCACTTAATGCTTTGTTCAACTTGGTAACAAATAAAATTCGAGGCATAATGTTGTACCCGCCTAAACCTATAACGTTGGAACTTCATGCTCAAGCTTTCAGAAGGATGAAAAATATCAAGTTTCTCATACTTAATAATGTACATATTGATGGATGTCTAGAATATTTCCCCAACAGTTTAGTGTTGCTGGATTTGTCTAATTGTTCCCTTTCCTTGCCATCTAATGGTTATCCTCAACAGCTTGTCTACTTCAACATGCCATATAGTAATATTAGAATACATGAGCTATTCAAGCAGGTATAATTTTTAGTTTTCTTAATTATGATTTATTTCTAATGTTTATTTTAAAGGTTGTTGAAGATAAATGTTGTTTCCTTCTACAGCTTTTGCCTTTTGAAAATTTGAAAGGGATCAATCTCACAGGCTGGGAATCCATCCAGAAACTACCTAAGTTGCGGGTTCCAAATTTAGAGATATTAGACCTTTCTAACTGTATAAATTTAGTTGAGATTCATGAGCCTGTTGGATTTCTTGATAAGCTTAAAACTTGGAACCTTACTGGTTGCAAAAAACTTCAAGCTTTTCCTAGAGGACTTAAGTTCAAATCTCTTGAATATCTTTATCTCCAGTCCTGTGAATCCATTCAAGAATTACCTGAGTTGTATGCCCCAAATTTAAAGACATTAGACCTTTCTTATTGTGAAAATTTAGTTAAGGTTCATGAGTCTGTTGGACTTCTTGATAAACTTGAAATTTGGGATCTCGAAAATTGTGGAAAACTTCATACTCTTCCAAGAAGACTTTTGTCGAAATCTCTTCAAAGTTTTGATCTTAGTGGCTGCACAAGCCTTGAGAACTTCCCTGATATTGATTCAGAAATGAAATGCTTACAGTGTCTATATATGAGAGGGAGTGGTACAAGCCTTGAGAGGAACTTTCTAGATAGCATCTATAAATTCCAAAATGTCAATGTTTTAAATCTTTCTACTAACCTACCAAGACCAAGCTGCAATTCTTTTGATGGTTGTGTCGGATATTCGTTTCTACAGTTAACAGAGCTTAATCTCTTCAGTGAAAATGTAGCTGAATTAGATTTTTTGGAGTTCGATTACTTTCCCGCATTGACACGGCTACATCTACGAAACACCAGTACTATTACCATCCATGAAAGCTTTATCAAATTTACTACATTAAGTGAACTTGATATATTCGATTGCAAGCACTTTGAGGAAATTCAAGGACTTCCACAATCTTTAATTCATTTGAAGGCTAGAAATTGCCCATCGTGGAATCCAAAATCATCAAACAAAATATTGAGTCAGGTCTTTCTCTATCACTCTCTCGCTCTTAGTTATAAAGAAATAATTGTATTGCCTTTCCCCAAATACCTAACTCGATATGCCAAACTGCAGGTTATTGCTAAAAAAATTGCTAAATGGAAGCAAGTGAGAGAAAGTCAAGGCGTTTTAGCAGATAGAGTACATGAAGGAGAGAGAAATCAACTGCACTCTGACGAATCTTCGCATCCGCTTTACCGCTCGATTGGTTACTTTCAAGCACTAGGGTGTGAGATTCCAGATGAGTTCAACCACCGAAACGATGAAAATTCCAGATGCATTCCTATTGCTGTTTGTGTTACCTTTGTACCGATAAATGAATCTTTCAGTTATGGGGTTGAATTTGTCGTCAATGGTTGTTCAGAATATCAGTGTGGTGGGGTTTTCAACAAAGGAAGTGAATCTTGTCGTATGTGGTTTATTTCTAATTCTATGTATGAATGGGAGAAGAAGTTGAGGGACTCAAATCTATCTAAACAGAGTCATTTTGAGGTTATCTGTAGAATCAGTAGGTACAGAGGTCTTGTTTACAGAAAGCCAATGGATCCTACGGCTATCCCAAAAAAGTTGGGGGTCCATGTAGAATGCATCTGTTGTCCTCATAAATCTTCCATCCCTGATTCCCTGCCTTTACTACCTCTATTCCCCACGTCTTGCCATGAAGAAGATTCAGGGCATGCAATTGCAATGGAAAAAACAAATACTACTGGGTTTGAATATGATGCGAAGAGATTTCATGGTTATTTGAATGTGTCATTTTCGTTCCCTATTGACCCCGAGGTCCACCCTTTAATACCACTTCCTTATTCCTCAAATATGGATCATGAGGCTTTCGAAACTGTAAGTGATTTGGGGCATTTGAAGGACTTTTGCAATGATGGGTATGATTTGAGCTTGTCACTAAATGACTCAGATGCAAGTGAACGAGAGCCTCCTCAAGTACCTGATACATCTAATGGGTCTAATTTTGCTTGGCTCAACTGTTAGTGGTGGGTTTGATTTGGGTTCGTCTTCAGTGACCCATGAATTTGTGAATGATGACTTTGATTTGTATCTATCTCCACCCTCGAAGAAAAAGAGGACATCTTGATCAAGCTTTGAAGAATTATGCCTCTCTTCCTTCCCCTAATTCCCATCTCCTCCGACTCCAAGTTAGTTCCCTTCACTTGTAAGTTTTTACAACTTCAACCCCCCTCACCCCCATTTTATATGAAAGTTTTTTTTTAAAAGTACAATTGAGTGCTTTGTTTGTTTCTTGGGCATATATAACTTAAAAAGTTCTTTTATGGTGATGAATTGGGCTTGTTTCAGCTTGTGTTATTGAAGTTTTTGTTATGTTCTACATGCTTGGCTATTGTATGAGTAATAATAAGTTCAGTGAACTGTTCACGGCCTTTGTGGTCATGTGGTACTTGTTTTTCAATCAAAACAGTTTATCAAGTAGATAGAGAGTTTTTAGAATGGAAGATAATTACCCTATTGAGACTGTGTATAATAGAGAATGTACTCTTTAACAGTGCATAATTTGATTATTCATTGAGCTAGTTGTGTGACAGTTAAATTCTGCTGCTTGGAAGGCCTTTCACCAAAAAGCAAATGTTTAATGAGGTCCTTGACTTTTCTAGAGCACAATCTTGGAACGCTAAAATCCTATCCCAAGCTTCCAGAATTACTCTAGTTAAATCCGTCCTAGCATCTATTCCCGCCTATACTTCCTCTACCTTCTACCTTTCAAAAAACATTTGTTCCAAAATTGATGTCTTAAGAAATTTACTTGGGGTCACTTTGAGGAAAAGAATTCTTTTTTCCCAATGTCCTGGACCAAGGTTTGTAAGCCCAAAGATTGTGCATATATATATATATATATATGCACACCAATAGAATTATATATATATGCACACCAATAGAATTCCTTTCACGCGTAGTTTGAAGAGTACTAGCCCACTTCTTCTCTCCATCAAATCCTAATAAGCTCTTACACATTCTGCAGTTATAAATTCACCAATTATTATTTTGTGTTTGTAAATTTCCGAACCATTTCTCTTCCTTATCTCTCTCACCTCTTAAACGTATTTCTCCTCTATGGCATTCACACACAGCCTCACATAATATGAGCAACTATATAGTGCAAAAGCTCTCTTCCTGTAGAAATTTAGCTTTGTATTGATCCAAAATGCGAAAAACAATCACTATATTTACCCCAAAAATAAAATTGTTTTTCTTCTTTTTGACTTTTTTTTTAATTTTTTTTTATTTTTATACCATTCAAAGGGAGAAAACAGGGAGTTTGTTACAAATAGCTGGTCTAGACCAACATTGGTGAAATGGCATTGTAGTTGCTATATTAGCTACATAACAGACACAGTTTATAACAACTTTGGGAACAAAAGGCATCTTCAAAACGAAGCCATTTTGATGAAGGGAAGATAGATCAGCAATCATCGTCCTTTCCTGCCAGTTTGGGTTCCTTTCTTTGTTGACAGTTTGGACCAATCTTCTGCTATTGCTTAGGATCAGTACTTGATGAAAGCCAGCGTTCCTAGCTTTTATAGATGCCTCCACCAGAGCTTCTTGAGATGCCCCATAAGCTGAGTCTGCTGCACTACTAGCTACACCACAAAACATAGTCTCCCCCTGCACATTCTTGGCCTCATAAGCACACGCACTCCTCCTTGCTCTCTCCCTCCTGACTCCAGCAATTTTGATCATTAGGTGCCAAGGCCCTGCTAGTGACTGAGTGCCTAAGATTGTCTCCTTAGCATTCCTGTTGATGTATGCATTTTTTTTAGGAGTTTCCTGGTACCTGCAAGAAAGGTTTTGCGCTGTTAGAATTACTTCCATGGGGTTAGGTTGTTTGCCTTCATGAACCACAGTGTTTCTGTGGTTCCAGATTGTCCAAAATGTAGTGAAAATGGCTTGAAGATAAATCATTGACTCAGCCTCCAGTTTTTTGTGTCTGTCTAATAAATTCCCAACCCATTCCTGCACTGAGACATTGGCTAGATCAGGTATGAACAGCTAACAGAGATCCATGCCAGCAAGCTCTAGCAAAAGGGCAAGACAGAAATAGGTGAGTTGTGGCTTCATCTTCATCATTACACGGGGCAGGTGCTTTGGGTTGGTATTCCTCTATTTTTTAGACTTGGGAGAGTGGGGAGGCCATCATGCATAAGCTTCCACATAAAGTTTCAGATTCTCAGGGGGACTTTTACTTTCCAGATCAGATTCCAAACCCCTCTATGGACATGATTCTGTCTGAAAGGATTTGTGGAAAGGCAGTGAGAGTCCTCAAGAAGCAGATTGTAGGCATTCTTTTTGACATTTGTTTTCCTATGGCAGAGTCAATGACCGCACCAACTTGGACATCAAACAGTCTTCCATGACCATGAGGTCCATTTCATGCCTCTTCTTCTTCCCTAATTTTTTTCCCTATGTCAACTCTTCTATTTGAAAATTTCCATTGGATTGTTTTCTGAATGATTATTCAGGAAATTCGTTGGGATTATTTTGTTTACTTTCTCTTTTGGAACTAACAACTGTTACAGTTTTGAAATTAATAGCGTTGACCATTGGTAGTTTCATTACATCTTATCAAGCCCTTGGAT
Organism: Quercus aquifolioides; assembly: GCA_019022515.1. Classification (NCBI taxonomy): domain Eukaryota; kingdom Viridiplantae; phylum Streptophyta; class Magnoliopsida; order Fagales; family Fagaceae; genus Quercus; species Quercus aquifolioides. Next base: position 55,613,482 of record CM032332.1, read on the forward strand.
TAAATAGCATTGGCCTTTGGATTGACCTCTTAGAAATTGCCTGCAACTTGTCTGTCAAAATACTTGACTATAAGATTTTTGTGACATTAGGGCTTTGAAAGTGTATTTCTAGGATCCTTTGACTATTGTGTTTGTTATACTTGAGTTGTGAGGTTTGGATTGATGCTTTAGGAGACAAAGAAAACCTTAAATTTTCAATATGTTAGAACTCTATCTAATTTAAAATTGTTAAGTCCCTTTTAAGTCAAGTTTTTATGTTTTAAGAATTGCATGAGCAGTTGGTCTATTGAGAATTACATGAGTTATTATTGCTGGCTTTGACACAAACCTTATGAGAGCAAAATATCCATTGTATTATGTGGATAGATGACTTGATTTGAAAATTTTCAATTGGTTAATTCTAATAAAAAATGTCATTTTTAGCTTATTGTATCCATTTCAATAAATCTTCATATTTTATTTATTTTTTCTTGCATTAGTTTTAACATAGCCAATAATATGTTATTGGGACAGTTGTTGAATCACTGCGCATCATTCCTCATCAAGCAATAAATCCCAATGGAAGAAAGCAATAACAGATTTTCATGTTGTTTGAACCCATAACCAGCATTAACATCGAATACATTTGAGTCTACTAGCCTCTGCTGTTTCAAGATGCTATTGTAAAAACTTGCAATCGATGCTTCTTCTTTTTTTTTTTTTTTGGTTGGTAGGGTGATTGAAATGACATGTGATGGGTCCAAAATTTAATATTAAATTTAGTCTCTTAAGAGTTAAATGAACTGTTATATATTAAAATTAGAATTAACTTCTAACCTTATATAAACTTCCTTATAATGCTTCTCAGATCCACTTGAATAAATCAATGAGCTAAATAAATCCAGAGCCAGAGGCACAAAACTTGGTGTTTCATCTACTGCTAAAACAAATGCAAGTGCCAAAAGCAAATAAAGGCTCTTATTACTTCCTCAAACTTATGAGATTCTTATTTTCCTTAAGACCCCTCATAAACTTAATAGTGGGTACATAATTTGCGATGCATGTAAGCATTCAAGAATGTCTTCAATTGTCGAATATGAGAACTTTCCCATGGGTAGGGTGCATAATATATTTGGTGAATGATAAGATGAATCCTCAAGAAAGTTCATTTATGTGGCTTATTTGTATTTGATGCAACTAGAAACCTTTTCTTTTCTTTTCTTTTTTCTTTTTTTTGTAGAAACTATATTTTCATATAATTAAGAACTTTAGTGGAATAATGGATATGATAAACAAGTTTGAAAAGCTGAGTTTCTTATTTGAATGCATGGAATTCTCAGATTTTTAATTTATTCTCAATTTTATTTAATGGCATGTCATTTTATGTTCATGTGTTTCATATATCATCCAATGATGGGTAAACAAAATTAATGGGTAAGGAAGTTTAAGTGAGTAATCATTTTTTCTTATTCTAGAATTCCTAATGCATGTAGAATGGTTAGGAGGAAGAGAAATAAGAAGAATGGTGCGGGTGGTGGTACAATCATGGTCCCCAGGTCCTATGCTGATGGAGGTTAAGAACGTTCTTCAAACTTAGGTACTGCCTTTATTTTTCTCTTTTTAAAAAATTGGAATTCTGGAGGGTTTTGTATGATTGTTGAAGATGGAAAAGTGAGATAAATGGGTTTATTGAGATTTGAGGACCAGTTAAATGATGGAGCTTGCATATGTTCTTTTCAAGGGAGAATGTGCTATCAATTTTTTGTTATTTTGATGTGTAGGTTATTTTATTTTCTTGAATATATTTTTTTTGAAGTTCCTCACCTTCGATAACCAATTCATGTACATCTTTGGGCATAAGGCTCTTATTAGTAGTTGGAACTACGTTTTGGAATTTGAAAATTTCCTCTTTATTTTTAAGTGATTATTCCCCATTGTATTTTAAGCATTTGTAAAATGTAGAATAAAAATCAGTTAGCATGACTTCTCACTAAATAACTAATTCACCTACTAACTTGGCTCTCCATAATTTTTATTTTCCACAAGTGATTAGTATTTTTTTTTTTAATGGAAGCCATCATGTTATATATGTATTTGTCTTCTTTATTTGGTTATTAGAAAGGATTATAACAATGTCAAAGACATTTTTGTAAGGTTGTTCATGACTTCATTCTCAACAATTTAATTAACTAAAATACTATTACTTTATAACTAATGATGTATAAAATCTCGAGGATGAAACTGATTTTTTGTAATGCCTTATTTGCAAGTATAATCTACCTTCCAGAATATCATGAAAAAAAGAGTGTCAAACAAAATTTTTTGTTCCTTGAAAGTGCCAAATTAACATTATTAGAACTGATAACGGTAATGTGGCAGACTACCATACTGAATGAAATGGGCTAAGTTTTCCTGATTCTTATTTTGACCCCAAAATTCTACAATAACTTAGTGGTAGAATGAGTCTTCAAGGTTTTAATTTCTTTAAGGGGTAATCATTTTTATGTGTGCGATGATGTATTGTCTATTATACAAAATTTTTCCATGCATTACGAGTTAGTGACCATCCCTTGAAAATTAAGATCAAATCACAATATATGAGAAAATCAATGATGTATTAAAGTCAAAACACAATTAAAATTCAAATTAGCTTCTTACTGTAGTCTAAAGTATCCATTTTAACGTTCTTAATTTTAATGCCAAGTGACCCATTTAAAATACTCAATAAGAAAGCTAAGATGGCCATTTTCATTATTATTCTTTGCTTGACGACCATTTCATTATTACTATTATTGAATATTTTCGTGCCTAAGCATAAATGAACATTTCATTATTACCTTTTTTTTTTTTACTTCACGACCATTTCATTATTACTATTATAGAGTTTTTTTAGTTTTTTTTTTAATTGTCTTTTAATTTTGATATATTATTATTTAGTAAATTTTTTCAATTGGTTGCATTAATGTCAAGCTTATGATGAGCAGGTAATAAATACAAACAATTCAAGTCTAAATCTTGACATCTTAGATAATTTTCTTTTAGCCTTTTTTGCTTTAGTTGTTTTTCCATACAAATTAGATTGTTTATATTTTGCTGTAATTTTTTCTTTGAACTAATGAGCATTTTTTTTTATTTTGTTTCTATTCAGATACTTTGTATACAAAGATCTCGGACATAACAAATTGTAATTAAGTTAAATGATCTGCACCTATCTCCATCCAATTTTGGAGATACTATTAGACCAAGTTATTCTTTTATTTTGTGTTGTATTTAGTAGAATTTCATGGACAATGATTGTGAATTGATATTATATATGTAGTATCCAATAGTGATTTTTAAAATTATATACGTAATGGCAGTATAATGAGAAACTTGACATAATTAATATCATGAAAGTTGTAAGAAAAAATTATTTTAACATCTTCAAATGTCCTGGCTAAATTAATGTTCTATATGTTTAATAATCATGGACGAGTTACATACTAGTTTTAGTAATGTGGATGGTGAGGTAGTGGGTTCAAGACCCACTAGGAGTGTCTGAAACTTGGCAATAAAGAAGATAATGTGTTTTTATATGTTTGAGTAAAAAGAGTAGTGGCAACATAAATTAATCCATATCCTAAAAGTTTTGCTAAATTACCACTTTCCCACAAATCACAAGGCTTAGCGTTCAAACTATGATGAACAAATGTTGAATGTACATACACTCAAAAGGCATAACACTCACATACTAGGCAACTAAATGGACTTTGCAACTGATACAGGCACAAACCAAACTAGAATGCTAGATTCTGCCACAACTAAGAAATAAACATAGATAAGAGAAAAGTGGAGAATCATTTTAGATCAAAATAAATGAGAGAGAATCCTTATGTACTGTTTTCAGTCAATAACCAATTGTTGTAAACCCAACAATGTAATTCATGACATCAATTGTAGAAATTCCAGTCTATATCGTCTCCTCTTAATAGGTTCTCTCACAAGGGAAACGTTCACGACATCAATTATTATTTTTAAAGAAGTTGTTCGTGATCCAAAGAAATAAAAAGAGTGGGATTGAGACCAAAAAACAAAGCCCAAGGCTTGCACAACTTTGCTTAGCAAGAAATCAGTAGTAACTGAATGAATTATGATTATTGAAATTTTTTTTTTTTTTTTTTTTTAAATCTTGACCCAGTGAAAATAAGTAGATGCCTATGTTAATTCTTTAATTTATGCATATACGTTCGGTATGCTAAAAGGCCTAGGCCCAGCTGCGTATAGCATGGCCCAGATTTTATGAGTTCGTGATTCGGAATCGATCTCACTGAGTTTTCTTTTCTTTATATCTCTATCTTTTTTCCTTCGCTGAATCTCTCAAGCTATTTCTGTATCTTTTCAACAATGGCTCCCGCTAAAGACGACGGGTTTAAGAAACTCGAATACTGCGACACCGTCGTCGGATTCGACTCGAAACTGAAAGAGAATGGCGCTGAGTTGCCCGATTACTTTGTTCGTATGCTTCTGACGATTATCCATGCCATTCTTCCTCCTCCGAAGCAAAAGCCAAAGTCGGAGAAGTTGGAAAGCGTTGAGAAAGCCAAGTATAGAAGAGAAAAGGATGTAGAAGATGATAGAAGAGGTTGCAGGAACTAAGGAAGGCATAGCAATCGCCATTGCCATCGCCATGAGAAGCATAGGAGAGACGATGAGAGTGAAGACATTGGTGATAATGTTGATCATAGGAGAGGCAACTCGGATAAGCCGGAATTGTATAAGGTTTACAAGGGAATGAGTTCGCCGGAGAAATGGGAAGTGGGAAGCGAATTAGTTGATTGCTTCAGGTGGTTTGAGTCTTAGGGACTACCAAGGAGATGGATTGTTATATCAAGAAGAAGAAGAAGAAGAAGGTGCTGAGGTTGAGATTGAGATGAATGAGGATGAACCAGCGTTTCTAAAAGGGCAGAGCAGGTATTCAAGTTAAATGGATATGTCACCTGTTAGAATTTGTATGCATCCAGAAGGGTCTTTGAGTTGTGCAGCAAAGCTTCAGTCTGCGCTTACAAAGGAACGTAGAGAAGTTTGCGAACAGCAACAGAGAACCATGCTTGACTCCATTCCTAAGGATTTGAATCGTCCTTGGGAGGACCTTATGCCAGAGTTGGGTGAAAGGCATCTAGCACATGAGCTTAGAGGTATTGGTTTATCATCAGCATATGATACGCCGGAGTGGAAGAAGGATGCTTATGGACATGGACAATCCCTTAGCTTTGGGCAGAGGTCGAAGTTGTCCATTCAAGAACAGAGGCAGAGCTTGCTAATCTATAAATTAAAGAAGGAACTCATTCAGGCTGTGCATGACAATCAGGTCCTAGTTGTAATTGGTGAGACTGGTTCAGGTAAGACATCTCAAGTAACTCAATGTCTAGCAGAAGCTGGATACACAACAAAGGGTAAAATTGGGTGTACTCAGCCTCGTAGGGTGGCTGCAAAGTCTATAGTTAAGAGGGTTGCTGAAGAGTTTGGTTGTCGTTTGGGTGAGGAAGTTGGAAATGCTATTCTATTTGAAGATTGTTCCGGTCCAAATATTGTAATCAAGTACAGACTAATATGATAACCATTCTCAGTACTCTGTTATTATGCTCGATGAAGCACACGAGAGGACTATACACACGGACGTTCTCTTTGGATTACTCAAGCAACTAGTGAAACATAGACCCAACCTTCGCCTGATTGTCACTTCTGCAACACTGGATGCAGAGAAGTTTTCAGGGTATTTCTTTAACTGTAATATGTTTACTTCCTGGTAGAAACTTTTCCTGTAGAAATACTCTACTCCAAACAGCCGGAAAGTGATTACCTTGATGCATCCCTCCTTACTGTGCTACACATCCACTTGACAGAACCTGAAGGAGACATCCTTCTCTTCTTGACTGGTTAGGAGGAGATTGATTTTGCATGCCAGTCTCTTCATGAAAGGATGAAAGGGCTAGGTAAAAATATTCCAGAATTGATTATTCTACCGATTTATAGTGCACTTCCAAGTGAAATGCAGTCAAGGATATTTGAACCTGCACCTCCGGGGAAGAGGAAAGTGGTAGTTACAACTTTTCATAGTTGTAATTAGATAAAGTTTGTTGCATTTAGTTTATTATATGACACACACACACATATGTTCCTATTAAAAATATTGTTTTACATGTTAACATCATGTACACATGGCACTAAATTACTGTGATAATAAGAAACCCACATCCACTTGAAATTTATTTCCCACCATTGAACTACTATGCCAAATGGCATTCCTTTAAAACTTTACCTGTCAGTTGTTCACTGCCTGTCAATGTATATCTGTCCCTCTGTGATATATCTAGTAAGATCTAGGGTTGGATGCATAATGATTGAGCAAACAAAGAAATCAAAGTTCAAGATTTTTTCTTTTTTCTTTTTTTTTTGTAAATCAATGTTCAAGAAATGATTTGTCATTAAAACAAGATCAGTAAATGGGTGAGATGATTTGAGAATCCATTACCATCATTAGGCAATGCTAAAATCAGAATTTGTGTAATGGAGCCTTTCCGCCCTTCAATTCTTCCAGCACACTCATAAATTGTTTCCAGATCAGCATACATATACCCACAATACCATGCCTTCTCGGCACTTCTTGACAGGCAGAAGAAACCTGCACAGTAGCAGTAAGTTGTTTGTGTCAAGCAAATTGTTTTAGAAAGCTTTTGAGGCTCTTTCAGAGTACTCAAAATACTCCAGACAAACAGCAAAGTCTTGACTTTCAAATATACTTGGAAGCCATGTAAAATTTGCAAATATCTTATATATTTCTAAGTATTAGAATCACAAAAAGATGTTGAAGGATGTACAGGCGGCTTCATACATCCTGACACTGACCTTAATTTTTTTCATAAATTACAGTATATGGCACAGTCCCGGCGCAAATTAAGACGTAAAGATTTTACATTACCTCATGAAGAGCATCAGCATAAGAACTCATATCTGTAACAATAACAAGAACATGCTTCTCGCATTCATAAGCCAAATATTTAGCAGTAGTAAGAGCTATACGAGAAGTGATAATACGTTCAATTGTAGTGTCATTTTCCTGTAAAAGAGCACATCAGAGGACACAGTTTACAAATGCAATTCAGACACTGTATTACAGAACTCATAAAAGATTAAAAATCGAACTCCAATCCAGCAAGGCGTCGAGAAAGAGAGATTTAATTTCCAGAATAGATTATTCCTTCCCTTCAAAACATCTTGAGTTCCGTTCTCGCCAAATACACCATAAGACACAATGTGGTACAGCCCCCCACAAATCAATGCTTTGATGTCCACCGAAGAAACCTTGCCAACACGAAATAATGTTGTGCATGCATCTATGTATGCCTAACATAAAAATCAGGAAAAAATGCTGATTCATTAGAAATTATAGGGGATCCTTTTGGTGATGTCCTGCATTCAATCATCCAACTAGTTTAATATTCAGTTATCTTAGCTAACACATATTTGTATGGCAGATATACCTCAAAAAGATTTTCAGGACTCTCCATCACTTGACCAAACCAGCCTAGCGACATATCTGAGCAGATATTTCATAATGGGGAAGTCCAACAGCAGAGAAAAGTGGAATCTTGTGTCCTCTAGCAATGGAATTAATGACATCAATTGTATCATCTCCTCATGATAGGTTCTCTTACTAGGTTTGAAGAAAACGTTCATGACATCCTTTATTGTTTTTGAAGAAAATGTTCATGGTCCAAAGAAATAAAAAGAGATGGATTGAAGTGCATAACTCATTGAAATAATCTATGATGGAGGTCCTGTTGCTTTTAGCCTAACACACAAAAACAAAATTTTCTAATTCCAAATGATCATTTCTGTCAATTATAATTAATGGAAATTTGGCAGAATGATCAACTTGAACAATTCTTAAACCTTAAGGGTCAATAATACAAAATTGAAAAGTACTGAATGAGTACAAAACCAGGATGTTGTCACCCTCTGGATTAGTAGAAGCAAGGAAAGAAAATTTTCCATTCGCTTGTGGTCAAGAAGTTAGCTGGTTATAGCTGGGTATACGTAGAAAATGGAGTTCACACATTCACTTGTGGTGATACATCTCACTATAAAACTGTGGATATATACAGAAGTCATGCTTGCTTGTCTTAAAAACTACTATATGAAATAGCGTGGCTGCATGGGGCATTGCATTGAGGTCATCTTTGAATGACAGTGTGACAAAGTGACAGATTTTGGATGCTTTTGGACATAGAAATTCATGGTTTAGTCTCCAAAGTGGAGGCCTCCACCTGCTCGATAAAATGCTTGTGAGAAAACTGTATCTGGTTGGGAAAAAAGAGAGGATGTGGCAGAGAAGAGAGTCAGGTAGAGTGCTAATTGTTAGAATAATGTGGCCCAACATAATATATATAATGCCTTTATTATTAACAAATAAATATACAGTCTCTTGTGAAATTATGCAATATTTTTATGATGTAAGATATTGATATATTGAAATAGGTCTACTTGATTTAGTAGACTAAGATTATGAATGCATTCATTGTAGTCCTTGACTTGACCATATCCATCATGATGTGGCCTATTCTGATAGGTACATTGTTGGACCATGATGAAAAGAAGGTGCAAGTTAAAATTGCTCAGACTATGGAAGACAATAAGGGCTAGTCTTTCGATGGTTAGTGCATAATAATCTCGGAAGTCCTTCCATAATGAGATTCATGCACGTTGAGTGTTGGCTTTAATAAATCTATCGTGTCAATACCAGTAACTTGAACTCCTATTAAAGGTGTTGTCATTATAGTAGTTCTAGATATGAACGATAGATGAATCCATGTATTGGCACGGAGTTACAAAAGTAATAACACATTAATGAACTTCTTCATTAATGAATCTAATTAATAAAGTTGTTTATTAACAAATGTAACATTTCTGTTACATGAAGTGTTATTACGATAGAAAGGATTTTATGGCTGGTCATGTCCTTTCTGAATATTATAAATATTGTCAAGGCCACACTTGCAAGGGGGTGTGAAAGAGAAAATTAAGCTCTTATTAATCCTGACCAGCTAGGGAGAGCAACCTGATTGCTTGTGAGGTCCTTGAATAACATAATCTAGTATGTAAATTTCTCGCATTTTATTGTTGATTTTTATTACATATGCACATGATATAATTGTTAATTGATAAATGTATTATATTTGTTTCTCTTGAATTATTACTTTTTAAGTATAATTCCAACACTAATTATGTCATCATCTTCTCTCGGCTTCCTCTGACTCCATTTCTCTTCTCTCCATGCTAGCTCTAGGCTGAAAGTGTGAATGTGTGTGTGTTTTTCGCTTCGGAGAAATATTTGAGCGAGTGTACTGTGGAGTGAGTGAGTCAGAAAGAAACTAAATTCAGAGCAGCAAATTACAAAATTGGTCCTTATTCTTTATGTCAAATCTAAATTTGAACCCTAATCTTTCAGTTGTGTCGGTTTGGTTCCTAACCTTTTGGTCTTGTGTTAGTCTCTGCCGTTAAGTGATAAATGAAAAATGTTGACATGTCTAACTAGTAAAAATAAAATATTATTTTCATTTACATAGATGGCCATGTGTACTGCCACGTCAACAATAAAATGAAATATATAAAAAAAAAAAATTCATCAATGCCCTCTGGGCTCACAGTAACCCATCACCCACACCTCCAAAATCCATGAGATTAAACGCCACAAGTCTCAGCCTGGCATATGCTTTCCTTGATTAACACCATGACCAAACACGAAAAAACCCATCAAAGATATTCTTTCGCCAAACGAAAACCGAAGCGCACACAATGATCCACAATAAAATGCATTGAAAACAATGCTACCAATATCCTTTGGTAATGCAACAGGTGTGAATATTTCTTTGATTTTGATTGTATGATCATGGCTACTGCCCAGTGCCCAGTATAATGGTGGGTTCAGTTTAGTTTTGAGGGAAACAGTGAGAATGGGAGAGTCAGAGACAATACAATTATACATCTAGAGGATCACCTTTATAGCTCTTCGTTGGTCTAACATTTTCTCTTATTTTTTTCTCTTTGTATAATCATTCCAATTTTTTAAGATCTGTGTTTTTACTTGTTTCCTTTTGGGTTTTAATCTTGTTTACATTGTTTGCTAATTTGGGCTTTTTAGTTTTACAGTATTGATTTTTTTTAAGAATCTATAAGCGCATTAGCATTGGAAAATTTCAATTCTACTCTATTTTACCATTCTAAAAAGTCACTTTATCATTATACCATACCATTTTACAATACCTCCAACATCCCAAAACTCTATTTTTATTAAAATATTATTTTTTAATCTTTCTTTATTATTTCTTTCCAACCGTCACTTTTTTTTAGACTTCATGATTCGTCACATTTTCCTGGGCTTTCCAACAGTCATTTTTTTTCCTCTCTTTCTCCCTCAACCTCTAGCACCGGTTCAACACACAGAGCCACACACACACACAGAAACCCATGATACACCGATCAACCTATCCAAACCCATCACCACACACACAGAGCCACACACACACAAACACAAACCATCAACAAAGCCACACACCCACAAACACAAACCATCAAACCATCAACAGAGCCACACACACACAAACCATCAAACCAGTTGGAGCCAACAACGGCCACCACACCCACCACCCAAGCCACCGATCAGCAAACCCACGCCGCCGATTTGAAACTCAGGCCGTCGATCAGCAAACCCAAGCCACCGATCAGAAACCCACGCCACCGGAGCAAACCCATTCAAAAAAAATCATCACCGGAGCCACCATCGGAGCTACCGATGATCAACCCAACCGATCCACCCACCGATCAACAGATCCACCATTTCAAACCCACCGATCAACCGATCCAAACCCACCATCAACCGATCCTAGCCCATTGATCAACCGATCCAAACCCATCGATTAGTTGAGCTACAATGCGATGAGAGATGAGAGATGAGAGAGAGGCTGTGTGAAGCTTTAACGATGGAGATGGGTGAGGGTGAATCGGTTGAGCTACAATGCGATGAGAGATGAGAGAGAGGCCGTGTGAAGCTTCAGCGATGGAGATGGGTGAGAGGCTTGGTGAAGCTTCAGCGATGGAGGATGGTGTGTGATGGTGTTTGGGTCTGAAGAGAGGAGAGAGCAGATGGAGAAACAGAGAAGGAAGAGAGAGAAGAGAACAACAAAAATGAGAGAGATGAGAGAGAAATTTTGGGGAAAAAAGGCATCATAAAATATTATTTTATTTTTTTATAATACTGCTACAGTGCAATTCTATATTTAGAATTGCATTGTAGCAGTATTGTAAAAAAATTTGCAATACCTGAGTTTAGAGTTCTCTAATGTTTGGGGCTGCAAATGCCAAATTCTCTTTACATTTGACATTTGTATTCTCCAATGCTAATGCTCTTAACAGTATTGATCTCAAGTGGGTATTTGATTTTGGGGTGCATTTGTATTTGTTTTCTTGGCTTCATTTCTTCTTAAAATAATCTTACAAAAAACTTGTGCTTTAGTTCATTTTGTATTCAATTGATTGGCCTAATTGAAGGAGCTTGGAGAGTTTTGGTCATGGAGTCTGAGGAAAGAGAGAAGGGGACAGAGAGAGCGTTAGAGTGAATTAGGAAATGTTGATATTTATAATTAATGCCCGTGGTAGCTTACGTGGAAGTCATGTAGCATGAAAAAAAAAATTTATTTTAGTTTGAGTGTTATCCATGTCAACATTTTTCATCTATCACTTAAAAGCATGACCATTTTGACACAATACCAAAAAATTAGGGACCAAACAGACACAATTGAAAGGATAGGACCCAATTGAGATATAATGTAAAGGATAAGCATCAAATTTGTAATTTACCCTTTTTTATATATATGTTATTGCTATTGGTATTAAGTATTAATTAATTTTATAAAAAAAAGTATTAATTAATATTTTTCTAAAAAAAGCAAAGTTCTTGAGGTTATGCTATTGCCTTTATTAATTAATATGTTTCTCAAAAAAAAAAATATTAATTAATATTATCTGTTATTTTCAAACTATAATATTAAAAAAAAAAAAAAGTAATGCTAGAGATACAAATTATTTTTAAAAAAATTTACAAATTATTGATGTAATGAGTGATTATTGGTAAATGAAAAAGTGATGTTAATGGTGGATCTAGATGAAAACTAGTAAAAAGTTGGCCACAATATTAGTTTGTAAAAATGTTGTAAAACAGTTTGCGTCTATAGCATTACTCTAAAAAAAAAATTATGTAAATCAAAATTTCTTTTTATTATGTTTAATTTGACTCAATTGAATTAATAAATGCAATTGTTTTTTTATTATCGACAGTTAATATTAGATGTACTCTCTTTTTTGGTAAACAATATATTAGATGTACTCACCAATCTAAATGAAAATATTCATTTTGCAAATTAATGTTGTGCTAAAATGTAAAACTCACTGTGGGGGGATGAACTTTGAGCTCGGGTTGAGGACCAAAGGCCCAACAGATCATATCTTAAAAGATGGGTCTGACCCAGATGTGAATGTGAGCGAAGAAGCCTGAGGTATAAAAGACAACTCCTAGGAACAAATCCCGTGGAGCTCTGTGGTAGCTACCATTACCAAGGCTCCCTACCAAGGTAATAAGCAGGGCTTTTCAAATAGCAAATATGCAAGGAACCACGAATGACTAGTTCCCCTCTAGTCTGAGATACCACCGTCATCAAACTCGCCATGGGAAACGCCATGAAGAGATAAGGACCACAGAGATAGTCACCTCTACATTAATGAGATATTCTCAACCTAAACACTTCCACATTAAATGTTAATTGACTAACTTGAACAATGAAGACACCTCCAAAAGTCCTATTTCATGATAAAAGAATGGCAAAACCAAGGGGTGATAAGACAAGTATCCCCCAAATCCAGTTAGGAACAGGACAGTTGGGAGAGAGGGAAGGGAAAATTCAAAATTGTCTATAAAAGGAGGAGAGGTGCAACAGGAAAAGGGATTTAGTAAAATTGAGAGAAAAGATTTAAGGAAGAACAAGAGAGAGAAAGTTGTAATAGCAGAATAGGAATAAGAGTTTTTAGTTTTCAATCCTATCCTTTGTACCACGGGAAAGTTGTTCTTATATTAATAGAAGCCTTTTTGTTCCTTATTATCTTACAATCTGTTGTTTAGATCTCCCGTTGTGGAATTTCTTACCTTTTTCCTTTCATAAATTAATTGTTTAAGTCCTTTTCTTTGTCACCATTTGAATAGTGGTTGTTTTTGAGCCCCACACTCACTTTCTAAGTTCTATTAGTTTTAGTCCTTTGTTTTTGTTTTTGTCTTTTTTTTTTTTTTTTTTTTTTTTTCATTTCAGTCCTCTATACTTCAAGTTAAATTAATTAAAGCCTCTCCATCAATTTCTATTAAAAATTTCTTTAAAAAATCTAGAAAATATGTTTTAATCATTAATTCAATTTTTTATAAAAAAAAAAAAAATTGAAGAAAAAAATTAAAAATTTAAACAATTAATTGCAACATTTAACAAAAGTTAATGGATAAATCTTAATTGAATGAAATTGAAATTTAATAGACTAAAATAAACAAAAGCAAAATTAGATAACTGAAATGAATTCTAGTTAAATATAGATAGTGAGTTTTACATTTTAACCTTAATATTAAAAGATTTTGGTTTCTCTTCTACTTTGGTTACCTAAAAGGGAAAGGGTAGTGGAATGAAAGAGTGTAAAAGAGGATTAGGCTTGTCGAACTCTTATCCTAGGATCTTTAATTCAGTTGTCCCAGTCCTACCACCTTTAGCAAGAACATCAAAAGAAAGCTAAACCACAATTTAATCCACTTGATGGTCATTTTTAATTAGCTTCTTCTGATATTCCCGGACAATTTAATTCCTTATACCTGCTTCATTAGAAGAAGTTGCTGGTACAACACAGTTTCACATAGATAATTAGGTGCAAAACAAGAATTAAGTTACCACTAACATTGTCAACTATTGTCTCCTATTCCTGAGTAAAATCAAATCATAATGGTTATATATATATATAAACTTACAATTAAATATGATTATAGAGGAAGCATATCTAACACGCCTTCATCATTACTAAATGCCAAATAGTTCCTCAAATTTTGGGAGGGGGAAAAATATCCCACGCCCAAACCTCAAATTGGTGGCACAAACTAATAAAAAGGTAACCCAAAAACGAAAACAAAAATTACAAGATCTAAAAGCCTTCACTAAAAGAATACTCATCACTTTAACTAACCAAAGAGCTTTCAATATGAGGGACTTCAAAATGACCACGATCTTTATTGATATATAGAGAGAGATACACAATCTAGGAAATAAAAGCAAATGAATAAACAAATTGCAGATCACGCAATGCTGATTAAAAAGGAGAAAGGGAGATATGAGCTAAGTTTCCTCCATCAATGTTTGCATCGCTGACTATAGAACTGATCAAGGGTCTTTGCAAACATACAGTGGAGAAGCTCATGCGGGAAAATGCGAAGGAGTGTCCATGCCAAATCTAGCAACTAAATGATATTGCGGGTGTCATAAGCTCCTTGGGTCACAAATTTCATCTCTAATTTATCCAAGAACTCTTTTTCTTTCTCAAAAAAAGTTTATCCAAGAACTCCAAATACAAATAATAGTTTAGCCAATTTTGATTTAGCTGCAACCTGTAACAAAGTGAAATTTCAGAACTTACACTCACCCATCAATGGATTCATTTCTCTAGTATAGAGTTATTGAATGACATGAAGAAGTTAGTCGATCTCAAAAAGGGATCAGCCTTATTGAAGATTGTTTATTCCCAGCTGCCCCCTGATTGAATCAAATGAACATGCTGTGCTGACACCAAGTGTTTCTAAAGAGCCTTAGTTGGAATTATTACTTCAACCTATTGGCGTATAAGTGTGAAACATAGCAGCCAATGATTTTTCTCATTCTTCTTGTGGTTGTGAAATATTGAATTCGAAAATGTTAAATTCTTAGTATCCCCTTTTCCACTGTTGGCAGAAGCCAATGTCCTAGGGTCCCAGGGACTCATTCTAGCTGGAGATTACACTTATGTGGCGTTTGGTACAGGGTAATGTTTTAGGATTCTTAGGAATGTTTAAAAATTTCCATGTTTGGTTGCAAATCATGCTAGGGAATCAGATGCCAGGGGAATCTGGATTCCCCCCTTAAACCCCTCTCAGTAGGAATGTAGATTCCCTTTAAAACAGGTGGGAATCCAGATTCCCAAGCTTAAAGGAAATTATATTTTTTATAAATTGACAATTTTAACCTTTTTTTTTAAATGACTTGGTAGTTCACATTCAAATCTAATGATAGAATGGGAAAAATAAATAATTCATTTATGATTCCTGTGAATAAACCAAACATAGAAATAGTTACATTCTTAGGAATGTGATTCCTAGGAATCACATTCCTAGGAATCTGGATGCCAGGAGTAATGTGGGTTCCCCCGTACCAAACGTCACATAAAGTTTTTGCACAAAGTAACATAAATATTGGCTGCCAAGTGCCAACAATATTTCAAATACTTATTGCGCTGACCGAACTCTTAAGGCAGGGTCTTGGAAGGAGTTCATACTTCCTTTGTAGAGTCAGAACCATTTTATACATAGCCACATTTACAATCTTTTTGGTGTAACATGGATTCCTATAGCTGGAATCATGTTCCGATCCCCTTGCCTTTTCTTCTTTCTCATCAGCATAAGTCAGCATATTCTCCCTAAGCTGATTCCAAAGCATCATTTGCAGGAACTGGATGCAGCTAAATATGAGGAAGTCACCGGTGCCCCTGGAGTTTCTATCAGCCTCTTTCATTTCCTTTATATTACAACCATTTGCCTTTCTCTTTTTAAGTTGTATTTTCCAATGCTTGAAATTTGCATCTTTGTTTAATAATAAATTTTTGTTATTGAAATTTAAATATTCACAGCTGATGCATAAATTTTGATAATGTGAAATATTATTTGCTTAAGTTTGTTTCCATTTTTGCATTGAAATTTGGAGTAACTTCTGATAAGGAATAAATTTGCTTGAGGTTATATATGTGTGTCTGTGTGTTTTTAAGTACGTATTAAAAAATTGATATGATTGGTGAATTTGATAATATGCTGCTGAAGACAGTAAGTTTTATTTAAAATGAGAAGTGATTTTGATTTGTATTAGTGTGTCTGTCAACCATTGCTTTGTTCACTCAATGTAAGATGAGTCATTAAAGTGGGATGATGTGAACTGAATAATGAACAAGTAGTAATGCTAATGTAAATGCTTTTTTTTTTCGTTTAAGGTGGTTCATCATTCAATTTTGTCATGTTTGTTCAATTTCCTTCTGTTCAATTGCCTTTTGTTTATTTGTTAAAATACTTTCCTTGTTTTCATAATTATAATTGTTTGTTCAATGTTGTTCAGGATCATTCTGTAAGAGCTGAATCAAAGAATTTTCCTACCCCACTGATTGGCTAGCTTTTCAAAGTCTTTCTTTCATGAAGATTTTTCAATCTCCAACTTTTATTACATCATTTCATCTTTTCTTCCATGAAATTACATCTATCTGTAATTTCATGGAAGTGAGTTAAAGCACTAAAGTCTCAAAAATTGAATAGTCATAGTCAAATCATGTTTTATGTAATTGAATGTGTTATGATACTGGATTTGAAACTTAGAAGTTGGCATATACAATTTACCTTTGGCTACTGGTTGCTGTTGTGGTTTAGAATGCGTGGAAATATATACTATTATGACATTGAACTATTATGTTTTATTTACAAGATATTTGAAGGTAAAAGCATTATCATACAAAATTCGTAGAGAATTTATTATCAATTTTGAGTTTGTATTGCTGGTTATTGCTAAAGCTAATTAGATTTATGCCCAGGCTAAATGATTGACATTGGAAAAGAAATAAGGGAAAAAATTATGGTTTTTATGATTGTAGTTTTTTCGGTAATGAGATTAACCCTTTGGGAGAGTTAGAAATATGGGAAAAAGCAGGGCACCATTACAGGACTCTGAAACACCAAAGATGGAAACGTAGGCAAAGGGTTTTTTGGTTGCTATCTATTTCTCCCCCAACCCATGCCAAAAAGCCCCACAGTTAGCCTCTTTAATGTTTACAATTCTCTGTTCCTTTCACTTTTTAAATTTTATTTCACATGGCATAATTGATTAAGCCCTATAAATAAAATTTACGGGTCTAAACTATTGCCTAGTTTAATTAGGTAATTTCTCAAGTACCACTGTGGTACAACTGGTAGGTGACTGGTAGGTGACTACTAAAACTTCACCACATCCAGGGTTTGAGTTCTCACGGAAACTATAATGGCAATTTTTGGTAAGTCCCAAAAATCAATAGAGGCTAGGGTGTGTGTGAGTTTGGGGTCTCCGAGCTCCAATTCGAGCTGGTGGTACCCATGGGCTTACCCAAATGTATCGTGAGGCATGAGACAATGACTGCCACATATGAGTCCCCTTTTTTTCTTTCTAAAAAAAAAGGTAATTTCTCAAGTTGAATATAATATGGTATTTGAATTTAATTGGATAACCTAATTTATTTCACATAAGGTACTATAAGTAAGTTTTATCCTAAAATTTAGTATTTTGCCTTCCTTAGGGTTTTTTTTTTTTTTTAACTTTTTTATTATAATTCAGAAATGTTAAGGTGTGAAGAGTTGATTAGGGGGAAAGAAAAGCTTTTAATTGAAACCAATACAACAATACCCCAATTAAAAATTTTAAGAACTCATAGTCGTTCTCTGGGGATCATTTCCAAAAATTCCTCCCTGAAATTATTTGGGTTCAAAGATCCAAGGATTGGCTTAAATAAATTATATAACAATAATAAAAAGGCCAATTCCCCAATTAAGTGCCTTGGTATTCGATTTTTATAGAAAATAAAAGAATTGGATTCCTCGTCATTAAAGGGGAAAAAAAGTAGTAGCTTTTTTTGTGTTAAATTAAATTACACTAGCCATTTGTAAATTGGTGATGGAAATAGGGTAAAGTAAATCAAAATTGTAAAACTGTGCATTTTAAAAACTTAAAATGAAGTGACTATTTTGTAAAAAATTAAAAATACGTTAGTTTTTCTGTGAAAAAAAAAAAAAAAAATCTGTAATAGAACTATGGAAATAAATTAGGATGTCCCTTCCAACATGCTTTATTTGTATGGGCCCTCTATCTTTTGGAAAACTTAAATTATTGTTTGTACTGCATTGCGCGTAGTCAGAAAATTATTGTTTCTAGTCTTTACTTTCCAGAGAAAAAACAACGAAGAGAAAAAGCGTGGCACTGCTAGTGCTAGATCGAATAATTGCAGTTGCGCCAAGGAAATTTCGTGGAAGAAGGATATACAGCTAGCGAACCTGCCTCAGCCTTTTGCTAAAAAATATTTAGCTTGAAAGTATGCTAAAATATATTTTTACATAATAAAAAAAATAAAAAATAAAAAATAAGAAAAAGTGAAGAGCTAAAACAAAAAAAAATTAGCTTATAAATTAGTCTCAAACACACAAATATAAAGATGTCAATAGCCATAGGTAAGGTAAATTTCAATAACATGTTCTAAGGTTTGAATTAATGTCAACCAGATTTAAAATTTTTCAAAACTGATCAATTTAGTCCTTAAATCTAACTTAGTCCATAAATACTGTAAGGCCAATTAGTCATTTTTTACAACCGTATTTAAGAACTATATTAAGGACCAAATTAAATAGTTATATCGTTCAAATCTTTTGTCTCTAACCATCAATTATTAAGAAAAAATGATTACATCAAACAATAATTTCAACTTTTAACGTCAAAAAATTGGGGTCCTCTGCCAAGATCTTTGGGCATATTAACAGTGCCACATGGTTCCTTGACCTTGAAGTACATGTGTATTAGCTCTGGGGCTATACTTTGTTCAGTCCTATACATCCAATTAAAAATACAAACAAATGGTGATAGAGGATCCTTTTACCGGTCCCTAGATGATTTGATAAAATCCTTTGGCTTTTTGTTTGGTAAGTGTATTTAAATAATAATTTTTAATTTTTTTAAAATATGTGTGAGTGAAAAAATATATAAAAATACATATAATATTATTTAAAAATTAAAAATATATGTTTAAAATAACATACCAAACAGCCCGGAGACCTTCCATTATAAGCTTAATTCATTTGGTGTGGAAACCAATTTTTTTCATTATGTTTCCTACAAATAGCCATTCCCACTCAATCACAAGTCTTTGCTCAAGTTTCAAAGTCATGTACGATGTATCCTTTTTTTGCTTTTCTTTTTTGTTTCATGTGATGCATTATTTTAAAAGCTAAGAGCCTATGAGTCTTTATGAGTGGATATTCAATTACTTAAAGTAATAGTATTGACTATTGACACAGGTCTTTGCTGTCAGGAAAGTAAGAAAAATTGAGCAGAAAATGCACCGAAAGTGTAGTACCTTTTTACACTTTACAGCCAATACTTTACACCTATTTTGAGGTCTTGGAGGGGGAAAGTGACAACCATTTAGGCGGGACGGACTTAAAAATTTGAGTCAACAGAGTAGTTTTACTGTTAATTGTGTGTAGTGATTTTAATCTCTAATTCTGTTACTTAGATGTTAAGATTTTTTTTTTAAATTATCTTTTGTAGTTAAGAACAAAATTATTTTTGTTTAGAATTTTTTTTAAATGTTGGGTTATTTATTTTGGATAAAATTAGTTAATTAAGCTTAATTTTGTTTTTAATTTTATTGGTAATTTTTGTTGTTGAGCTAATATTTTTTTTGGCTTATATATTTTGTTTTAGATTTTACATCTATAAATTTTTTTATAGTCACTAAAATGAGGAAAATACTAGAGCTGCAAGTTTTTCTTATAAATTACTTATGTAATAAGTGGTTATTAGTAAATAAAAAAATGATGTAAATGGTATGCCTATATGCGAATCAATAAAAATTTGCTATAAAAAAAGTTTGTAAAAATGTTATTAAAAAAGTTTGTGAGTATAACATTACTCTTAAAAGAACCAATGATATTGTTAAAAGGAAATAAAATGTAATTTTATAAAATAAAATTGCTAAAATTAATACACACATATATAATAATAATTTTTTTTTTTTTAAATTAGAGGGGGCCATTGCCCCCCTTGGTCCAAGGGTAGTTCTGCCCCTACATTTAGGGTCTGTTTGGTAGAGGAGTTTGAGTAATGTTGTTTGTAGTTTTTTGAAATACGTGTGGGTGAAAAAGTGTGTAGAAATGTGTATAAGGTTGTTTAAAAACTGAAAATGTGAGTTTGAGCTTACCTACCAAACAGGCCCTTAGACTTTTTAAAATAATATTTATTTAATTTTTTATATTAAAATTTTTATTTAAAACTCTTTTTGTAATATAAAAGTTTTATATTTAAGTTTGTTAAGAGCAATCGAATCACTATAAACAAATTTTAAAATTCACACACATAAAGTCATGCAAAATTGTGTAAAAATACATAATATATATAAATATATATATACATAATATATTAATAGTTAAAACTTAGAGAAAATTTAATTAGAGTCTAATTTTGTATAACGTGTCTTATCTAATCTAAGTTTTTAAATTTTTATGTCAAATGAGTTAATTTACTATAAAAATTGGATTTCAATTAGAGTTTAATTTGAGCCTCGTGTCTCATCTAATCTATTTTTTAAAAAAAAAATTATGTCAAGTGAGTTAATTTAGTGTAAAAAACGAAAAGTCTAATATAAATAAACCTAGGTAATATATATATATATATATATATATATATAACCAAAGCTTAGAGATTAAAAACTGTGTATTTTTATGTTACAGGGGGGTTAAAAACTTAAAATGAAGTGAGTATTTTGTAAAAAATTAGAATACGTTAATTTTTTTGTGAAATAAAAAATAAAAAATATGTAATAGAACAATGGAAATAAATTAGGATGTTCCTTCCAGCATGCACTATTGTTTGTATGGGCCCTCTATCTTTTGGAAAACTTAAATTATGCTTTGTACTGCATTGCGCGTGGTCAGAAAATTTATTGTTTCTACTTTCTAGTCTTTATTTTCCAGAGAAAAAACGAGGGGAAAAAGCGTGGCCCTGCTAGTGCCAGATCGAATAATTGCAGTTGCACCAGGGAAATTTCGTGGAAAAAGGATATAGCTAGCGAGCCTGCCTCAGCCTTTTGCTAAAAATTATATAGTTTAAAAGTGTGCTAAAAGATATTTTTACATAAAAAAATAAATAAATAAATAAAAAGTTAAAAAGTAAAAAAAAAGTAGTTTATAAACTTGTTCCACACACAAAATTATAAAGATGTCAATAGCTATAAATAAGGTAAATTTCATTAACATATTTTGAGGTCAGAATTAATATCAACTAGATTCAAAATCAATTTAGTTCTTAAATACAATTTAGTCCATAAATACTACAAGGCTAGTTATGTTATTTTCTCACTTTTTCTTTTCTTGAAAAACTGAAGACGCGCGAGCTTTCTACTGAAGTTGGTGGAAATTGTGTGGAAACAGCGTAACTATTGACACAGGTCTATGCTGTCAGGAAAGTAAGAAAAATTGAGCAGAAAATGCACCGAAATGTAGTGCTTTTTTACACTTTACAGCCAATACTTTACACCTATTTTGAGGTCTTTGAGCCTCCTCAAAAAGAAATAATATTTTGAGGTCTTTGAGGTCGCAAGTCACAACCATTTAGACTTTTAAAAATAATTTTTATTTAAAACTCTTTTTGCAATATACAAGTTTCATATTTAAGTTTGTTAAGAGCAATCAAATCACTATTAATAGTTAATACCTGTATAATAGAAAAATGACGACATTTTAGTTAACAAATTCTAAAATTCACATACATAAAGTTATAGAAAATTGTGTAAAAATACATAATTATTATAATAATCGCGTAAATTTAGCCTAACTCTATTAATTTGTTTTTTTTTATTCTTACTTTACATATCTTGAGAATGAAATAAATAATTGGATGATAGTTATTGTGCGTGTGAAGAAATATAAAAAATTAAGGATTTTTTTTTTTTTTAATGAAATGTAGTGTAAAAAAGATAATTTGATGTAAGGTATTTTGAAAAGTGAGTATATAAAATAAAAAAGTTACTTCTTGTGTTAAAATAGACACAAATTTTTGCACAAACGAATGCAACTAATATCTACTTCTCAATTGATTATAAAACAAATCCATTTAATTTCATTATGCATAATAGATTTTAATTAGGATTGAATTTTAATTTTAAAAAACTTATTTTGATGAAACAAAAAATGCACTGGGAAAATAATTTAATTTTGTTATATAGTCAAATATTATTATATGAAAAAATTTTCAATTTTTTTAACGTTATTATGATTATTATTGCCCTTGTAATCTTTTCATTATATTAGTTCTTTATATTCTAATTCGGTTTTAATAAGATTTTCAAAAAAAAAAAAAAAAAAAAACCCTCAATTTTGATAAATTCTCATTGACTTGTGAGCTTTCATATAAATTTTATCTTGTATTATTATATTCCTAGTAATAGATTAATCAAACGATCCTATGTGATAATCAAAATAAAATTTCTAGTTTTACCTTTTTTTATTAATTTTTTATATCTATGTCAATATTTATACTAGACATTTCTAATTAAAAAATATTTATAAAGGAAAGAAATACATTCTATAAGATAAAAAGTTATGATCATGATAAAATAGAATAAATTTAAAGCATATGACAATATGATATAATATCTCAAATACGCTTTTACAACTTCACTTCATAATATAATCGCCCCATACTAGTGGTTTCAAATTGGCAAAATAAAGAAGAAATTAACATATGATAGATTAACTAGTTTGTGCCTTTAAATTTAAAATTATTTAACTAAAATATATAGGTATTTTAGAGAGTTTAAGAATTTATGTGAAGATATTTTAATATGCAAAATGATGAAATCCAAATAAGGAATCATGTTATTAATAGTATAGATTAACTAAGAAGTTTGGTTCTCTTTTATACTAGGGCCTAGGCTACTTTTGTGACCTTACCTCAATGGCTGACTTGAATTAAAATTAATAATTTGGTTATTTTGGTATTCATATGAACAAAATATTTCGGCACCAATATATTTTGGCATACCATTTTAGGATCACCCCTAATATATAATTATTTATATAATAAATTATTACTATTTAGTTAAATAATAATAGAAATCAATTATTTTAATATTGACATTAAAGAAAATCCCTAATAAACTAATCAGTTAGTTATTTAAAGACTAAAACAATTTGGTTCTTTTGTAAATAAATATAGATGTTGGGGCATTTGTAAAACATGAAGCTTCAAAGAATTTTCCTACCCCACTGATTGGCTAGCTTTTCAAAGTCTTTCTTTCAGGAAGATTTTTCGATCCCCTACTTTTATTACATCATTTCATCTTTACAAACTGTTGCATGGAATGGTGTGGTAAACAAACTGGAAGCAGATGGTCTGATGAACAAAGAAAAACTCAAAAAGGTTGGTTCATTTTGATGCACTTTACTGAAGGCCATCTCCCCAGATCTTCTCCAAAAAAAAAGGACTGCAAAAAGCATTGTGGCAAATGGTGAACTAGAGGCCAGCTAACATCAGTATCTTCTTCACTCATTCCTACCATAGCAATTCTCTCAAGGTGAAGCATCACGCACATTCATCACCGTGGGCCTCTGTTAAATTTCTCCTCTTCTCATCTTTTTCTCTTTCTTTGATTTTTTTGAATTAGATTTTAGAGTGAAATGAAACGAAATACATAACTTTGATTTACAACTATTGTCTCAACTAGTTGAAGAGGTTGACTGTAAGTGGTAAAAATGAAATTGGAGGGCTTCTTGAATCTTTTAAAATTTGAAACTTGGAATTCTCAAAACAAAAAAAAAAACAAAAAAAAAATTGAAACTTAAAAGATTTAACTTGACAAAAATAAAGTTAAATAACTTAAATAAATTTCAGTCAACTGTAAAGAGTGCATTTACTTTCTTCATTATCTCCATTAATCTTGTTATTTATCATTTATTTAATTACGGAAGTTCCCAACAAGACATTTTTGGTGGGATTCGGTGTTGGGTATGTACAAGTCAATTGCATATCTTTGTAGGCCTTAACTTTAAAGATATTGGTTCAGAAATCAAAAAGAAAAGACATTGGATTCGAACATTTTGAGTTTTAGAAAAGCATGAAAATCATCGTACTTTTGGGGGTATTCGTCCTCGGTCGCCACCTCTTTGCCAGATGGTGCCGGCGGCACGATATTGATGCTGCCACACAACCGCCACCTTCAACCTCCAGTCATATAAACGAGGTAATTTTTTTTTTCATGTGTTCACTCATCCCTTATAATTCCCATTTTATCACATCTTTGACCTTCTCAATCTTCTGCTTGTATGTAGACTCCAATGACTTCCACTTCTTCTCCAATGACTTCCACTTCTTCTACTCACCAGTGGGAGTATGATGTCTTCTTGAGCTTTAGAGGTGAAGATACCCGCCGCAATTTTACGGGCCATTTATATAAAGCTTTGTGTGACAAAGACATTTACACCTTCATGGACGATAAACTTCGGAGGGGAGAAAAAATTTCAAAGGAACTTCTCAAAACCATCAAAAGGTCAAGGATTTCAGTTGTTGTGTTTTCTGAAAATTATGCATCTTCCAAATGGTGTTTGGATGAACTTGTTTGGATTCTTGACCGTAGGAAAAATCTTGGCCAATTGGTTTTACCAGTTTTTTATGGAATAGATCCATCAGAAGTACGTAAACAAGTGGGAAAGTTTGGGCTAGAATTGTCTAAACATGAAAAAAATTTCAAGGATAACATTGGCAAGGTACAGATTTGGAGGGCAGCTCTAAAAGAAGTTGGCAATCTGTCCGGATTCCATTACGATAATGAGTATGTATCTCCTGATTAGTATCATGCTTTCATGGGTTTTTTTTTTTTTTTTTTAATGGTTTGTCATAACCACTATATGAAACTGTTCTATTTTGATAATATCTCTAACTATAAAGGTAGTCGCTAATTAGGTTACAAAGAAAATTTTAATCTTACCGATTAAAGTTTCTTCCATGTATTTTTTAAGAAAAGATTTAAGAAAAATCTCTTAATCGTTTCAATCAGGTATCATATGTGGGTTTCCAATTAGTTTGGTTAGTCACCTATGCGGAGTTTTTCAAGCAACTACTTTTTTTTTTTTTTTTTTTTTTTTTGATGGGATTTTCAAGCAACTACTTGATAGAAGAATAAAATTGATTTCTCATGCAAAAAGACAATCTATTAAATAGGAGTTTGCATGGCTTGGGTTGGGTCAGATTGAGAGGATTTTTTTACTTAACCCACCATGGTGGGTTTAAAAAATTCAACCCAACTCATCACATAAGTCCAACCTAACCCAACCCACATGGGTTGGGTTGGGTCGGGTTGAATCCATGGATTGGACAATTTTTTTATTACTATTATTATTAAATTGAGCAAAAAAAAATATATATATAAATATAAATATATAACACTAATGACTAAATAACAATAGTAATTTATTAGGGTTTGTGTGAACTAACTGGCTTTTATAGAGGATAGGAAGAGTTGATTATTTTAAAAAAAATTTATTAATTATATAATATATTCTAAATATATATTAAATATATGGGTAGGTCAGGTCGGGTCGGGTTTGGCAGGTTTGGAATTTTATGACCCAAACCCAACCCGTTATCAAAAAAAAAAAAAATTGTAACCCAACCTACCAAGTCCTAAAAACTGACCCAACCTGGCGAGTTGGGTCGGTTTTGGTGGGTTGGCTACACATCCCGTATTAAATTTAAATATAGTTTTGTTCCCCAGTCTATGAATTATGTACTTGCAATTTATTTTAATTTAAAATGTACCACCTTTTCTCCAAAAAAAAAAAAAAAAAAAAAATGTATATATATATATATATATTTTTTTTAAATAAAAGTACTACTTACTTGTTGAAATTGTACCACCTTTTCTCCACAAAATATATATATATATATATATATATTAATAAAAGAACTACTTACTTGTTAATTGTAACGCACAAACCCATTCTCCCCCTCACCCCTTATTCATGTAGCATAAGGGTAAAAAAAAATAACGCAAAAACTATATATCTAGAATTTTGCTTATCTTCATACTTACATTTTCCAGCTAATCCATTTCTTAACATGCTTTTTATGCTATGTGATTGGCAGTTGTCTTGAATCTAAATTTATCCAGGGACTTATCGAACGGATATCAAGTACAACATTAAACCGCACACGATTATTTGTTGCTAAATACCCAATTGGAGTAGATTCTCGTGCAACAAAAATAGAAGAGCTTTTAAATATTGAGTTAAATGATATTCGAATGGTGGCGATCCATGGCCCTGGAGGAATAGGTAAGACTACAATCGCAAAAGCTATATATAACAAAATTGTTGATGGCTTTGAAGGAAGCTTGTTTCTAGAGAATGTTAGAGAAAGGTCTAGGACAAATGATGACATAATACAACTACAGGAGATACTTCTTTCTAAGCTTGTAGGGGATGGAAATTTAAAGGTGGATAGCATATCGAGAAGAATCACTGCGATAATGAAAAGACTTTGCCATAAAAGAGTTCTTTTAGTTCTCGATGATGTGGATGAAGGAAAACAAATAGAAAATTTGCTTGGAGATTGTGATTGGCTAGCTCCTGGAAGTAGAATCCTTATAACCGCAAGAGACAAAGATGCGTTAAGTACTCTCAAACCTTATCCTAAAATCTATATGGTTGATAAACTAGATGAATATGAAGCTTGCGAACTTTTTAGTTTGTATGCCTTCCAAACAAATGAACCTGAGGAAGCTTACTTGCAACTTTCAAAGCAATTTTTCAATTATGCCGATGGCCTTCCACTAGCTTTAAAAATAATAGGTTCTGATTTGCGTGGAAAAAGTTTATGTGAATGGGAAAGTGCATTAGAGAAGTATAAAAAGATTCCCAACAAGGAAATTATAGAAATACTCAAAATTAGTTATGAAGGATTGGACCAAAGTGAAAAGAATATTTTCCTTGATATTGCATTTTTCTTTCAGGGGAAAAAGAAAGATTATGTTGTAAATATATTAGAGGCATGTCATTTATTTCCAAATTATGGTATTCCAAAACTTATTGACAAGTGTTTGATAACTATTGATTGGTTGGGCTATTTATCGATGCATAACTTGCTACAACAAATGGGAGAGGAAATTGTTCAACAAGAATCACCACAAGCACTTGGAAAACGTACTAGGCTACGAGATTATGTTGATGCTTGTACTGTACTAACTGCAAATATGGTATAAGTCTTTTTCTTCACTTCTTTCCCTCTTTTGATTAATTTAGAAGAAATTAATTACTTTCTTTAATTTTTATTAATGTTGAAGCAATACAAGCTTATCAACATTTTTTTTTTTTTAAGTTGTTATATTTTTGGAAAATTCTATTGCGTAGTGTTGTTCACTTAATGCTTTGTCCAACTAGGGAACGAATAAAATTCGAGGCATAATGTTGAATCCGCCTAAACGTACTACATTAGAAATTCATCCTCAAGCTTTCAAAAAGATGGAAACTATCAAGTTTCTTATAGTAAAAAATGTACATATTGATGGATGTCTGGAATATCTCCCCAACAGTATAGTGTTGCTAGATTGGGCTAATTGTTCTGTTTCCTTGCCATCTAATTTTTGTCCTCAACAACTTGTATACATCAACATGCCACATAGTAACATTATAATACATAAGCCATTCAAGCAGGTATGATTATTAGTTTTCTTAACTATGTTTTACTTCTAAAGTTTATTTTAAAGCTTGTTGAAGATAAATGTTGTTTCCTTCTACAGGTTGTGCATTTTAAAAATTTGAAAAGAATCAATCTCAAACATTGTGAATCCATCCAGAGATTACCTGAGTTGTGGGCTCCAAATTTAAAGGAATTTGACCTTTCTTTTTGTAAAAATTTGGTTGAGATTCATGAGTCTATTGGATTGCTTGATAAGCTTGAAGTTTTGGACCTTTTTTTTTGCAAAAAACTTCAAGCTCTTCCTAGAAGACTTGAGTTCAAATCTCTAATATTGTTTTTTCTCCAATACTGTGAATCCATTCAAGAATTACCTGAGTTGTGTGCCCCAAATTTAAAGAAATTATACCTTTCAAATTGTAAATCTTTAGTTAAGGTTCACGAGTCCATTGGACTTCTTGATAAACTTGAAAGTTGGGATCTCAGAAACTGTGGAAAATTTCAAACTCTTCCAAGAAGACTTGCGTTAAAATCTCTTAAATATTTTAATCTTAAAGGGTCCACAAGCCTTGAGAACTTCCCTGATATTGATCCTGAAATGAAATGCTTAGAGTATTTACAGTTGGGTGGGACTCGTATTAAAGAGTTCCCTTCCTCAAATAGCATCTATCAATTCCAAAAACTCTGGAGTCTAGATCTTTCTACTAACATACCAAGACCAACCTGCAATTCTTTTGATGGCTATGGGTTTTTATGGTTATTCGGACTTACTCTCTCCGGTGAAAATGTAACTAAATTAGATGATCTGGTGGTCGATTACTTTCCCACATTGTGTATTCTAAATCTAGAAAACACCAATATTGTTACCATCCCCGAAAGTTTGATCAAATTTACTACATTATCGGATCTTAATATAGTCGATTGCAAGCACTTCGAGGAAATTCAAGGACTTCCACAATCTTTACGTCGTTTAAGGGTTAGAAATTGCCCATCGTGGAATCTACAATCATCAAAAAAAATATTGAGTCAGGTTATTCTCTATCACTCTCTCGCTCTCAGTTATAAAGAAATAATTGTATTGCCTTTCCCCAAATACCTAACTCGATTTGCCAAACTGCAGGGTATTGCTAAAAAAAATGCAAATAGAGT
This sequence comes from Quercus aquifolioides, assembly GCA_019022515.1. Taxonomy (NCBI): domain Eukaryota; kingdom Viridiplantae; phylum Streptophyta; class Magnoliopsida; order Fagales; family Fagaceae; genus Quercus; species Quercus aquifolioides. The sequence goes on from CM032332.1 coordinate 55,642,434, forward strand.
ACATGAATTTTCGCATCGGCCTCTCCGCTGGATTGGTTCCTTTCTAGTACCAGGGAGTGAGATTCCAGATGAGTTCAATCATCAAAGCGATGGAAATTCCATTTCATTCATGGTTGGTCGGAATTGGAGATTTCCATATCTTTTTGTTGTCTGTCTTGCCCTTGGACCAACTAATGGATATTGTGAGTTTGACATTTACGTTGACGTCAATGGTTTCAAAATTGACTGTGATAGGGTTTGCTTAGAAAAAAGTGAATCTTGTAACCTGTGGTTTTCTTCTGGACCTCTTTGTGAATGGGAGAAGTTTAATCTATCTAAACAGAGTCATCTTAAGGTTACTGTCAAGATGGTGAATCATTATTATCACGGAGAGTCAACGGATCCTACTGCCATCATAAAAAAGTTTGGGGTCCATGTAGAATGCATCTGTTGTCCTCATAAATCTTTCGTCACTGATTCCCTACCTTTACTACCCCTGTTCCCCACTTGCAATGAAGGAGATTCAGGGCGTGCAATTGCAATGGAAACAACAAATACTACTGGGTTTGAATATGGTTTGAAGGGATTTCAAGGTGATTTGAATATGTCATTATCGATCCCTATTGACCCCAAGGTCCACCCTTTAATACCACTTCCTTATTCCTCAAATATGGATCATGAGGCTTTCGAAACTGTAAGTGATTTGGGGCATTTGAAGGACTTTCTCAATGCAGGGTATGATTTGAGTCTGTCACTAAATAACTCAGCTGGAAGTGAACGCGATCCTCCTCAAGTACTTGATACATCTAATGGGTCTAATTTTGGCTTGGGCCAGACAGATTTGGTAGGCTCAACTATTAGTGGTGAGTTTGATTTGGGTTCATCTTCAATGACCCATGAATTTGTGAATGATGACTTTGATTTGAATCTGTCTCCACCCTCGAAGAAAAAGAGGACATCTTGATCAAGCTTTGAAGAATTATGCCTCTCTTCCTGCCCTTGATTCCCATCTCCTCCAACTCCAAGTTAGTTCCCTTCACTTGTAAGTATTTACAACTTCAACCCCCCTCATCCCCATTTTTTATGAAATTTTTTTTAATGTATAATGAGTGCTTTATTTGTTTCTTGGGCATATATATCTTAAAAAGTTCTTTTATGGTGATGTGAATTGGGTTTGTTTCAACTTGTGTTATTGAAGTTTTTGTTATGTTTTACATGCTTGGCTATTGTATGAGTAATAATAAGTTTAGTGAACTGTTCACGGCCTTTGTGGTCATGTGATACTTGTTTTTCGATCAAAACAGTTTATCAAGTAGAAAGAGAGTTTTTAGAATGGAAGATAATTACCCTGTTAAGACTGTGTAGCTGGCTATGTTTGTTTAATAAAGTAATAGTAATTGAGAATGTACTCTTGAACAATGCATAATTTGATTATTCATTAAGCTACTTGTGTGACACAATTAAATTCTGCTACTTGGAAGGCCTTTCACCAAAAACAATATTAAATATTAGAGGACTTCATCAAATGCTTGGTCTGCATGAACGAAAAGAAAATGTTTAATGAGGTCCTTGAGAGGGTTACTTCTAGGGCACAATCTTGGAAAGCTAAAATCCTATCCCGAGCTTCTAGAATTACTCTAGTTAAATCCGTCCTAGCATTTATTCCCACCTATATAGCCTCTACCTTCTACCTTTCAAAAAACAATTGTTCCAAAATTGATTCTTGTCTTAGGAAATTTACTTGGGGTCACTCTCTGGTCAAGAGTTCCTTTTCCCCAATGTCTTGAACCAAGGTTTGTAAGCCCAAATATTGTGGGGGGTTTGGGAATTAGAAAGTTGGAAGACACAAACATTACCTTACTAGCTCAATTGGGATGGGCTATGGCCTCTAACCTTGATGTGAAATGGGTTCAAATCCTCAAAGCTAAATACCTTCAGAGAAAAAGTTTCCTCGAAACACCATCGAGCTCTCACTCCTCCTAGTTATGGAAAGGCATCTACAAGTCTAAAGCTTTAGTGAAAAAAGGGGCTTGCTTTCAAGTTCACTCTGGCTTTGAAATTAGTATTTAGGAAGATCCTTGGATTCCCTCCCAACGAAACTTTACTCCGACTTGTATAGGAGCCCTCCCTAATTATAAACATTGGGTTTTTCAACTAAAAATTCAATCTAATTCAGCTTAGGACATTAACAATCTTAATGAACAGCGTCACCATCAGAAATATTTTGCAGATTCCTCCCTCCCAAACAAATGCTCCAGAAAAGCTCATTTGGTCTCCCAACTTCCATGGCTTTTGTCAATAAAGTCAGCCTACCTATTAGATCATTCACCTAGTTTCCAAGATTCATGCCCTCTCCCAAAACATGACTGTAAGCACCTCTGGAAACTAGAAATCCATGAGAGATTAAAACTAATGCTCTGGAAAATTGCATTGGATATCCTTTCTACAAAGGAATCACTCAATAGAAGGTGGCCACAAATAGACATGACATGTGTTCTATGCAACCAAGATATGGAATCTGTAAATCACATATTTGTCATGCCCTTATAGAGCTAACATTTGATCACTCTCTCCATGGCCAATTCTCACAGCCTCTCATGGAACTTTGTCTCCAAGTAACATTGCGAAATTTTTCATTTTTCCGCAATGCCACCTGAAGATTCCCACAAATGAAGTACACAAGTTCACTCTCTTTGCCTCTATTCTATTTGATAAAATATGGAGAATTCAAAATCAAACTATCTTTGCAGGTCACACATACCGAACCCAAAGGAAGGTGTTGAAACGTTTAAGGTGTACTTTAATCACATTTTGGCTTGGTCTCAATAATATACAAAACCCACCCCCCCCCCCCCCCCCCCCCCCCCGGTTAAAGGGCATCAATGCATATTTTATTAGGGAATATTACTAGTGCACACCAGTTGTTACACACAATCGTACACATACATTTTGAAGCAAAATCGTGACTTGAAATTACTATTTTAGTTCACAAACTTGAGTTGTGAGGTTTGGATTGATGGTTTAGGAGACAAAGAAAACCTAAAATTTTCAATATGTTAGAACTCCATCTAATTTAAATTGTTAAGTCCCTTTTAAGTCAAGTTTTTGTGTTTTAAGAATTTGCATGAGCAGTTGGTCTATTGAGAATTACATGAGTTATTATTGCTGGCTTTGACACAAACCTTATGAGAGCAAAATATCCATTGTATTATGTGGATAGATGACTTGATTCGAAAATTTTCAATTGGTTAATTCTAATACAAAATGTCCTTTTTAGCTTATTGTATCCATTTCAATAAATCTTCATATTTTATTTATTTTTTCTTGCATTAGTTTTAACATAGCCAATAATATGTTATTGGGACAGTTGTTGAATCACTCTGCTGCTCCCTCATCAAGCAATAAATCCCAATGGAAGAAAGCAATAACAGATTTTCATGTTGTTTGAACCCATAACCTGCATTAACATCGAATACATCCAAGTCATGCAGCAGCCTACCCGCCTCTGCTGTTTCAAGATGCTATTGTAAATGGGGTAAAACTTGCAACTGATACTATTTTTTTTTTTTTTTTTTTTTGGTTCTTATTTTGTTGGTAGGGTGATTGAAGTGGCACGTGGTGGGTCCAAAATTTAATATTAAATTTAGTCTCTTAAGAGTTAAATGAACTATTATTTATTAAAATTAGAATTAACTTTTGACCTTGCATATACTTCCTTATAATGCTTCTCAGTCCACTTGAATAAATTAATGAGCTGAATAAATCCAAAGCCAGAGGCACAAAACTTGGTGTTTCATCCGCTGCTAAAACAAATGCAAGTGCCAAAAGCAGATAAAGGTTCTTATTACTTCCTCAAACTTACGAGATTCTTATTTTCATTAAGACCTCTCATAAACTTAATAGTGGGTACATAATTTACGATGCATGTAAGAAATCAAGAATGTCTTCAATTGTCAAATTTGAGAACTTGCCTATGGGTAGGGTGCATAATATAGTTGGTGAATGATAAGATGAATCCTCAAGAAAGTTCATTTATGTGGTTTATTTGTATTTGATGCAACTAGAAACCTTTTCTTTTTCTTTCTTCTTCTTCTTCTTTTTTTTTTTTTTTTTTTTTCTTGGGTAGAAACTGTATTTTCATATAATTACAAACTTTAGTGGAATAATGGATATGATAAACAAGTTTGAAAAGCTGAGTTTCTTATTTGAATGCATGGAATTCTCAGATTTTTAAATAATTCCCAATTTTATTTAATGGCATGTCATTTTATGTTCATGTGTTTCATATTTCATCCAATGATGGGTAAAGAAGTTTAAGTGAGTAATCATTTTTTCTTGTTCTAGAATTCCTAATACATGTAGAATGGTCAGCATGAAGAGAAATAAGAAAAATGGTGCGGGTGGTGGTACAATCATGGTCCCCTGGTCCTATGCTAATGGAGGTTAAGAACATTCTTCAAACTTAGGTACTGCCTTTATTTTTCTCTTTTTAAAAATTTGGAATTTTGGAGGGTTTTGTATGATTGTTGAAGTTGGAAAAGTGAGATAAATGGGTTTATTGAGATTTGAGGATCAGTTAAATGATGGAGCTTTGCATATGTTCTTTTCAAGAGAGAATGTGCTATCAATTTTTTATTATTTTGATGTGCAGGTTATTCTCTTTTATTGAATACAATTTTTTTGAAGTTTCTCACCTTTGATGACCAATTCATGGACATCTTTGGGCATAAGGCTCTTATTAGTAGTTGGAACTAAGTTTTGGAATTTGAAAATTTCCTCTTTATTTTTAAGTGAATATTACCCATTGTGTTTTAAGCATTTGTAAAATGTAGAATAAAAAACAGTTAACGTGACTTCTCATTAAATAACTAATTCACCTCCTAAATTGTCTCTCCATAATTTTTATTTTCCACAAGTGATTAGTATTTTAATTATTTTTAGGAAAGCCATAATGTTAGGTATGTATTTGTCTTCTTTATTTGGTTATTAGAAAGGATTATAACAATGTCAAAGACAATTTTGTAAGGTGGTTCCTGACTTCATTCTTAACAATTTAAGTAACTAAAATACTATTACTTTATTCTGCCGTTTATCCTCAAATATATATATATATATATATATATATATATACTATTACTTTATAACTAATGATGTATAAAACCTCGAGGATGAAACTGAACATTAAACTAATTAGTTTTATTTTTTTTCGGAGGCAACCTAACTGGGTCATCTACTATGAGCTGGTGATGACTACAAAGGAGTACACGCCAGAGGTCACGGTTATAGACCCTAAATGGCTCGTGGAAATGGTGCCTAGATTTTTCAAGGTGGCAGATTCTTCAAAGTTGATCGAAAATGACAAAAAAGGATTGAGCCACTTTGTGAAAGACATCATGAGCCAAATTCTTGGCATTTGAGTAAACGCTGTGCTTGAGATGTCTGGATGTCATTCATTTTGATTATGGGTATTGCTGTATCTCGGAATGGTGCTGTTTGCATGGTTGTTCCTTGTTATTTGATGTGGTGCATTCAGCAGGAGAGAAATAACCGGCAATTTGAGGATTCAGAAAAAACAATTTCAGATCTTAAACTATTCTTTTTAAGACTCTTTAGGACTAGATTGTAGCGTTAAGTTTCCATTCTTTTGTTTTAGTTCATGGTTTAATGGACTTTTGTACTTTATGTGCTTGATTTTATTGTAAAAGGAAGCTGCTAGTTCTATTTAGATTATTGTTACGCTACAATAATTTTATTGTATTATTATTGTTACACTACATGAACTTCATTATAAAAGGGAGCTGCTCGTTCTATGCAATGTTTTCAGTCATTAACCAGTTGTTGTAAACCCAGTCACTCAAAAAATTCATCAAAACCATGCTACAATAGAGAAGGTAAAATTCTTAATGGTGGCATAAAACAATTAATCTGTTTTCTTAGATACAGTTTGTTGCATTTAGTTTATTATATGACACACATATGTTCCTGTTAAAAATATTGTTTTACATGTTGACATCATGTACACATGTCACTAAATTACTGTGATAATAAGAAATCAAAGTCTGAGCAAACAAAGAAATCAAGTTCAAGATTTAAAAAAAAAAAAAAAAAATCAATGTTCAAGATTTTTTTTTCTTTTTTATGTAAATCAATATTCAAGAAATGATTTGTCATTAAAACAAGACCGAAGAATAGGTGAGATGATTTGAGAACGAGAATCCATTATTATCATTAGGCAATGCTAAAATCAAAATTTGTACAAAGGAGCCTTTCTGCCCTTCAATTCTTCCAGCACACTCATAAATTGTTTCCAAATCAGTATACGTATACCCAAGATACCATGCCTTCCCTGCACTTCTTGACAGGCACCAGAGACCTGCACAGTAGCAATCAGTTGTTTGTGTCAAACAAATTGTTTTAGAAAACTTTTTAGGCTCTTACAGACTACTCAAAATACTCTGGACAAACAGAAAAGTTTTGACTTTCAAATATACTAGGAAGCCATGTAAATTTTACAAATATATTATATATTTCTAAGTATTAGAACCACAAAAAGATGTTGAAGGATGTACAGGCAGCTTCATGCATCCTTACACTGACCTCTTTTTTTTTCATAAATTACAGTATATGGCACAGCCCCAGTGCAAATTAAGGCGTAAAGATTTTACATTACCTCACGAAGAGCATTAGTAGTAAGAGCTATACGAGGAGTGATAATATGTTCAATTGTAGGGTTATTTTCCTGTAAAAGAGCACATCAGATGACACAGTTTATGAATGCAATTCAGACACTGTAATTTGCACTATTTTCATTCTATAATATTAAAAAATTATGTAAATCAAAATTTTTTTTTATTATGTTTAATTTTGACTCATTTGAATTAATAAATGCCTTTGTTTAATTTATTATCGACAATTAATATTAGATGTACTCACCAATCTAAAGAAAAATATTCATTTTGTAAATTAATATTATGCTAAAATATAAATATAGGGATATTGGGCCTAAGAGTTCATTATTAGTTTGTGTATTAGGCCTGTGGCCCAATCCGAGGACGATGGGTTGTTCAAGGAAGAGAAATCTTTATCAAGAGAGAAAGTGTTAGTAAATAGAGGTTAGCTTTGGTCACAATGGCTCAAGAGGCAGGGTCGAGGATAAATGCATCCTCGGCTGACCAATGCCGAGGTCCAGAAAGGTTGTCTGTCGCTCAGGGTAATGTCCCAAGAAGTCTCGTTGGTGCAAATAAGGATTGTAGAGACGTCAGATTGGGAGAAGTCCTGAAATATCTCAGGAGAAAGCTGTTGCCACCGTATTAAATGCTCTACAGCTAACTCTCTGGCCGCATTAATGTGGAGGTGATACCTAGACAGTGGTTTCTCAGCCTTACAACTACTACGTAAGGACTTATGGGAGATGCTGATGGGACAAGTATCAACACCAACCATTTAGCATGCATGTGGAAGGTAGGGATGAAAAGGAAAGATAGTATAAAAGAAGAAGGAGGCAATGGGACAGAGGTCATTGAAAAACACATAGAATACACTGAAGCACTAAGAACTAACTGTGTAATCAAACCTATGAGAAATACATCAGAACAGATCTCCTTGGATTTTGCCGAGGACGAATTTTTTAATATAAACTAGTCTATTTTTCCATTCCCTTGTGATCTGAATCTATTTTATTGTTTTTCTGATTCATTTAAGCCCGGTTTTCCAACTCATTCTCTATAAATTCATTGTTTTGGGATTCTTGGGCCTAAGTCCACCCATCTTTTGGGCTAGGGACTCAAATCATGTCCTTACAATTGGCGCCGTCTGTGGGGATTATTGGTGCCATAGTGAATCCAACGCAGAACGATGATAGGTTCATGTCCACACCAGGCAAAGTCTATGGGGTCTCAGCGTCAAGATCACTTCCTTGATCTTGAACGAAAAAGGGACTGGGAGGGAAGTGTAAATACTACCCATACCAATAAGAGCCAATCTCGGGGTAAAAGCCATGTCTCTCATGAGGAGAATGCCAGAGCCATGCAGAAAGAGATTGATCACCTGAAGAGAAGCTTGCGACATGAACGGCGAAAGCGAGCTCCATCCAATTCTGACTTCTCTTCTGACGGCGAAGAGGATGGCAGCTATAGGTGCAGATCAAGGACTCCACCTAGCAAGTCCTTCTCATATGATGAGGACTATCATCATGAGTGCAAAAACAGAAATTTGTTCTCGGAAGGCCTAGGAAATGATGCTATGAGTAAAGCACTCAACCAAATTTCCAAATCACCCTTCATGCACTGGATTGAGGGAGGGAAACTTCCTCGGCATTTTGCTCAACCCACATTCACCATGTACAATGGTAGAACAGACCTCGTGGAGCATGTTAGCCACTTTAATCAAAAAATGGATGTACACTCCAAGAACGAGACCTGGATGTGCAAGGTCTTCCTATTTGGCTTGGGGTCTGTGACAATGAGGTGGTTTGATGGTCTGAGGGCAGGTTCCATTGATTCCTTCAAGGAACTCACTCGGGCGTTTGGATTTCGCTTCATTACGTGCAGTAGGGTTCCTCGGCCTTTAGCCTCCTTGTTGTCTCTGTCCATGAGAGAAGGAGAAACCCTAAAGACATATTCAGACAGATATTGTGAGATGTTCAACGAGATAGACGATGTAGCCATCAGCATTTTCAAGCTTGGCCTACCTGCCGAGCATGGCTTAAGGAAGTCTTTGACTGGGAAACTCGTTACCAGTATATGCCAGCTCATGAATCGGATTGACAAGTATAAGAGGGTTGAAGAGGACCAGCAGCAAGACACGGGAAAGGGTAAGGTTATCCCTCAAGAGAGGAGGGATTTCAGGTCGAACCGCTACAACAATAACATACCCCAAAGGGATTTCGCTGGGCAGTCTGAGCCTACAGCTCCTCAAGTGGTTAACATTGTGTTTCGAGAACCGGTGCATCAAGTTTTGGAGAAAATCAAGAACGAGCCATACTTCAAATGGCCGAACAAGATGAGTGGAGACCTTTTAAGGCGCAACCAAAGCCTTCATTGCTAGTACCACCAAGAGCGGGGACATACCACCGAGGACTGCCGAACATTGTGGAACCATCTTGAGCAACTGGTCAAATAAGGAAAGTTGCAACAATTTCTGTACCGGCCCAACGGATAAGAAGACCAGTCAAGGTTAGGGGCTTAGGGGAATGCTCCTTCAAGGCCCCTGTTAGGTACAATCAATGTCATTTTTGCTGCACCTAGGAGAACCAGTTCTCACCCCTCCACTGTGATGTCTGTGGCTTGGCTACCGGCCGAGGACTCTAACTCCAAGTAGAAGAGAGCTAGGATGGAGGTCCAACCGTCCCTGAGTTTCTTGGACGAAGACAAAATTGGAACCATCCAATCGCATGATGATGCTTTGGTAGTCACCCTCAGAATATGGGAATATAATGTGAAGAGAGTAATGGTAGACCAGAGCAATTGTGCAAAAATCATGTACCCTGACTTGTATAGAGGGCTGAACTTAAATCCTGAGGATCTATTAGCCTATGATTCACCTTTAGTAAGTTTTGACAAGAAAGTTGTTATCCCAAAAGGCCAGATTAGGTTGCCCGTGCAGGCAGGCTCAGAGGTGGTGGAAGTGGACTTCATTGTGGTAGATGCATATTCCCCCTACACGGCCATTGTGGCCAGGCCTTGGCTTCATGCCTTAGAGACTGTTTCTTCAACACTACACCAAAAGGTGAAGTATCCGTCAAGAGACCGAATTGAGGAGCTGGTAGGGAATCAATCTATGGCTAGGCAGTGCCACGTGTCTGTAATTTTGCATCAACCAGCAGCTGCGTCCTCGACTTCTGTTGAGGGAGGCTATAGCAATCAAAGTCCCCGGCATTATCTGTGAAGGGGCCAGCCAAGGAAGCCAAATGTGAAGATTTAGAGAAATTTGCTGTAAGTAATGATCCGAAGAAGTTTTTTTAGGTTAGAGCTCAACTACCACCTCAAGAGAAGGAGGAGTTGGTGGGATTTCTCAAGAGGAACGTTGATGTATTCGCTTGGAATGCTTACGAAGCTCCAGGGGTGGATCTGAGCTTCATCTGCCATCATTTGAATGTCAATCCATCTGTTATCCCCAGAAAGCAACCACCTTGGTGCTCATCAAAGGATCATTCTGACGCTGTCAAAGACGAGGTGATGAAGCTTAAGCAAGCTGGAGCTATTAAAGAAATGTTCTACCTTGAATGGTTAGCCAACACTGTAATTGTGAAGAAGAAAAATGGAAAGTAACGGGTATGTGTAGACTTCACGGATTTGAACAAAGCATGCCCAAAAGACCCTTTCCCCATGCCTCGGATAGACCAACTGGTAGATGCCACAGTAGGTCACCCTCGGATGAGCTTTTTAGACGCTTTTCAAGGCTACCACCAGAAACCTTTGGCCTTGGACGATCCAGAGAGGACAACTTTTGTTACTCCTATTGGGAATTATCATTACAAGGTGATGCCCTTTGGTTTGAAGAATGCAGAAACTACTTGCCAGAGGATGATGACCAAGATGTTTAAACCACAGTTAGGGAAAAATATTGAAGTCTACATAGATGACATAGTGGTCAAGAGCAAGTTGGAATCTGAGCACGTTAATGACCTTAGGAATATCTTCGAAATCTTGATAAGACACAAGCTGCGGCTAAATGCAACCAAGTGTTCTTTTGGTGTCGGATTAGGGAAGTTCTTGGGATACATGGTCACACACCGCGGAATTGAAGTCAACCCTGACCAGATTAAGGCAATCAATAACTTACAGCCATCTTGGAATCCCAAAAAGGTCCAGAAGCTCACGGGGATGACCGCTGCTCTAAACCGATTCATCTCTCGGTTAGCGGACAAGTGCAGGCCTTTCTTTCAGTTATTGAACAAGTGGAAGGGATTTGAATGGACCGAGGAGTGCATCTTGGCCTTCCAGCAATTAAAAGGATATCTGTCTTAACCACCAATCATGTCTAGACCCGATACGAACGAGGTTTTGTTTGCCTATATTGTAGTGGCCTCCCACACAGTGAGTTTGGTGTTAATACGGGTTGATAATAGCGTACAAAGGCCGGTTTATTATGTGAGAAAGTCACTACACGAAGCCGAAGTCCTTTACTTACCATTGGAGAGGGCCATCCTGGCAGTGGTGCATTCTACGCGTAAGCTCCCCTATTACTTTTAATCACATATAGTTGTTGTCTTAACTCAGCTCCTACTCAGGTCTCTACTTCAGAGTGCTGATTACACATGAAGAATTGCAAAGTGGGGCACAATTCTAGGGGTTTTTGATATCAAATACATGCTTCGCACATCTGTCAAAGGTTAGGTTCTTGCCGACCTGGTAGCTGAATTTACTGAAGCCTCGATAGAAGAGAGGGTAAAGGAGCAGAACATGGATGGAAAATCGGTTGGAGTTATCTCTGTACAAGACCCTTCATCCTGGAAGGTTTACGTTGATGGTGCAACGAATCACAGGGGATCCAGAGTGGGACTAGTCCTGATATCTCCAGAGAGGATCACGATTGAGAAATCCTTAAGATTGGGCTTCTCGGCTACAAACAATGAAGATGAATATGAAGCTCTGCTGGTAGGGATGATCATGGTTCATAAAATGGGGGGAAAAGCAGTGGAGGTATTTTCTGACTCAAGGCTGGTGGTGGGCCAAGTCTAAGGAGAGTTGGAAGCTAGCGATCCCAGAATGCAAGAATACTTGCACCAAACATTCATCAACCTAGAGGGGTCCTTAATCCCTTATTCAGTCCTTGGCCTTTCACTCAATGGAGTTTGGATATTGTAGGGTCTTTCCCTAAGTCAGCAGGGAATAAGAGGTATTTGTTGGTCAGCACGGATTACTTCACCAAATGGGTTGAAACTGAACCATTGGCAAATATCAGGGACGTGGATGCCAAAAAATTTGTTTGGAAGAATATTGTCACTCGGTTTGGGATCCTTTATACCCTCATCTCGGAAAATGGACTTCAATTTAATAGTAAAGTCTTTAGGAGATACTGCTGCGATCTGGGAATAAAGAATAGGTATTCCACTCCGACCTATCCACAAGCGAATGGACAGGCCGAGGCTGTCAACAAGGTCATTGTGGGTGGACTCAAAAAGAGACTGGATGATGCAAAAGGAAAATGGGTGGAAGAACTGCCACACGTCCTGTGGACTTACCGGACCATACCTCACAGATCTATTGGGGAAATGCCTTTTTCAATGATTTATGGGGCCGAGGCTGTCATTCTTTTGGAAACTGGATTCCCCACACTGAGAACAAGTTTTTTCACTTCGAGCAGCAACGATGGGCTATTAGAGAAGAGTTTAGACTTAATTGAAGAACGAAGGGAAAACGCCATGGTCCAATTGGCCTACTATCAACACAAGCTCAAGCAAGGGTATGATGCCAACGTAAAGCTAAGGCCACTAGCACTGGGAGACTTGGTTTTAAGAAAGGTTATAGGAACTGCCAAGAACCCCGAATGGGGAAAATTGGGACCGAACTGGGAAGGGTCATATCGTATAACACCAGTGGCTGGAATAGGCGCTTATTATCTTAAAGATCTAGAGGAAAAGGCTGTACCACGTTCTTGGAATGTAAATAATCTTAGGAGGTATTATTATTAATGAAGGCTTTCTTCACCCTATTTGGGTTTGTTATATTATGTGTCATGCGAATTTACTATCTATCTAAGTGTTAAACAGAACCTTAGTTATTCATGGCTCCTCGAACCACATGCTTTGGAGAAATTAACACTCCTTGACATCTATCTGCTTTGGGAAAATTAATACTCCTTGACATCTATCTAAGTATCAAACAAAACCTTGGTCATGCCTGGATCCTCAGACCATATACCTTGGGAAAATTGATAACTTTTAATCATTGTATTAAGTATTACATAGAACCTTAGCTATGCTTGGCTCCTCGGACCACATGCTTTAGGAAAATTAATACTCCTTGACATCTGTCTAAGTATCAAACAGAACGTTGGTCATGCCTGGCTCCTAAGACCACATACCTTGGGTGAATTGATGTCTTTTAATCATTAATACTTCATATCTTTTTTGACAAACGTCTAGGCGAAGTCTTAGCTCATCTCAGATTTTTTGGACCACATACCTGAGGTAAAACAAGTATTTCTTATGGATTACTTAAATGTCAAGTGTGATCAGCTACTCTAAACAACAAAGATCTTCGTAGTGGTAACAAACTCAAGTGGATGTTCATGAGCATCACTTAAAGCATTTACATGCTTACTTGTATTTGTTCAAGAACTGATTATCCCTTTGCTCCTTTAAGCTTACCAATAAGCAAGGAGCAGATCAAATTTAAACCTGTATGCAAGTTATATTACTGTGTATGTTCTTGAAGTTGAAATTACACCTTGCCGAGATGGTGGACTTAGTAAATTTTACCTGTTTTTGCTGCTGATCATATGAATATTAGTGAGAGAAGTTTTACCTCATTACTACTTTCATTAAGTATTAGATAAAACAGAAATCATATCAACTTCAGTATGTAAATCACAGGATGAAAGAAAATGTCCATAACTTTCATTAATAAAAGCCTTAAAATAAGGCAGGTCAAATACAAAGAGGCAAGTTGCTTCATTTTTATTACAAGTTTTTCTTTTGGATCCTTGGGAGGTTGTATATTTGCTGTCGTGGAGGACATTTTGGCCTTGTCTTTGGGATCCTCTTTTGGGGGTATGGCGAGAGTTGCCAACACCAGCTCCATGCTTTGAGAAGTTTCTTTTTCCTTAGAGGGATCCTTTAGGGCAATTGGAGGTAGGTCAGAACTTTGGACTACTTCCTTATTGACATCCCCTGTCTTTGAAGTGTCCTCAGCCTACTTTGTACCTTCTAAAGAAGTGTTGGCTGCAAGAGGGGCTTTGGATGGGCTGCCTTGGATTTCACCTGCCTCCGAGGACACAGGGTTGGCCTTAGAGTCCAAAAATCTTGAAGGACGTATGGTTGGGGGGTAGTAGACACTTTCTGCTTTCCTAAGCACAGAAGAAGCCTCAACCCCGGCTTGGTTGAGGGCTTCATCCTATACCAGTGCACAGTAAGTCCTACATACAATAGGGACCTCGGCCCTAAGGGCGTCCTCGATCTCGGCCACCCCAACATCGTATCCATGCTGCTCTGCTTCCTTCTTGGCCTTCTCTGCCTCCTCCTTGGCCTTCTCAGCTAGAGCCTTGGCCTTCTTAACCTCCTATAATTTCTTCTTCAGCACAACAATTTGAGTTTTGAAAGCAACCAGTTGATCCTCAGCATTGCGCAACAGCAGCCTTTGGCTCTCAGCTTGCTTCTCAATATTCTCAAGAGTAGCAACTGCATATTTTCTCTATTTTTCCTCCTCCTACAGCTTCTTCTTGAGCTCTTGAATGCTCTTCTCAGCCATGTTAAAGGCCTCCACGGCGGCATTACGCCTTTCTTCCTCCTCCTTCATTTGTCGGTGGCATTAATTGGCTATCTCCTCCACCCAAATGTGGCTTGAATAGCTTACCGAGGAAAAAATCAGGAGTTAGAAAAAGAAACTTAAGAGAACAATTTTTTTTAATAAAAAGGGATATACCATAGCAAGATATCTCTTGAGGTTGAGGAAGACCTCATGTCTCCTCATGTCTCGCAGCTCAACCATATCCTCAGGGATCAGCAAAGCCTGCTCCATCGCATCGGCCACATAGCCGGCTACTCCTCCTTGGAAATCCCTAATGGAGGCGTTGGCTAGCAGAGGGTTCCCACCCAGCATTGGGGCAGGAAGCCAGGCTGGAGGTCCGACCTGAGGATCACTCCGTCTCTCGGTGCCTTTCTGCCCCATCTTGGCCTGTTTGGCCGCCCTTTGAGCCTCTTCCTCTTGGGGGGGAAGGGTTTTTCCAGCTCTTACTACCTCCTTCCCCTTTAGTTCTCGCTTCCTTTTCAAGTCGACAGGTTGGAAAGGCAAGGCAGGTAGGGGGGTGGAAGGCTTATTCTGAGTTGCCTTCCCAGACATGTCCCTCCCCGGTTAGGACTCTATCAGGTCTAGCAGGGAGGACCTTGGTTTGCACTGGATCCCCATCTCGTCAAGTATTGGTGAGAAAGGTTGGTTAAGAATAGGAGTTGAAGTTTCTGGGGCAAAGCTTGGCTGAAGACTTCAAACTCGTCCTCAAAATCAGGTACTTCAACTACTTCTTCTTCTTCTGTGTTAAAGGGGCGAGAAGAAATGGCTACTCCGGTTGTATGTTGTGGTGGCGAAGCTACCTTTGGTATGCCTTCGAATATGGGCTTTATGGTGAGCATGCCTTCTGGAACAAGGCCAAGGAGAAGAAAGGCTGGAACCGCTACGCTGATCCGGTGCAGTCGAGGATCGTTGGCTTTAATGACACACTTCAATGCCAAGAACTCTTGGAGATAGGGACATAGTCCAAGATCAAATGAGCTACCTTGAGTTGCCCGTCTGTATTTACGAACACCTCAGCCTTCAAGATCTTGTCAAAATTATCCTGGTTCACAAGGCCGAAGTTAGGCACAGCAGCGTTCCTATCTGGGAAACCATAGAGAGGAACAGGAAAACATTGTTAGCGAAGAGAATATACAGAGATGATCAAAGAAAAACTTATACTATTATCCAAACCTAGTCCCAAGACCCCACCTGGTTGCCCTTCTCTCATTGGGCAAGGGAGGCCATCGTGCCATTTCCTTAACACAATTAAGAAGTCTTTGTTTAAACCCTTATTGGAATCGGGGAGGCATTAAATAAGCCTAACTTCAGGGTACCTAGACTTGAGGTAATATCCCTGCCCCTTTAAGTGATGGAGGTTGTAGATCCAATAACATCATGGTGTGTAAGGTTTAAGCCCATCTTCTCGTTGAGGGCTTCTACACAACCTAAGATTCTGAACATATTGGGGGCACATTGTGTGGGAGCTAACCTATGGGCCCTAAGGTAGTCTCTGGTGACAGTACCCATAGGGATTCTCATCTCTCCTTCTATGAAAGCAATCATAGGGATTACTACTTCTCCCTCTTGCCTATCCGTGTGCCATTATCCCTCTTTACAGTACCTAGTGCCCTCTCTCGGAGGGATCCTATACTTAGCCCTAAAGTTTGCCGTTCTCTCCTCGAAGTCTACTAAGCTCTTAAATCTACCCATTTCTAGGAAGGGTTAGGAGAGCTAAAGATATTAAGAAGAGAGAATGGAGCCGAGGAGGAGAAAAGTACAGAGAAAGGAAAAATATATGGAAAAACAAAATGTAAAGATTTGGGAAAACTTACAAAAAGAAGGGAAGTATCCTCAGACTGGATTTTTGTATTTGAGAAGGCACGAGTGAGTTAGAGGAATTGACAGGTTCAGTGTATGTGCGTTAGAATGAAATGAATGCTAAGATAAGGCGAATGATTGATTTGAGAGGTATTTATACCAAGGAGAGAGCTAGGAGCGGAAAAATTCCCGCTCGATTCCCGGCGAAATCCTCAACCATTGGATTCGCATCCTGCTGTAGAATATGGGGGACAGGGAGTCATAAGAATTTAATGAAAACGCGCCTCAAACGCCGTAGCACTAGGAGCGTGCCTTAGGCAATTAAAAAGGTGTCTTCATAAGCAGAGGTGGGATATAGTGGGCACAGCGCAAGTACAATGACATTGAAATCCTCATTTCTTCCTGAGGAGCAAGAAAGAAGAATCTCGAGGGGCTATTGTAGGGATATTAGGCCCAGGAGTTCATTATTAGTTTGTGTATCGAGCTTGTGGCCCAATCCGAGGACGATGGGTTGTCTAAGGAAGAGGAATCTTTATCAAGAGAGAAAGTGTTAGTAAGTAGAGGTTTGTTTTGGTCACAATGGCTCAAGAGGCAGGGCCGAGGATAAATGCATCCTCGGCTAACCAATGCTGAGGTCCGAAAAGGTTGTCTGTCGTCTAGGGTAACATTCCAAGAAGTCTTGTTGGTGCGGATAAGTATTGTAGAGACGTCAAACTGGGAGAAGTCTTGAAATATCTTAGGAGAAAGCTGCTGCCATCGCATTAAATGCTCTGCAGCTAACTCTCTAGCCGCATTAATGTGGAGGTAATACTTGAACAATGGTTTTCAGCCTTACAGCTACTACGTGAAGACTTATGGGAGATGCTGATGGGACAAGTATCAACACCAACCATATGGCATGCAAGTGGAAGGTGAAGATGAAAAGGAAAGATAGTATAAAAGAAGAAGAAGGCAATGGGACAGAGGGATCGAAAAACACATGGAATACACTGAAGCACCGAGAATTAACTGTGTAATCAAACCTGTGAGAAATACATCAGAACAGATCTCCTCGGATTTTGCCAAGGACGAATTTTTTCAATATAAACTAGTCTATTTTCCATTCCCTTGTGATCTGAATCTATTTTAGTGTTTGTCTAATTCATTTAAGCCAAGTTTTCCAACACATTCTTTATAAATTCATTGTTTTGGGCTTTTTGAGCCTAAGTCCATCCACATTTTGGGATAGGGACTCAAATCAGGTCCTTACAATAAAAACTCACTTTCTAAATTTTATTCGTTTCAGTCCTTTGATTTTTTTTTTTTTTTTTTGCCACAATTAACTTATAAAAAAGACATTGGATTTTGTTTTGCCATAATTAACTTACAAAAAGACATAAATTATTACTCTTTTTCATGAAAAATCCAAACTATTGTTACACGTAGAGAGGATACCCTTCAACTTGAGTTTTGCTCACAATCCAACGACACCCTCAACAATTATTCACCATATAAATTGATTACAACGTTTTTTGTTTTACCATTTGGTACTAGCAATGTGGAGTAATCTTATCCCTCAGATTTTGTTGTTTTTAATGTATCCCCCTCCATGGAGCTAATCTTATTTTTTATGTTCGGATGGTAACATATCTTGTATAAGATCTTCGCCTGAGAAGTACAAGCAAAGCACATAGCACAGGAAAAATATTTCAGGCCAGGCTCCAAGCCCATAAGCTGCAAACCTGATCTTAGATCCATGACAGGCAAGGTAAAAAAGAACACGTCTAGCATAACAGCTCAACGTCCATACAAAAGCCGTAAGTTCCAGTAATCATTTTTCCAACAGTGAACGTCCAACGTTCACCGATGATCCGAACTTGAATTGCGGTCCACTATAAGGCGTACATCTCGAACTTGAAAATTGTGCTCTCCAGATATTAGAAAGATGAGAACAAAGAAACAAGATAACAATTTACATTGGAGTGTGAGAAAAAAAAAAATCAACTCATAGAGCAACATTCCTCAACACTTTATGGAGGATGTGAGCAACGGATAGAACTAAATACAGTGTTGAAACTGAACACTTTCTACCTCATTTTACAATGGATCATTGCCTAAACAAGTGGGGGTCACTTACTCCAGATTTTGTTTGTGTGCATTCAACCAAGTCAAATGTCAAATTTGAGAATTAGGATGGCAATATGGTAAAACAGGGTAAAGGGCTTCAGACCCATTTTCTTGAAGAGACAGAATATGTTAGCTCCACAGATGCACAAACTGCTAGTGAGAACCCTACAACTCCTCCCTTACCTACTCTATAATAGTTGTTTTTTCTATTCATTCAGTTACACATGCACCCAAAGGATTTTGACTTTTGAACCTATGATCTTGCCATCCAACACCATCTTTTAGGGATAGCTAAATATAATTATATAAACTACGAAACAAAAAAAAAAAAAAAAAAAAAAAAAAAAAAAGTGCCAAACACCAACCTTGCCAGCCTTTGAGAAGAACTCCTACACATCTCTTTCATTTGCCTTCAAACAAATCTTCAAAATAGTAAGCCAAGATAATAAGTCAGACCTCAAGTTGTCAAAATTAACAAAATAATACATATGCCAAATGCATTTGATTACCTGGTAAGCAAATACGGTCCTCTGATCCCGTTTTAGGGTCAGCCTCTGGTTCAGCCACTTCCTCCTTTTTCTCTTTATATCGTCTGCAAGGAATGAAAAAATGTGAAATATAGACCCAAAAAATTCACCAACTGATTAGTTTGTCAATGAATAATTCTTATGGAAAAAACAAGCTGAGCCAGAACACTCTTAAAGTGAAGAGTAGCATAGACATTATTTTACTCCTTGCAAAAAATATGTATATGTATTTAATGTGGCAAAATTGCCTTGGATTGCAAACGAAAAGGAAGAAAAGAACAATCCCAAAATGGCAGCAAATTATTCTCCACTATGTGTAAAAAGGCCGAACGTATAGTCCTGCAGGGAACTACACAAAGTTAACATGAAATTACCAACGCAGGCAGATTCAGAAATTTAAAGATTGCTTCATCTTAAGATTTGATAAGGACCAACCTGGAGAAAGACGTGGCAATTAAAGGTAATGAAAACATTGGGACCAATATAATCATAAACGGAAACAGCATCATGTTGTATTGATGGCAGTACCCAAGGACCTAATTGCATTAACTTGGAACCTGTTAAAAGCTTATATTTCCACACAACAGATAGAACAAAATTGAGACCTTAAAAATTAGGTCTACAGTCCTATATTCGTTTGTAAACCCATACTTTTGACATGATCACATTATACCCAGGTAAGACAAAAAAATGAAAATACACAATCCAATCAGTTCTTGGAAGGGTTGTAGGGTCTCATCATTGGGAAAGCTAGATAAATAAGACACCATTCACAAATTGTATAAAGTTTCTTGTCAGAAAATGTAAGTACTTGTAAGGAGAGTATGAATGGGCAAAGAAAATTATGCAAGATATCCAAAACATTCTCTTCAGAAGCAATGACTACCTAGAACGGCAATCAATTCCACAGTTACACTTATATTCAATCAAAGCATTGCTAACAGTGAACAAGAATTTGAAAAATACATAAATAAGGAAACTACAGGTCATCTAAAACCTAAAACTTCAAGACACGAAATCAAACATATCAAAAATAAATTAATATATAATATATGCAAATGAATAATGGCAATGGCTTAGCCCAAATAACATTCTATTCCCCACAGGCACCAGAAGATGAAGTGCTTCTCATAAGCAAAGCTCGTCACTCCCTCGCCAGCATTTCTGCAACAGAATAAATACAATTAAGCTATTGAGTTTAAAGGTGGAGGATAACAAAAATCATAACATGACATCACCACCACGGTCAAAACCTCCAATCTTGCAATGCAAGCTTTTAGAGAGATTCCAGAAACTTCAAGAGAAACATTAAAAACCCATGACCTGTTCCTGTGCCTGGCCCAATTGCCAGAAAGACCATCTGAAGATTGCTCTACCATATCTGCGAGTTCCCAAAATCTAATGTTCAATATACAGAATTTTTAATACTATTAAATAGAAAAAGTAACTATATTAAACTTAAGTACTACCAGTCAGAAAATTTAATTACATAATTGTATAAACCCCGTTATACTAGCAAGAATTATACTTGGAGGAAAGAATGAACCACCCCACCCCCCTTTAAAGAAAAAAAAAACAAAAGAAAGTAGTTGTCAAGTTGGATGTGCTTTCACATCAAACACAAAACATCTGTCTACTTTGCTGGACATAGAACTAATGCCAAATAAAAGGTGAAAAAATAAAAATTTGGGCACCTAGACTTCAAAGTAAAAGGACAAACTGTTTCCCGACCAACTGAGCTTACAAATATGCAAGTAGCTGCAGAGGCTTCCATCCACAGCATTAAATGCTTACACTTTTTTATATCAGGTTAAATTCAAAACACCCCCAGTGTCCTACATATGTCTTAAACAAGTATCTCATACTAACTTCCACATATCAAAGTAACTAAGGAACAGACAAGGCACATTGCAAGAGATAAGGAGTAGACCAGGCCTCACCCTACTAAAAATATGTTAGCATTGATTTTCCATTAATATAAACCCAAATTATGACTCGAGAATGTGGAAGGTTGCCTCTTAACCACTCAAGATATTCTCATAAAATAGATCGAATAGTACCAACCAACCAACCAACTTTGCCCCAATTCTCAAATTAACATGCTGCATAGAGAAACAATGTCATATGAACACAAGCATACATGCCAACAACACAACAAAATATATATATATATATATATATATATAAAAGGGAAGAAGAATAAGGGACAGATATGGCATTTCTCTTCTCTTACATGACACATGAAAACATTGCATTTACCCCCAAAAACTAAAGATGATTACCAGCATGAACTTGCAATCAACTACAATCAACTAAAATACTAAATGGCTAAAAAAGCAATGTAAACTCTAGCATGACAAGGAAATGTGTTGGGACTGGGGAAAGACAGAATAGATGAGAGAGTGGACGGGGAACCTACAGATATATCACCAAAAATTCAAGAATGATGAGAAGATGGTGCAAAAACAAACATGGAAGCAAAACCTAAATAAAAAGAAAAAAAGAACTAATCAAACCTAACAAATTTTTGATACAACAATAGTTGGGGGTGGGGAATTTGAAACCTAAATGTCTCTTTTATAAACACCAGGAGTTGCTAATTGAGCTACAAGGCTCTTGGCACTAATCAACCTAACAAATCAAAATACTGTAAAACATTAGCAGAACCTAATGGCTCAAAATCTTTAAGATATTAGGCTATAAAGAAATAAAGAGATCATAGAAAATGGACTGTGTTTTAATTATGAGAACAGCTAAGATGAAGTTGAACAATATAAATATCATATTACTAGTGCTTACAGTTTCCATGAAGAACTTTTCCAACTGATAACCCAGCATCACACAAACATCTCCTCTCTAGGGCAGGTAAATGTTATACTCATATAACTTCAACGCAGTGACCACAGTTAATTACAGAAAATATCACGCAACGGAACCTCACCTCAAAATATAATGAAGTGTGTTTGAACAAGAGTGAGGAAGACCAGCAGATTATCCTTATATGCAAACAAGATGTCCATAGCATAAAACAGAGGAAGCTTTCTGTGCAATGAAGCATGACACGCAGCCCTCAATCAAGGCCTATCTTTAAGCCTTAACAATGGAATTAAAAAAAGTACTTGCACCATCAGTACAATAACATTCTCAAGCATGACTTATGCATTGAGAACTGAAACCAGCTGCAAATTAAGTACAAGCTTTGATTTCAAATCACTGATACAAAAATTGGGAAAACCACTATTCCATCTTCTGTCTAATACGTTACTCATCAAGACAACTGACCTATGCGCTCTTACTTTTGGGTAAAACACAGAGAAGGGGAAACCAACTTTCTATAATATCTATGTGCATACCCAAGGTCAATATACTTAGATATTTAGAGCACTGCAGTAAGGTACCAACATATTGAACCTACCTCTGTCTTGCTCTATTAGACTTTGAGGTCGCAAGTCACAACCATTTAGACTTTTTAAAATAATATTTATTTAATTTTTAAAATTAAAATTTGTATTTGAAACTCTTTTTTTAATATAAAAGTTTTATATTTAAGTTTGTTAAGAGCAATTGAATCACTATTAATACTTGTATAATAGAAAAATAATGACATTTTAGTTAACAAATTCAATAATTCACATACATAAAGTCATGCAAAATTGTGTAAAAGTACATAATTATTATAATAATCGTGTAAATTTAGCCTAGCTCTATTAATTTGTTATTATTATTTTTATTCTTGCTTTACATATCTTGAGAATGAAATAAATGATTGAATGATAGTTATTGTGTGTGTGAAGAAATATAAAAAATTAAGAAAAGATGATATTTTAATAAAATGTGGTGTAACATAGATAATTTGGTGTAAGGTATTTTGAAAAGTGAGTATATAAAATATAAAAAGTAGGTTCTTATGTTAAAATAAATATAAATTTTTGCACGAGTTAATGCAAATGCTCTAATATCTACTTCTCATTGATTATAAGACAAATCCATTTAATTTTATTATGCATAATAGATTTTAATTAGGATTGAGTTTTGATTTTAAAAAACTTAATTTGATGAAACAAAAAATGCACTGGGAAAATAATTTAATTTTGTTATATAGTCAAATATTATTATATGACAAATTTTTCAATTTTTTTTAACGTTATTATGATTATTATTGCCCTTATAATCTTTTCATTATATTATTTCTTTATCTTCTGATTCAGTTTTGATAAGATTTTCAAAAAAAAAAAAAAAAAAAACACTCAATTTTGATAAATTCTCATTGACTTGTGAGCTTTCATAAAAATTTTATCTTATATTATTATATTCCTAGTAAAAGATTAATCAAAGGATCCTATGTGATAATCAATTAAAATTTCTAGTTTTACCTTTTTTTTATTAATTTTTTATATCTATGTCAATATTTATACTAGACATTTCTGATTAAAAAATATTTATAACTGAAAGAAATACATTCTATAAGATAAAAAGTTATGATTATGACAAAATAGAATAAATTTAAGGCGTACGACAATATGATGTAATATCTCAAATACACTATTACAACTTCACTTCATAATATAATTGCCCCATACCAATGGTTTCAAACTGGCAAAATACTTGGGGTCACTCTGAGGAAAAGAATTCTTTTTTTCCGATGTCCCGGACCAAGGTTTGGGGGGGGGTTTGGGAATTCGAAAGCTGGAAGTCACAAACATTGCCTTACTAGCCAAATTGGGATTGGCTATGGCCTCTAACCTTGATGTGAAATGGGTTCAAATCCTCAAAGCCAAATACCATAAAAAAAAAAAGTTTCCTCAAAGCACCATTGAGCTCTCTCTCCTCCTAGTTATGGAAAGGCATCTACAAGTCTAAAGCTTTAGTGAAAAAAGGAGCTTGCTTTCAAGTTCACTCTGGCTTTGAAATTAATATTTGGGAAGATCCTTAGATTCCCTCCCAACGAAACTTTACTCCTACTTGTATAGGAGCCCTCCTTAATTATAAATATTGGGTTTTTCAACTAAAAACTCAATCTAATTCAGCTTGGGATATTAACATTCTTAATGAACTCTTTGACCGCATCACCATCAGAAATATTTTGCAGATTCCTCCCTCCCAAACGAATGCTCCAAACAAGCTCATTTGGTCTCCTAACTTCCATAGCTTTTTCTCAATAGAGTCAGCCTACCAATTAGATCATTCACCAAGTTTCCAAGATTCAGGCCCTCTCTCAAAACATGACTGGAAGCACCTCTGGAAACTAAAAATCCATAAGAGATTAAAACTAATGCTCTAAAAAATTGCACGGGATATCCTTCCTACCAAAAAATCACTCAATAGAAGGTGGCCACAAACAGGCATGACATGTGTTCTATGCAACCAAGATATGGAATTTGTAAATCACATCTCTGTCTCATGCCCTTATACAGCTACCATTTGCATTTGGTCGCTCTCTCCATAGCCAATTCTCACAACCTCTCTTGGAACTTTGTCTCCAAGTAACATTGTTTAAATTTTCATTTCTCTGCAATGCCACCTGAAGATTCCCACAAATGAAGAACACAAGTTCACTCTCTTTGCCTCTATTCTATTTGATAAAATATGGAATTTGAAATCAACCCATCTTTGCAGGTCACACACCGAACCCAAAGGAAGGTGCTGATTATATCTTCCCCCCCCCCCCAGGGGAAATTACTAGTGCACACCAGTTGTTACACACAATCGTACACATACATTTTAAAGTGAAATCATGACTTGAAATTACTATTTTAGTTCACAAACTTGAGTTGTGAGGTTTGGATTGATGCTTTAGGTGACAAAGAAAACCGTAATTTTTCAGTATGTTAGAACTCCATCTAATTTAAAATTGTTGAGTCCCTTTTAAGTCAAGTTTTTGTGTTTTAAGAATTCACATGAGCAGTTGGTCTATTGAGAATTACATGAGTTATTATTACTGGCTTTGACACAAACCTTATGAGAGCAAAATATCTATTGTATTATGTGGATAGATGACTTGATTCGAAAATTTTCAATTGGTTAATTCTAATACAAAATGTCCTTTTTAGCTTATTGTATCCATTTCAATAAATCTTCATATTTTATTTATTTTTTCTTGCATTAGTTTTAACATAGCCAATAATATGTTATTGGGACAGTTTTAACATACCCAATGGAAGAAAGCAATAACAGATTTTCATGCAGCAGCCTACCAGCCTCTGCTGTTTCAAGATGCTATTGTAAATGGGGTAAAACTTACAACTGATACTAATTTTTATTTTTTTTTTTATTTTTTTTTTGGTAGGGTGATTGAAGTGAAACGTGGTGGGTCCAAAATTTAATATTAAATTTTGGATCTTGATAGTTAAATTTTGCATATACTTCCTTGTAATGCTTCTCAAATCCACTTGAATAAATCAATGAGCTGAATAAATCGAACTAGAAACCTTTTCTTTTCTTTTTCTTTTTTCTTTTTTGTAGAAACTGTATTTTCATATAATTAAGAACTTTAGTGGAATAATGGATATGATAAACAAGTTTGAAAAGCTGAGTTTCTTATTTGAATGCATGGAATTCTCAGATTTTTAAATTATTCCCAATTTTATTTAATGGCATGTCATTTTATGTTCATGTGTTTCATATTTCATCCAATGATGGGTAAAGAAGTTTAAGTGAGTAATGATTTTTTCTTATTTGAGAATTCCTAATACACGTAGAATGGTCAGGAGGAAGAGAAATAAGAAGAATGGTGCGGGTGGTGGTACAATCATGGTCCCCCGGTCCTATGCTAATGGAGGTTAAGAACGTTCTTCAAACTTAGGTACTGCCTTTATTTTGATGTGCAGGCTATTTTATTTTCTTGAATATAATTTTTTTGAAGTTCCTCATCTTTGGGCATAAGTCTCTTATTAGTAGTTGGAACTAACTTTTGGAATTTCAAAATTTCCTCTTTATTTTTAAGTGAATACTCCCCATTGTGTTTTAAGCATTTGTAAAATAATGTAGAACAAAAATCAGTTTACGTGACTTCTCACTAAATAGCTAATTCACCTACTAACTTGGCTCTCCATAATTTTTATTT
The DNA here is from genome assembly GCA_019022515.1 of Quercus aquifolioides. Classification (NCBI taxonomy): domain Eukaryota; kingdom Viridiplantae; phylum Streptophyta; class Magnoliopsida; order Fagales; family Fagaceae; genus Quercus; species Quercus aquifolioides. Next base: position 55,668,359 of record CM032332.1, read on the forward strand.
TCCACAAGTGATTAGTATTTTTTTTTTTTTTTTTATAAATTTTAGGAAAGCCATCATGTTATGTAAACCATCATGTTATGTATGTATTTGTCTTCTTTATTTGGTTATTAGAAAGGGTTATAACAATATCAAAGACATTTTTGTAAGGTGTTTCATGATTTCATTCTGAACAATTTAAGTAACTAAAATACTATTACTTTATTCTGCCGTTTATCCTAAAAAAAAAAAAAAAAAAAAAACTATTACTTTATAACTAATGATGTATAAAACCTCGAGGATGAAACTGATTTTTTGCAATGCGTTATTTTTAAGTATAATCTACCTTCCAGAATATCATGAAAAAAAGAGTGCCAAACATTTTTTTTTTGGTTGAAAGTGCCAAATTAACATTATTAAAAATGGTAACAGTAATGTGGCAGACCACCATACTAATGAGATGGGGTAACTTTTCCTGATTCTTCTTATGACCCCAAAATTCTACAATAACTTGGTAGAATGAGTCTTCAAGGTTTTAATTTCTTTAAGGGATAATCATTTTTATGTGTGCGATGATGTATTATACTATTATACAAAATTTTCCCATGCATCACAAGTTAGTGACCATCCCTTAAAAATTGAGATCAAAGCACAATGTATGAGAAAATCGATGATATATTAAAGTCAAAACACAATCAAAATTCAAATGAGCTTCTAACTATAGTCTAAAGTATCCATTTTAACTTTCTTAATTTTAATGCCAAGTGACCCATTTATGATACTCAGTGAGAAAGCTGAGATGACCATTTCATTATTATTCTTTGCTTAACGACCATTTCATTATTACTATTATTGAATATTTTCGCGTGCAGGCATAAATGACCATTTCATTATTACTTTCTCTTCTTCTTCTTTTTTTTTTTTTTTTTTTTTTTTGCTTCATGACCATTTCATTATTGATATTATTGAGATTTTTAATTTTTAATTTTAGTTTTTGTCATTTAATTTTGATATATTATTATTATTTAGTAAATTTTTTCAATTGGTTGCATTAATGTCAAGCTTATGATGAGCAGGTAATAAATACAAACAATTCAAGTCTAAATCTTGACATCTTAGATAATTTTCTTTTAGCCTTTTTAGCTTTAGTTAGTTTTCCTTACAAATTAGATTGTTTATATTTTTGCTGTAATCTTTTCTCTGAACTAATGAGCATATTTTTTTATGTTGTTTCTATTCAGATGCTTTGTATACAAAGATCTTGGACATAACAAATTGTAATTAAGTTGAACGATCTGCACCTATCCTCATCCAATTTTGGAGATACTATTAGACCAATTTATTTTTTTTATTTTGTATTGTATTTAGTAGAATTTCACTAATAGTATAGTATCTAATAGTGATTTTTAAAAGTATATATATAATAGCAGTGTAATGAGAAAAACTATTTTAGCACCTCCAAGTATCCTGGTTAAACTAATGTTCTTTATATTTAATAACCATGCACGGGTTACATTCTAGTTTTAGTAATGTGGATGGTGAGGTAGTGGATTCAAGACCCACTAGGAGTGTATGAAACTTGGTAATAAAGAAGACGATGTGTTTTTATTGGTAATAAAAAATTTAAAGCACCACACCACATCCTAAAAATTTTGCTAAATGACCACTTTCTCAAAAATCCCCAAGCTTAGCCTTCAACCTAAGATGAAAAGATTTTGAATGTACATACATACACCCAAAAGGTTTAGCACTCACATATTTGGCAACTGAATGGACTTTACAACTGATACAGGCACAAACCATAGAAATAAAAAGAGTGGGATTGGGCCCCAAAAAAAAAGCCCAAGGCTTGCACAACTTTGCTTAGCAAGAAATCAGCAATAATTGAATGAATTATGATTGTTAAAAAAAAAATTTCTTCACCCAGTGAAAATTAGTAGATGCCTATGTTAATTCTTTTATTATTGCATATATGTTCGGTATGCTAAAAGGCCTAGGCCCAGCTGCGTATAGCATGGCCCTGATTTTATGAGCCATTGCTAAAAGGCCTAGGCTCACTGAGTTTTTATTATATAAATCCCCATATCTCTTATCATTTTTTTCCTTCATTGAATCTCTCTAGCTATTTCTGTTATCTTTTTCAACAATGGCTCCCGCTAAAGACGACGGGTTTAAGAAACTCGAACACCTATCACTCGTCTCCAAGGTCTGCTCTGAACTCGAAAGTCGTTTAGGATTTGGAGACAAAGTTCTCGCCGAGTTCATCACCGACTTGGGCCGACACTGTGACACCGTCGTCGGATTCGACTCCAAACTGAAAGAGAAAAGCGCTGAGTTGCCCGATTACAATGCCGGAGACGGGTGAGAGGCATCTAGCACATAAGCTTAGAGGTGTTGGTTTATCATCGGCATATGAAGAAGGATGCTTATGGACATGAACAATCCCTTAGCTTTGGACAGAGGTCGAAGCTGTCGATTGAGGAACAGAGGCAGAGCTCGCAAATCTATAAATTAAAGAAGGAACTCATTCAGGCTGTGCATGAAAATCAAGTCCTAGTTGTAATTGGTGAGACTGGTTCAAGTAAAACAACTCGGGTAACTCAATATCTAGCAGAAGCTAGATACAAAACAGAGGGTAAAATCGGCAGAAGAGTTTGGTTGTCGTTTGGGTGAGGAAGTTGGATACGCTATTCGATTTAAAGATTGTACTGGTCCAGATACTGTCATCAAGTACGTGACTGATGGTATGCTTCTTAGGGAAATTTTGATAGATGATAAGCTTTCTCAGTACCCTGTTATTATGCTCGATGAAGCACATGAGAGGACTATACACACCGATGTTCTCTTTGGATTACTCAAGCAACTAGTGAAATGAAGACTCGATCTTTGCTTGACTGTCACGTCTGCAACACTGGATGCAGAGAAGTTTTCAGGGTATTTCTTTAACTGCAATATATTTACAATTCCTGGTAGAACTTTTCCTGTAGAGATACTCTACTCCAAACAGCCGGAAAGTGATTACCTTGATGCATCTCTACTTACTGTGAATCATCTTCTCTCTGCTTCCTCTGACTCCGTTTCTCTCCTCTCCGTGCTAGCTCTAGTCTGAAAGTCTGAGTGTGTGTTTTTCGCTTAGGAGAAATTTGAGTGAGTGAGAGAGAAAGAAACTAATTCAGAGCAACAAATTCCGAAAAATGCTCTGACCCGTAAGACCGCTATATATATATATATATATATATATAAAAAGCTACAAAGCTCTATATGCTATATGCTCCAACCCCACTGGCGTTTTTTTTTTTTTTTTTTTTTTAAGGCATGGAACCCAATGAGTTGAAAAGTTTGACAATAGCTAAGGCTGCGCCTGGGGCAGCTGGTACTTGATCGGATAGAGGGATAACTCAGATTGAAACTTTATTAGTTTGGCACCATCTTGTGGTTTAAAAGGGCTTTTTTTTTCTTCTTTTTTTTAATGACTGAATAAATTTTGTCAAACCAGATGATACACAAATGGGAATATAAATCAAATTTGTTGGTTTCTCAAAAAAAAAAAAGAATCAAATTTGTTAGAAAAATGTCTCTGTATATTGAACTAACTGATTGAATACAAGACTCTATTTACAGTGACGCTGCCACGTTGATATTAGGGTATTCAAACAAACATACACTGATACACCCAGACTGGCGGTAAAAAATAATTATATATAATATTTTTAAAATTTTTTGATTGACTACCTAAAAATATTTTGAACACCCTAACTAATTGAAACCCGTGACTTATAAACCAAAAATGGTTCTAATTTTTGCCCCTTCCTTTAAAATAGAATAATAAAAAAAATCCAACAAATTACAGATTTCATTTGTGAGCCTTCGACTCTACTAATTTTTTTTTCTCTTTCTTTTCGTCTCTTTTATGATTTATCTGTCTTTGGCATCCTAACTCTACTAATTTTTTTTCTCTTCGACTCTACTAAGTTTGGTATGTTTGCTCTAACTTCTTTCTTCTTTACTCCATTCCCCACTGATCCCAATCGTTTGTTCTCTCTTTCAGATTAGATTGCTCCAAGATTTATAACCATGGTCCACGTGTATTATCTATCCATTAAGAAATAGACGTTACACTATGCATTGTTAGAAAAGTAAACAAAGCTTAGAGTAATTTAATTTGTCATGTCATTTTCTCACTTTTTCTCTTTTTGAAAAACTGAAGCCGCGCGAGATTTCTACTGAATTTGGTAAAAATTTCGTGGAAACAGCATAATTATTGACGTAGGTCTTTGTTGTCAGGAAAGTAAGAAAATTGAGCTGAAAATGCACCAAAAGTGTAGTACTTTACACCTATTTTCAGGTCTCCACTCAGACTTTTTTAAATAATATTTATTTAATTTATTTAATTAAAATTTTTAGTTAAAACTCTTGATTTTTGTTTTTTAATATAAAATTTTTATATTTAGGTTTGTAAAGGGCACTCAAATCACTATCAGTATTTATATAATTGAAAAATAACTACATTTTAGCCAATTAATACCAAAACTCACTCACATCAAGTCATGCAAAATTCTGTAAATTAAAAAAACATAATTGCTAAAGTAATTATGTAAATTTACGCTAGTACTATTCATTTGTGTTTAGTGTTTTATTATTTTTTTACATGTCTCGAAAATGAAGGAAAAGAGTAGGTGAAGATTGCTGTGTGAAGAAAGATAAATAATTAAAAAAAATAATATTTTAATAAAATGTAATATAAAATAGATAATCTAATATAGAGTGTTTTGAAACGTAAATATATAAACTAGAAAAGATAATTATTATATTAAAATAAACATAAATTTTTGCACGAGCTAATATTCTAAAATCTACTTTTCATCAAATGATTATAAGACAAATCCATTTAATTTCATTATTTATAATAGATTTTAAATAAGATTTCATAAATTTTAGTAATATAATTCTGTAAGCATAAATGCACTTGAAAAATAATTTATTTTTTTATTTAGTCATATATTATTACATGACAAAGTTATCACTTTCTAATGCTATAATGATTATTATTGCCCCTGTAATCTCTTTATTGTATTACATCTTTATTTTCTAGCTAATTCGGTTTTGATAAGGTTCTAACAATAAATGTAAAAATTAAAAACTCAATTTTGATAATTTCTCATTGACTAGTGAGATTTCATACTAATCTTTGTTGGATTTTGCAATATCACCCGAATAAAATTACACAAATTCTCATCAAAATTAGTGTTATTTATATTTTATCAATTTCATAGGTAGTGCAAGCCAACTGTAAGCTAGTAGTAGACTTGGGTTCAAACAGCCATGCATTGCCTTAAATAAATTATATATAAATAAAAAAGAGGCAAATTCCCCAATTAAGAATACCTTGGTATGGTAATCTCAAAAAAAGTATACCTTGGTATTCGATTTTTATAGAAAATAAAAGAATGGGATTCCTCATCAGTCATCGTTAAGGGGCAAAAAAGTAGTAGCATTTTCGGTGTTAAATTAAAAATTGGAGTAATTACACTAAACCCACTTGTGATTTGGCCCGAAATCACTTTGCCTACTCGTGGTTTAAAAAGTGTCACTTTACCCACTTGAGGTATGTTCCGTTTGTTTTTCGTAACCCATCTCTGTTAAAATCAAGGGTAAATAGGTGTTTTTACTCAAATTTTATGTCTCTCTCCTCCCAAAACAAAAAATAGCGCTAAAATGCAAGAGAAACAAGATTAAAAATGGAGGGTTTTGAAACCTTCCCTGGATCTTTTAAAAAAAGAAAAATCCACCTCTCTCATAACTTCGTTTATATCCTGAAAAGTCCACCTCTCTTATGACTCAAATCGAGTACTTGTAAATAACCCAAATTGGCTAAACTTTCTGGGAGGTTTCCTTGTAAGTTATTATTGTTTCGAACAGAGACCTCGATGAGGGACTTTGGCAATGTTAAAGGAACTTCACCAGAGAGCTCATTATCTCTGGCATCGAAGAAATAGAGGTTTATGAGAGAACCCAGATTGGGAATCTTACCACTGAGGTTGTTTCTTTGGACTTCAAGTCTTTTTAGGTTAAACAGTTTGTTTAAGGTTAAAGGAATGGGACCATTTAGTTCGTTGTTGTCGAAGTAGAGCTCGTGGAGCTGAGAGAATGAGTTGTGCAAGTCGGGGATTGGACTATAGAGCGAGTTTCTGGAGAGGCTGAGTCGGCGAAGGTGAGTCAAGTTGGACAGTGAGTCTGGGATTGAGCTCGAGAACGAGTTGTTTGAAATTTCGAGGGTTTGTAAGGAAGGGAGTGACCAAGTAGTGGAAGTGAGTGAACCTAAGTAACCCATCGGGTCGAGAGTGATCTCGGTGGCTTGGAATGAGCTGGAGACAACTCGGTCGCATCTGAAACCGCACGTGAAGTGGTTGCTGAAGATGTGGTCACATGGGTCCAACGAAAAGTCCCATGAACTTAGACAAGAACCGGGAACAATGGACTTTGGGTTGAGACCATTTTTCAAATCTTTGAGAACCTTAATATTTGCTGGGTCTGTTGTTGAATCTACAAGGAAGAAACGTTGGGAAAATGCTAACATTAGAAGCAATAATGAGAGATCATAGAAAGCACCATTGCACATGGCCATAGCTTTTCTAAGCTTTGAAGGTGTTTGTAGATTTGAGTGTTGAAGAAGAGAGAAAGAGAAGTACAAAGGAAGAGAGATTGAGATTGATTGTATTTGTACGGTGAGGTTGATAGATTTTTCAGGATATAAACGAAGTTATGAGAGAGGTGGATTTTTCTTTTTTTGAAAGATCCAGGGAAGGTTTCAAAACCCTCCCTTTTTGATCTTGTTTCTCTTGCATTTTTGTGCTATTTTTTGTTTTGGGAGGAAAGAAATCTAAAATTTGAGCAAAAATACCTATTTACCCCTGATTATAACAGAGGTGGGTTACAGAAAACAAACGAAACATACCTCAAGTGGGTTAAGTGACACTTTTTAAACAACGGATAAGGCAAAGTGATTATCGCCCAAACAACAGATGGGTTATGTGTAATTACCCCATTCAAATTACTTTAGTTATTTCAAAAGTGCTACGTTCACAATTTTTTTACAACAAATGATAGGTAGGTAGTTATTATTGATTATTATTTGAACTTATCATGAAAATTACTTTTTTGCCCTTCAATAACAACCTGTCACTTAAGATTTATTGTGAAAATGTTATGGACATTTCATTTCTCTTTGTAAATTGGTGATAGAAATAAGGTAAAGTAAATGGAAATTGTAAAACTGTAAATTTTTATGTTAAGGTGGGGGGGGGGGGGGTTAAAAACTTCAAATGAAGCGAGTTTTTTTTAAATAAAAATACGTTAGTTTTTATTTGTGAAAAATAAAAAATAAAAATCTGTAACAAAACTATGGAAATAAATAGAAAAATGATATATCCATAACATTTTTATAATATTTTTACAACAAATTCTAAGTGGCAGGTTGTTACTGATTGTTATTGTTGAGACAAAAAAGTAATCTTAGTGTTAAATTCAAATTTAAACTAATAACAACCAATCAGCCATAATTTGTTGAGAAAATATTATAAAAATAATGTAGACTTAATAGTTCATAAATAAATAAGGATGTTGCTTCCAACGTGCATTAGGTGCTGTCGGATGAGGAAGAAAAGTGATTCCTTGTTTCTAATTTTTTTAATGAACGATTCGCTGTTTCTATCTTTTGGAAAACTTAAAATATTGTTTCATTTGTTTGTACTGCATTGCGCGTGGTCAGAAAATTATTATTTGTAGTCTTTACTTTCCAAGCGTGGCACTGCTAGTGCTAGATCGAATAATTGCATGAGTTGCACAAAGAAAGTTTCTTGGAAAAAGGATATACCATATACTTACTTTACTCCCTTTCCTACCAATTTTTATATGCTGTACCCGGCATATATGCCGGGTACCTCACAGAGGGGCGGGCCCTACACACCAATTTTTATATGCTGTACTCGGCATATATGCCGGGTACCTCACAGAGGGGCGGGCCCCACAGTGTGTGGGTCCCGCCCCATTGTATGCCGGGTACAGCATATACTTGCTCCTTTCCTACACGTTTCTTCACTTTTATCAATCATCTGGCTCATAGATCCCAATGGCTTTCACAGCCAGCAAACCTGCCTCAGCCTTTTGCTAAAAAAAATTTAGTTTAATAGTGTGCTAAAACATATCAAGTGAAGAGCTAAAAAGTGAACCAAAAAAAAAACTTATAAATTTGTCCAAAACACACAAATTTAAAGTTGTCAATAGCCATAAATATTGTAAATTTTATTAACATATCCTGAAGTTTGAATTAATGCAGACCAGACCTAAAACTTTTTAAAACTAATCAATTTGATACTTAAATTCATCAACTTAATCCCTAAATACTATTAGGCTAGTTCGTCATTTTTTAAAACAAAATTTAGGGACTAATTTAATATTAGGGATCAAATTAATCAGTTTTAGAAAATTTTGAACCTAGTTGTCAAAATACCCAAACATCAATTATGTTCATGGAATTTATCCGATTTCCGATAAATAATAATGGCATTCTGCATTTATCTATCCACCAAGAAATGGACAGTACTCTATGCATTGTGAGAAAAGTAAACAAACTTTAGAGTAATTTGTTGTCATTTTCTCACTTTTTTTTATCTTCTTGAACACCTGAAGACGAGCGAGATTTCTACTAAAGTTAGTGAAAATTTCGTGGAAACAGCATAACTATTGGCTAAAACAATTTAGTTCTTTTGTAAATAAATATAGATGTTAGGGGCATTTGAAAAAGATGAAAGCTTCCAAGAATTTTCCTACCCCACGTAAATGGTTAGCTTTATTTAATTTCTTAAATAATATATATGTAATTTTTTTTATTAAAATTTTTATTTAAAACTCTTGTTTTTTGTTTTTAATATAAAATTTTTATATTTAGGTTTGGTAAGAGCACTCAAATCACTATCAGTATTTATATAATAGAAAAATAACTACATTTTAGCTAATTAATTTCAAAATTCACACACATCAAGTTATGCAAAATTCTGTAAAATAAAAACATAGTTACTAAAGTAATTATGTAAATTTATGCTAGTACTATTCATTTGTGTCTAGTTTTTTTTTTTTTTTTTTTTTTTTTTTTACATGTCTCGGGAATGAAGGAAGAGAGTGGGAGATGATTGTTGTGTGTGAAAAAGATAAATAATTAAAAAAATAAAGAAAAAAATAATATTTTAATGAAATGTAATATAAAATAGATAATCTGATGTAGAGTGTTTTGAAACGTGAATATGTAAACCAAAAAGAGTAGTTCTTATATTAAAATAAATATGAATTTTTACACGAACTAATGTTCTGGCATCTACTTTTCATCAAATGATTATAAGACAAATCTATTTAATTTCATTATTTATTTTAATATATTTTAAATAGAATTTCATGAATTTTAGTTTTGAAAAACTTATTTTGATGAAACAATTGTCACAAATTCTATTAATATAATTCTGTAAGCATAAATGCACTTGAAAAATAATTTAATTTTTTTATATAGTCAAATTTATCATTTTCTAATACTATAATGATTATTATTGCCCCTGTAATCTTTTCATTGTATTACTTCTTTATCTTCTAATTCGGTTTTGATAAGGTTCTAATAATAAATATAAAAAATAAAAACTCAATTTTGATAATTTCTCATTGACTTGTGAGATTTCATACTAATCTTTGTTGGATTTTGCAATGTCACCCGAATGAAATCACACAAATTCTCATCAAAATTAGTATCATTCATATTTTATCAATTTCTTAAGTAGTGCAAGCCAACTGTAAGCTAGTAGTAGACTTGGGTTCAAAGAGCCGTGGATTGCCTTAAATAAATTATAATCAATAAAAAGAGGCCAAAGGGCCATGGATTGCCTTATATAAATTATATATAAATAAAAAAGAGGCCAATTCCCCAATTAAGTATACCTTGGTATAGTAATAGCAATCTCAAAAAAAGTATACCTTGGTATTCGATTTTTATAGAAAATAAAAGAATGGGATTCCTCATCAGTCATCATTAAAGGGGAAAAAAGTAGTAGCTTTTTTGGTGTTAAATTAAAATTACTTTAGCCAATTGAGAAGTGCTACGTCTATAGCATTTTTACAAAAAATCATTGACAGTTAGTTATTATTTGAATAATAACATGTTATTTAGATTTTGTTAGCATTTCGCTTTGTAAAGTGGTGATAGAAATAAGGTATAGTAAATTGAAATTGTAAAACAGTGTATTTTTATGTTAGCTAGGGGGGGGGGGGGTAAAAACTTAAAATGACGTGATTTTTTTTTTTTTTTTTGTAAAAAATTAAAAAAAAACGTTAGTTTTTTTGGGAAAAATAAAAAATAAAAAATCAGTAACAAAACTACGGAAATAAATAAGGATGTTCCTTACAACACGCATTACGTGCTGTTTCTTATTTTATTAATGAACGATTCGCTGTTTTTATCTTTTGGAAAACTTAAATTATTGTTTCATTTGTTTGTACTGCATTGAGTGTGGTCAGAAAATTAATGTTTGTAGTCTTTACTTTCAAAGCGTGGCACTGCTAGTGCTAGATCGAATAATTGCAGTTGCACCAAGAAAGTTTCGTGGAAGAAAGATATACTTAAAATTAAATATGATTATAGAGCAAGCATATCCAACAAGCCTTCATCGTATAGTTCCTCAAATTTTGAGAGGGGAGAAGGATATCCAACGCCCAAACCACAAATTGGTGAAACAAGCTAATAAAAAGGCAACCCAGAAACAAAAACAAAAATTACAAGATCTAAAAGCCTTCACTAAAAGAATACTCATCACTTTGACTAGACAAAGGGATTTCAATATGAGGAACTTCAAAATGACCACGATCTTTATTGATATATGGAGAGATAGACAATCTAGGAAATAAAAGCAAATGAATTAACAAATAGCAGATGACGCAATGCTGATTAAACAGGAAAAAAGGAGATATGGGCTAAGTTTCCTACATCAATGTTTGCATCGCTACTATAGAACTAATCAAGAGTCTTTGCAGATATCCTGTGGAGAAGCTCATGCGAGAAAATGCAAAGGATATTGCGGGTGTCATAAGCTCCTTGGGTCACAAATTTCATTTCTAATTTATCCAAGAACTCCAAATACAAAAATAATAGTTTAGCCAATTTTGATTTAGCTGCATCCTGTACCAAAGTGAAATTCAAAATAGTATAAGTGTTTATAGCATTTTACACTCACCCATCAATGGATTCATTTCTCTAGTATAGAGTTATTGAATGACATGAAGAAGTTAGTCGATCTCAAAAAGGGATCAGCCTTATTGAAGATTGTTTATTCCCAGCTGCCCCCTGATTGAATCAAATGAACATGCTGTGCTGATACTCAAGTGTTTCTAAAAGAGCCTTAGTTGGAATTATTACTTCAACCTATTGGCATATAAGTGTGAAACATAGCAGCCAATGATTTTACTAATTCTTCTTGTGGTTGTGAAATATTGAATTCGAAAATATTAATTCTTAACATCCCCTTTTCCACTTTTGGCAGAAGCCAATGTCCCAGGGTCCTAGGGACTCATTCTGGCTGGAGATTACACTTAATTTTTTGTCACAAAGTAACATAAATATTGGCTGCCAAGTACCAACAATTTTTCAAATACCTATTGTGCTGATGGAACTCTCAAGTCTCACGGCAGGGTCTTGGAAGGAGTTCATGCTTCCTTTGTAGAGTCAGAAACATTTTATACATTGCCTCATTTACAATCTTCCAATTTGTATACTTCCTGGTCTTTTTGGTGTAACATGGATTCCTATAGCTGGAATCTTGTTCCCCTTGCCTTTTCTTCTTCTCATCAGCATAAGTCAGCATATTCTCCCTAAGCTGATTCCAAAGCATCATTTGCAGGAACTGGATGCAGCTGAATATGAGGAAGTCACCGGTGCCCCAGGAGTTTCTATCATCCTATCTTTCATTTCCTTTATATTACAACCATTTTCCTTTCTCTTTTTAATTTGTATTTTCCAATGCTTGAAATTTGCATCTTTGTTTAATAATAAAATTTTGTTATTGAAATTTATATATTCACTGCTAATGCATAAATTTTGATAATGTGAAATATTATTTGCTTATGTTTGTTTCCATTTTTGCATTGAAATTTGGAGTAACTTCTGATAAGGAATAAATTTGCTTGAGGTTATATATGTGTGTCTGTGTGTTTTTAAGTATGTATTAAAAAAATTGATATGATTGGTGAATTTGAAAATATGCTGCTGAAGACAGTAAGTTTTATTTAAAATGAGATGTGATTTTGACTTGTATTAGTGTGTGTCTGTCAACCACTGCTTTGTTCACTCAATGTAAGATGAGCCATTAAAGTGGGATGATGTGAACGGAATAATGAACAAGTAGTAATGTTAATGTAAATGCCTTTTTTTTTTTTTTTTTTGGTTTAAGGTGGTTCATCATTCAATTTTGTCATGTTTGTTCAATTGCCTTTTGTTTATTTGTTAAAATACTTTCCTTGTTTTCATAATTATAATTGTTTGTTCAATGTTGTTCAGGATCATCTTCTGTGAGAGCTAAATCAATCCTCACCAAAATGCATAAATATTGTCTAAATGTGTTGGATTCTTCTTCATATGCAAAGTTTACGGTTTCTTTGCACATTTGTTAGGAGAATAGCGATTACATTTATTTGTAATTTCATGGGAGTGAGTTAAAGCACTGAAGTCTCAAAAATTGAATAGAAATAGTCAAATCATGTTTTATGCAATCGCCGAATCGCATGTGTTATGATACTGGATTTGAAACTTAGAAGTTGGCATATACAATTTACCTTTGGCTACTGGTTGCTGTTGTGGTTTAGAATGAGTGAAAATATATACTAAGTTTACTTATTCATTAAAGTCACAGGTAATATGACATTAAACTATTATGTTTTATTTACAAGATATTTGAAAGTAAAAACATTAACATACAAAATGAACTTATTAGCACTTTCGAGTCTGTATTGCTTGGTTATGGCCAATGCTAATCGGATTTATGCCCAGGCTAAAAGATTGACATAGGAAATAAGGGAAAAATTATGGTTTTTGTGATTGTAATTTTTTTTTTTATAATGTGATTAACCCTTTGGGAGAGTTAGAAATATGAGAAATAGTAGGGCACCATTGGAGGACTCCGAAATACCAGAGAAGGAAACGTAGGCAAGGGATTTTTTGGTTGCTATCTATTCGTCTCCCCCAGCTAGCCCATGCCAAAAAGCCCCACAGTTAGCCCCTTTTATGTTTACAATTCTCTGTTCCTTTCACTTTTTAAATTTTATTTCACATGGCATAATTGATTAAGCCCTATAATTAAAATTTAGGGTCTAAACTATTGCCTAGTTTAAGTAGGTAATTTCTCAAGTTGAATATAATATGGTATTTGAATTTAATTGGATAATCTGATATATTTCACCAAAGGTATAAGTAAGTTTTATCCTAAAATTTAGTATTTTGCCTTCCTTAGGGTTTTTTTTTTTTTTGGTTATAATTCAGCAATGTTAATGTGTGAAGAGTTGATTAGGAAGGGAAAGAAAAGCTTTTAATTGAAACCAATACAACAATACCCCAATTAAAAACTTTTAAGAACTCCTAGTCGTTCTCTAGGGATCATTTCCGAAAATTCCTCCTTGAAATTATTTGGGTTCAAAGAGCCAAGGATTGGCTTAAATAAATTTTATATATATATATATATATATATATAAAAGCCAATTCCCCAATTAAGTACCTTGGTATTCGATTTTTGTGTTAAATTAAAATTACTCTAGCCATTTGTAAATTGGTGATGGAAATAGGGTAAAGTAAATCAAAATTGTAAAACTGTGTATTTTTATGTTAAGAGGGGTTAAAAACTTAAAATGAAGTATGTTGTAAAAAATTAAAAATTAAAAATACGTTAGTTTTTTTGTGAAAAAAAAAAAAATCTGCAATAGAACTATGGAAATTTAGGATGTTCCTTCCAACATGCATTATTGTTTGTATGGGCCCTCAATCTTTTGGAAAACTTAAATTATTCTTTGTACTGCATTGCGCGTGATCAGAAAATTATTGTTTCCAGTCTAGTAGTCTTTACTTTCCAGATAAAAAACAACGAAGAGAAAAAGCGTGGCACTGCTAGTGCTAGATCGAATAATTGCAGTTGCAACACAGAAATTTCATGGAAGAATGATATACAACTAGCGAACCTGCCTCAAGCCTTTTGCTAAAAGTTTTTTTTTTTTTTGTGGCTAAAATACAACATTATCGTTCAACAAGCAAAACAAAGGCTGTCAGCCTTACAAGCATCTTCAATTGCTACAGGAAGACTATACATAATGAAACAAAAAGCTCTACAAAATCTAATTGCATACTTTAATACTTTGCAGCCTCATGGGCAGCAGTATTGCAACATCTCTTAACCCAACTAAAATTACATTTCAAAATGAATTTACGAAGATCAAGTATATTACTAATAATAGTAGCAATGGACCAATCAGGCTGTAATTTAGATGTGCTTAGGGGATCAAAACAGGACCTAGCATCTCATTCTATGATGATATGCTGCCATTTTTCACTATGCGCTAGCTGGACTGCCCAATATACAGCTGCAGCTTGCATTGTTGATCACCATTCATGCCTTTTAGCCCAAACTTTAAGCACCTCTCCATTTTTATTTCTTGCACCCTTTTAAACTAAATAACTTTTAAAAATTATTTAGTTTAAGAGTGTGCTCAAATATATTTTTACATGGAAAAAAAAAAGTAGGAACAAGTGAAGAGCTAAAAAGTAAAAAAAATTAGCTTATAAATTTGTCCCAAACACACAAATATAAAGATGTCAATAGCCATAGATAAGATAAATTTCATTAACATATTTTAAGGTTTGAATTAATGTCAACTATATTCAAAACTTTTCAAAACTAATCAATTTAATTCTTAAATTCAACTTAGTCTATAAATATTGTAAGGCCAGTTAGTCATTTTTCACAACCGTATATAAGAACTAATTTGATATTAAAAATCAAATTAATTAGTTTTAGAAAGTTTTGAACATGGTTGACAATAACTCAAACATCAAGTTATGTTCATGAAATTTATCCGATAAATAATTTGGGCATTCTGCGTTTATCAATCATCCAAAAAATTGACGGTACTCTATGCACAGGGAGAAATGTAAACAAAGCTTAGAGTAATTTATGTCATTTTCTCACTTTTTCTTTTCTTGAAAAACTGAAGACGCGCACCTTACTATTGAAGTTGGTGGAAATTTGGTGGAAACAGCATAACTATTGACACAGGTCTTTTCTGTCAGGAAAGTAAGAAAAATTGAGCAAGAACATGCACCGAAAGTGTAGTACTTTTTTACACTTTACAGCCAATAATTTGCACCTATTGTGACGTCTTTGACCTTTCTCAAAAAGAAAAAATATTTTGAGGTCTTTGAGGGCGCAAGTCACAATCATTTAGACTTTTTAAAGTAATATTTATTTAATATTTTTAATTAAAATTTTTATTTAAAACTTTTTTTGTAATATAAAAGCTTTATATTTAAGTTTGTTAAGAGCAATCGAATCATTATTAGTACCTATATAATAGAAAAATGATGACATTTTAGTTAACAAATTCTAAAATTCACACTTATAAAGTTATGTAAAATTGTGTAAAAATACATAATTGTGGGCTACTTTTTTGTACTCCTAGGGAAACTATTTGCATACTCCCTGGGAAACTTTTTAAAACTTTTTTGCAGTTCCACATCAAAGAGAACTCCCCCCACTTGCTGCCTTATAAGCGTAAAGCCAAAGGAGTAGTGTACCATCAGTTATTTCCTTTTATTGTGGGCTGCTTTTTTGTACTCCTAGGGAAACTATTTGCGTATTCCCTATAAAACTTTTTGCAGTCCCACATCGAAGAGAACTCTCCCCACTTTCTGTCTTATAAGCGTGAAGCCGAAGGAGTGGTGTACCATCAGTTATAGCTTCCTTTTATTGTGGGCTACTTTTTTGTACTCCCAGGGAAACTATTTGCGTACTCCCTGGGAAACTTTTTGCAGTCCCACATCGAAGAGAAAGGAAGAAAGTGAGTACGCAAATAGTTTCCCTGGGAGTACAAAAAAGTAGCCCACAATAATTATTATAATAATCGCGTAAATTTAGCCTAACTCTATTAATTTGTTATTATTATTTTTATTCTTGCTTTACATATCTTGAGAATGAAATAAATGAATGAATGATAGTTATTGTGTGTATGAAGAAATATAAAAAAATTAAGAAAAAATGATATTTTAATAAAATGTGGTGTAACATAGATAATTTGGTGTAAGGTATTTTGAAAAGTGAGTATATAAAATATAAAAAGTAAGTTCTTATGTTAAAATAAATATAAATTTTTGCACGAGTTAATGCAAATGCTCTAATATCTACTTCACAATTGATTATAAGACAAATCCATTTAATTTCATTATGCATAATAGATTTTAATTAGGATTGAGTTTTAATTTTAAAAAACTTATTTTGATGAAACAAAAAATGCACTGGGAAAATAATTTAATTTTGTTATATAGTCAAATATTATTATATGAAAAAAATTTCAATTTTTTTTAACGTTATTATGATTATTATTGCCCTTATAATCTTTTCATTATATTATTTCTTTATCTTCTAATTCGGTTTTGATAAGATTTATAAAAAATAAACCCTCAATTTTGATAAATTCTCATTGACTTGTGAGCTTTCATATAAATTTTATCTTATATTATTATATTCCTAGTAATAGATTAATCAAAAGGATCCTATGTAATAATCAATTAAAATTTCTTGCTTTACCTTTTTTATTAATTTTTTATATCTATGTCAATATTTATACTAGACATTTCTAATTAAAAAATATTTATAACTGAAAGAAATACATTCTATAAGATAAAAAGCTATGATTATGATAATATAGAATAAATTTAAAGCACATGACAATATGATGTGTAATATCTCAAATACACTATTACAACTTCACTTCATAATATAATCACCCAATACCAATAGTCTCAAATTGGCAAAATAAAGATGAAATTAACATATGATAGATTAACCCGTTTGTGTTTTTAAATATAAAATTATTTAACTAAAAGATGTGGGTATTTTAGAGAGTTTAAGAATTTGTGTGAGGATATTTTAGTATGCAAAATGATGAAACCCAAATAGAAAATCATGTTATTAGTAGTATAGATTAACTAAGAAATTTTGGGACTCTTTTATACTGGGGCCTTGGCTACTTCTGTGACCTTACCTTAATGGCTGACCTGAATTACAATTAATGTTTTGAATATTTCGGTATCCATTTGAACAAAATATTTTGGTATCGATATATTTTGGCATACCTTTTTAGGATTACTGCTAATATATAATTATTTATATAATAAATTATTATTTATTATCTCTATTTAGTTAAATAATAATACAAATCAATTATTTTAATATAGACATTAAAGAAAATCCCTAATAAACTAATCAGTTAGTTATTTAAAGACTAAGACAATTTGGTTCTTTTCTAAATAAATATAGATGTTGGGGCATTTGCAAAAGATGAAGCTTCAAAGAATTTTCCTACCCCACTGATTGGCCAGCTTTTCAAAGTCTTTCTTTCATGAAGATTTTTCAATCCCCTACTTTTATTACATCATTTCATCTTTACAAACTGTTGCTTGGAATGGTGTGGTAAACAAACTGGAAGCAGATAGTCTGATGAACAAAGAAAAACTCAAAAAGGTTGATTCATTTTGATGCAATTTACTGGGGCCATCTCCACAGACCTTCTCCAAATAAAAAGGACTGCAAAAAGCACTGTGGCAAATGGTGAACTAGAGGCCAGCAAAGAGCCATGCATTGCCTTAAATAAATTATATATATATATATATATATATATATAAGGCCAATTCCCCAATTAAGTATACCTTGGTATTCGATTCTTCTATATAAAATAAAAGAATGGGATTCCTCGTCAGTAAAGGGGAAAAAAGTAGCGGCTTTTTTGGTGTTAAATTAAAATTACTCTAGCCATCTGTAAAGTGGTGATGGAAATAAGGTAAAGTAAAATGTGTATTTTTAGGTTAAGGGGGGGTTAAAAACTTAAAAATGAAGTGAGTTTTTGTAAAAAATTAAAAATACGTTAGTTTTTTTCTGAAAATAAAAAATAAAAATTTTGTAACAAAACTATGGAATTAAATAAGGATTTTCCTTCCAACATGCATCATTGTTTGTACTACATTGCGAGTGGTCAGATTAGGAAGAAAATTGATTCCCTGATTTTTTTTTTTCTTTTGGAAAACTTGAATTATTGTTTGTACTACATCGCGTGTTGTCAGAAAATTACTGTTTATAGTCTTTACTTTCTAGAAAAAAGAGAAAAAACGTGACACTGCTAGAGTTAGATCGAATAATTGCAGTTGCACCAAGGAAATTTCGTGGAAGATGGAATATACATTCACTATTGTCTCTTTTTACAATGCATTCACTACTTTACTCCCTCTCCTACTCATTTTCTCACCTTTCATCAATCTTCTGCTCCTACATCCCAAACCTGCCTCCTATTTAGCTTTTTGAAAAAAAAAAAGTTATTTAGTTTAAAAGTGTGCTAAAATATATTTATATAAGAAGTAAAGATTTAAAAAATAAAAGAAAGAAAGAAAAAACTTATAAATTTGTCCCTAACAACAAATATTAATGTCGCGGAAGTTATAAGAAAATAAACACATTACTTTCTAAATGGAAAAAGAAACTAAACATGTTAGCTTTTGAATAAAGACCTCAAATCTACAAGGGGTCCCTTGGATAGGGTTTTGGAATCCACTAGAGAGAAATGAACAAAGTCTGTATTTTCTTTTTAAATTTTAAAATTGAACTACCTTTGAGTTTGAGGCTACAATATATTTAAATAGCAAAGAAGAAAACTTATGGTGGCTAGGAAAACACCAAAAAACCTTAATTCGCGCTAATCATGTGTAATTTTTGCCAAAAATTGAAAAATTGAAATAATTTTGAAAATTGAAAATATCGTCCCTAAGAGACATCCCAAATTGCAAATACTGGTATTTTCCAGAGTATTAGGTAGAAATGATATCCTATGCAAATATTGTCTTGAAGGAATTTGCCTAAATTTAGGCGACGCTCAAACTCGAGTCGGAATTAAAATGTTGTTTCCCAAATTCCATGCAATTCTGACCTCGATAGCTTCTACTGGCACCCTTATTGATCTTGCGCTGTGACTTCTGACACCCTTTCTACTTCAGGATGGCCTATGTTGTCTGTTTTACATCAAATATAAAGTTGTCAATAGCCATAAATATTGTAAATTTTATTAACATATCCTGAGGTTTAGGATAATGCCAACTAGACCCAAAACTTTTTAAAACTAATTAATTTGATGCTTAAATCTTACCGAGTCTCTAAATACTAATAAGTCAGTTAGTCATTTTTCACAACATTATTTAAGGATTAATTTGATGTTAGAGACAGAATTAATTAGTTTTAGAAAGTTTTGAATATGGTTAACAGCAACCCAAACATCAAGTTATGTTCATCGAATTTATCCGATTAATAATATTGGCATTCTGCGTTTATCTATTCACCAAGAAATGGACGGTACTCTATGGCATATGCATTGTCAGAAAAGTAAACTAAGCTCAGAGTAATTTGCAATGTCATTTTCACACTTTCTATCTTCTTGGACAACGCGCGAGATTTCCACTAAAGTTGGTGGAAATTTGGTGGAAACAGCATAACTGGCTAAAACAATTTGGTTCTTCTGTAAATAAATATAGATGTTAGGGGCATTTGAAAAAGACGAAAGCTTCCAAGAATTTTCCTACTCCACGTAAATGGCTAGCTTTTCAAAGTCCTTTCTTGAAGACTTTCATTCTCCTACCTTTATTGCATCATTTCATCTTGTTTCTTGGAATGGTATGGTAAACAAATTGGAAGCAGATATAATAGTCTGATTTAAAGAAAGAAAAACTCAAAAAGTTTTACTGAAGGCAATCTCCACCGATCTTCTAAAAAAAATAAGACTGCAAAAGCATTCTCTCAAGGTGAACTAGAGACCAGCAAACGTCAGTGTCTTCTTCACTCATCCCTACCATTGCAATTCTCTCAAGGTGAGCCCTTTCAATTTCTCTTCTCTTCTCATCTTTTCCTTTTTCTTTGATTTTTTGGAGTTAGATTTTAGAGTGAAATGAAACGAAGTTTATAAATTTGATTTACAGTAAAAAGAAAGTAGTGAGTTTTACTTTAAAAATACTGATTTTTTTTAAAAAATTTGAAACTTAGAAGATTAAATTGAATAAAAATGAAGTTAAATAACTTAAATGAGTTTTAGTCAAAATTTAAAAGTTTACATTTGCATTTTTTATTATCTCGATTTATCTTGTTATTTATCATTTATTTAACTACCAGTAAAAGGACGGAAGCTCCCAAAAAGACATTTTTGGTAGGAAATTCACATAAGACTACACGTATTGATGGGTTTGTACAAGTCATTTACATGTATTTGTAGGCCTAACTTTGGTTCGGAAATCAAAAGGAAAAGACATTGGATTCGAACATTGTGAGTTTCAGAAAAGCAAGAAAATTATAGTACGTGGTTGTGGTATTCGTCCCCTGTGATATTGAAGCTACCACACAACCACCACCTTCAACCTCCAGGCTCCGGTCATCAAAAAAAGGTAAGCCTCTTTTTTTTCTTTTCTTTTTTTTCTTTTTCATGTGTTCACTCATTCCTTATAATTCCCATTTTGTCACATCTTTGACCTTTTCAATCTTCTGCTCGTATGTAGACTACAATGACTTCCACTCACCGGTGGGAGTATGATGTCTTTTTGAGCTTCCGAGGTGAAGATACCCGCTATGGTTTTACGGGCCATTTATATAAAGCTTTATGTGACAAAGACATTTACACCTTCATGGACGATAAACTTCGGAGGGGAGAAATAATTTCAGAGGAACTTCTCAAAACCATTAAAAGGTCAATGATTTCGGTTGTTGTGATCTCTGAAAATTATGCATCCTCTAAATGGTGTTTGGAAGAACTTGTTTGGATTCTTGAGTGTTGGAAAAATCTTGGCCAATTGGTTTTACCAGTTTTTTATGGAATAGATCCATCAGAAGTATGTAAGCAAGAGGGAAAGTTTGGGGTGAAATTGGCTGAACATGAAAAAAATTTCAAGGATAACATTGGCAAGGTGCAGATTTGGAGGGCAGCTCTAAAAGAAGTTGGCAGTTTGTCTGGATTCCATTACCATAATGAGTATGTATCTCAAGATTACTCTCATGCTTTCATTCGTTTTTTATTTTAATGGTTTGTCATAACCACTATATGAAATCGTTCTATTTTGATAATATATTTTGCTATGAAGGTAGTAGCCAGTTAGGCTACAAAGAAAATTTTAATCTTACCAATTAAGAGTTTCTTCCATGTATTTTTTTGAGAAAAGTTTTAAGAAAAACTTCTTAATCGATTCAATAATGTATCATATGTGGGTTTCCAATAAGTTTGGTTCCTCACCTAAGTGAGGTTTTCATGCGACAACTTGATGCAAGAATAAAACTGATTTCCTATCCAAAAAGACAAACTAATAAATTTAAATATAGTTTTTTTTTTTTTTTTTTTTTGAGAAGAAAATTTAAATATAGTTGATTCTGTACTTGCCATTTAATTTTCTCGTAAACAAAAAAAAACAAAAAACAAAAAACAAAAAAATGTACCACTTATTCATGTAGCAAAAGGGAAAAAAATACAGAAAAAATATATCTAGAATTTTGCCTATCTTCATCCTTACATTTTCCAGCTAATCCATTTCATAACATGTTTTTTATGCTATGTGGTTGGCAGTTGTCTTGAATCTAAATTTATTCAGGGAATTGTGGAATTGATATCAAGTACTACATTAAGCCGCCCACGTTTATTTGTTGCTAAATACCCTATTGGAGTAGATTCTCATGCAACAAAAATAGAAAAACTTTTACATATTGAGTCAAATGATATTCAAATGGTGGCAATCCATGGCCTTGGGGGAATAGGTAAGACTACAATTGCAAAAGCTGTATATAACAAAATTGTTGATGTCTTTGAAGGAAGCTGCTTTCTAGAGAATGTTAAAGAACATTCAAGGACAAATGATGGCATAATCCGACTACAAGAAATTCTTCTTTTTAGTATCTTAAGGGGTCGAAATTTAAAGGTGGACAACATATCTAGAGGAATCAAAGTGATAAAGGAAAGACTTTGCCATAAAAGAGTTCTTTTAGTTCTCGATGATGTGGATGAACAGAAGCAAATAGAAAATTTGCTTGGAAAATGTGATTGGTTAACTCCTGGAAGTAGAATCCTTATAACCACAAGAGATAAACATGTGTTAACCACTCTTGAACAAGATCCTCTAATCTATAAGGTTGATGAAATGAACAAATATGAAGCTTGCGAACTTTTTAGTTTGTGTGCCTTTCGAAAATATGAACCTGAGGAAGCTTACTTGCAACTTTCAAAGCAGTTTATCAATTATGCCGATGGCCTTCCTCTAGCTTTAAAAATAATAGGTATTGATTTGTATGGAAAAAGTTTATCTCAATGGGAAAGTGCATTGAAGAAGTATAAAAAGGTTCCCAACATGGAAATTATAAAAATACTCAAAATTAGTTATGAAGGATTGGATCAAAGTGAAAAGGATATTTTCCTCGATATTGCATTTTTCTTCAATGGGAAAAAGAAAGATTATGTTGTAAATATATTAGAGGCATGTCATTTATTTCCAAATTATGGTATTCCAAAACTTATTGACAAGTGTTTGATAACTATTGATCGTTGGGGCAATTTATCGATGCATAACTTGCTACAACAAATGGGAGAGGAAATTGTTCGACAAGAATCACAAGCACTTGGAAAACGTACTAGGCTACGGGATTATGCGGATGCTTGTACTGTACTAACTGCAAATACGGTATAAGTCCTTTTCTTCGCTTCTTTCCCTCTTTTGATCAATTTAGAAGAAATTAATTTCTTTCTTTAATTTTTATTAATGTTGAAGCAATACAAGCTTATCAACATTTTTTTTTTGTTTATATTTTTATATTTTTGGAAAATTTTATTGCGTAGTGTTGTTCACTTAATGCTTTGTCCAACCAGGGAACAAATAAAATTCGAGGCTTAATGTTGTACCCGCCTAAACATGTAACATTGAAAATTCATGCTCAAGCTTTTAGAAGGATGGAAAATATCAAGTTTCTTATAGTTCATAATGTATATATTGATGGAAGTCTGGAATATCTCCCCAACAATTTAGTATTATTGGATTGGCCTTATTATTCCGATTCGTTGCCATCCAATTTTTTTCCTCAACATCTTGTCACACTCAACATGCCATGTAGTCTTATTAGATTGGAGAAGGTACTAAATCAGGTATGGTTATTAGTATATATGAGTTATGATTTCTTTGCATTTTATCTTAAAGTTTGCTGAAGATAAATTTTGAATTGTTTTCTGCTTCTACTACAGGGCTTTCAGTTAGGAAGGTTGAAATATATGAATTTTGATTACTGTAAATCCATTACAAATTTACCTAAATTGTGCACCCCAAGCCTAAAGAGGTTGAGCCTCAGGGGGTGTAAAAATTTAGTTGAGGTTCATCCATCCATCGGATCTCATGATAAGCTTGAGTCTTGGTTCCTCGTTGATTGTGAAAAACTTCAAACTCTTCCAAATTGCCTAATGATGAAGTCTCTTCAACATTTTAGTCTTCGTGGCTGCTCAAGGCTTGAAAAGTTCCCCGATATTCAGCCAGGAATGGAAAGTTTAAGGATTTTATCGTTGTCAAAGAGTGGTATTAGAGAGTTGCCTTCATCAATTGAGTATCTCACTGGGCTTGAGATTTTACAGCTGAACTTTTGTGAAAACCTTAGGGATCTTCCGTATAGCATCTATAAATTGCAACGCCTTTATATATTAAGAGCTTCTAACTGTTCTGAATTGAAGATTGATAAAGGCCCACCGTGCAATTCTGTTGGTAGCTTATCAAAATGTGGGTTCCTGAGGTTGGTAAAATTGGATCTCAGCAACTGTGAAAATCTAATTAAATTAGATTTTTTTATGATGCCTGTTTACTTCCCTGCATTGACATATCTATCTTTATATGGAAGCAACATTGTTGCCATCCCTGAAAGTATTAGTAGATTTCCTAGATTAATTGAACTTGAAATAGAAAACTGCATGCAACTGCGGGAGATTCAAGGGCTTCCACAATCTATAAGAAGAGTGACTGCGAGGAACTGCTTGTCATTGGATCCACAATCATCAAATAGATTGCTGAATCTGGTCTCTCTCTTTCTCTCTCTCTTACAAACACACACACACACACACACAAATACACAATTATAAAGAAACATTTTTAAATATATTACTAGATTTGCTAAACTACATTTTCTTGTATTTGCTAATTGCAAACAGTTTGGAGATATTCTAGGGCTTTTACCAAATATGGTATGTGAATGTTCAAGAAGGAGGGATCCAGTTTCATCAAGGAAATTATTGCATCCAGATATTTCTTCCTCTTATTGGCTCTCCTCTTATGAGGACTTCGAATTTGAGGAGGATGATTATGACTGTGATTTTAATGATGATGATTATGAAATTAGACTACCTGGAACCGAAATTCCTTACTGGTTCAACCATCAAAGCATTGGAGATTCCATATCTTTTTGGGTTGGTCGAGAATTGTCAGAACTTGCTGTATGTATTGTTTTTGGACTGGAGGGCCAAATAGGCCCATTTAATTGTCAGGTTTACCTTTCCATCAATGGTTGTGAACAAAAGCTCAAAAGTTTAGCGTTTCAAGCAATGATGTCTGATCATCGGCTGGTTTTTCATAAACCTTATGTGGAATTGCAGCGGCTACTGAAATGCTTCAATCTATGTGATCGCAATCACGCTATGGTTGTATGCAAAATCTCTACTCACCATAGCACGCCAACAATTACTCCAATCATAAAAAGGTGTGGGGTCCATGTAGTCTGTTGTCCTCATAAATTCTCAAATTTGGGATTTGACACGACCATTAGTGATGGGTTTGATTTGGGTTCGTGTTCAACGGCCCATAATTTGTTAAATGATGATCTCGATTTGTATCCACCATCAAAGAAAATGAGAAGATCCTGATCGAATTTCGAAGAGATATGCCTCCATCTAAATATAGCCTTGTAAGTATTTTCTTCTTTGTCGTTTCTGTGTTTTTTTTTTCATTGTTTAGTGCGAATGTTTATCTCTTTCTTTAATTGCATTGTTTCATTTGCAGATTGGGTGCCTTTGTTGCTTTCTTCGCCCTAATGCTATTATTGATTATCTCTTCTCCACTATGGTTGGAATTGAAGAATGATACATCTTAATCAACCGAGGTCAAGGAAATGAGGATAATGTTACCTTACAGGTCGATCCATAAGGTAGTTTTTACTAAGGTCCTAATTCTGTAAACAATTGCAATACTCCTATGTTATAATGTCTGGTTGAACTTTTTTGCTTATTTCCCACTTGGACTGGCTATTTTGTAGCTTTTACAAGAAAATGAAATGTACATTTGTTTTTGACTGCTGGATTGATGTGTTGATTCAAAAACTGAATGAGTTAAACTTAAAACCAAGATGAGTTGCTGTGTAACTACATAATATTAATAGGTATGATCCAATTCTTTACGTTTGAAGATAGTAGAAAAACCTTTAAAGTCAGAGGGTCCGGTGTGCCCTTTTAGGATTCAATACTTTATCATTTGAGTCATTGCTTTTTTCAAGAATTTTATCAAGTTTTATGAAATCAGTGAAAAATTAAATGTACTTCCCTAGAAACCAAGCATAATTCGATTCACCTTAGAAACATGAACTTATTTATTTTAGGATAAATTACAAAATTAGTCTCTATTCTTTATGATTACATTATATTTCAATTTGGTTCTTAACGTCAATTTGGTCCTTAATTTTTCAGCATTACGTCAAATTAGTCCCAGTTATTATCTCATAGATGGAAAAAGTTGATATATCAAACATAATAATAAAAATGATTTTTTATGCCACGTCAACTGCTATTTGAACAGCCATATCAACATAACCTTAAAAAGCAAATTGTGACTAACCTCACGTCCAAAATTAAATGATAATTAAAAATTTATTTAACATTTAAATATGTCACATCAGTATTTAAATGAAAAAAAAAAATCCAAAAAACCAAAATTTTCATATTTTTTGTACTTTCTTTTAATTTTTCCTGCACTTTCCCGATAATCAAACATATCTACGTTAAAAAAAATCTAAAAGAACCAATGCAAACCTCCTGTAAGAAAATGTCAGCAAAAGCTTGGAGCTTGAACTTAAATCAAAGAAAAAAAAAAAAAAAAAAAAACCTATTCTTCAAAGATCACCCAGCCAACACATTAGCTTCCCTACAAACCCAATTGAAAATACATACACCGAAAGCCTCTACTAGATTACAAACTATATAGCTCTAGCTTGAACTCCTCAATGGACAACTCTGACCCAGCCCCTGAATAGCCTCTGTGCAAGCTTTAGAATCACTTTCAACAATTACTCTCGCTAAGTTCTGGGCTAGATCTCTCAAATCGGCCCAAACCCAAATCACTCTCTCTTTCTCTCGCTCTAAAATCAACCCAAACCCAGATCTGTTCCCACCACCTTCCAAGAAGCTTTTAGATCTCCCATGGCGGACTCATTGAAGACCGACACATATGGAATGCTCGATTTCGGCTTGGACTATGATTGAGTTGTTTGTTTGGAATCTTAAGCTTCCTTGAAACTTGCAGGGTTTAGGGGTTTCAACCATCATATGTGGTACTCAAAATGGGTTGTAGTTGGCTTGAGGAGATTGGGTTGGCTATATGGATTTGATTGGGTTTCAACCACCTAAATTGGTGTTTTCATTTCAAATCAATCTAAGATCTTCGGTTTTTTTTTTTTTTTTTTTTTTTTTTTTTTTTTTTTAAGAGTTGTGGGTTTGATTATGAATGTGAATGTTTGAATATGTTTTCATTTCAATCCGTGAAGGTTATATTTAAATCAACTCAATCGAAATTTGAAAGGGTTGATTTTTGTAGGATTTGATTTCGGAGTGTGTTTGGATGCCAAGAAATATTGAAAGGAAAAAAAACGCAGATTAAGAATTTATTTCTTTTCTTTTTCTTTATAAATTGATGAATGAAGATTAATACTTTATTTAATTATGATGCTGATGTGGCAATCCAAATGGAAGTCTATGTGGCAAAAAAAACCATTTTTTATTTTGGTTATTACCCACGTTAGCATTTTCCATCTATCATTTAACGGTAAGGACCATTTTGACACAATACCAAAATGTTAAGGATCAAATTGACACAATTAAAAAGTTAGAGATCAAGTTGAAATATAGTATAAAGAATAAGGACTAATTTTGTAATTTACATTTTATTTTATTACTGTTATAGGTATAAGCTAGGAGCAAAATAGTAATATTACTGTACTTCTTTATATATAAATAATATTATATATGTTAGAAAAATACGTCCAATTGAACTTTTGAAAATAGTGAATCCATTGCAGTTGCAAAACATGACATTTTCATGAGATACAATTGTCTTTTTTTTCTTCTCTAAAGAACTCAAAAACAAAAACATAAAAATCAGGCAACACAATAATCTACTCATTTCAGTTTGCTAGTTGGCCCCAGCATGTTTCCTTCAAGAGAAAATGTTTGGTCAGGCTTGGCATAAAACCAGTGTTTTACGCCAGCCTATACACTCTTGCCACGTGGACAATATTAAGTTTCTCACTTAAATCCCTCTCCAAACAGGCTCCAAACAGAGATTGAAGAAAGAAAACGTTCAACCCTCAGGTTTTTATTAAAAAATAACTATAAAACTCAATCTATATTATTAGTTAGGCAACGTTTTAAACATATTTGGTTTCTAACAATTTGAATTCTCTGCACTCAATTTTGCCTAGTGAATTTGCACTGGGAAATCGAGTGTCTCACACTCAATTTTCTCAGAGCAAAATCAAGTCCTCTGGACTCGATTTGTTAGAAATGAAATTTGTTTCAAACCTTGCCTAACTAATAATATAGTTTGGGTTTTATAGTTATTTTTTAATAAAATCCCAGCCCTCAGACAAAAGCTCACTGCCACAGCCCTCCCTTTTCCGTCTTTACTTGCCCAAACCTCCACCACACCACACACTGGAACTCACCGCCACAGAGTTCGCCGGAGCTGTGCGTGAGAACGAATTAAGAAAACCCACAGCCCTCAGACAAAAGCTTCCTCCCTCTTCCATCTTTGCTTGCCCAAACCTCCACCACACCAGACCCCAAAGCTCACCGCCACAGAGGTCGCCGGAGCTGTGCGTGGAGCTTGGAAACATACTGGAGCCACTTGAGCCACGATCCAAAGGTGGAGGTTTGGGCAAGCAAAGATGGAGGTTTAGTGATGGGTTTGATTTGGGTTCTTGCTGAACGGCCCATAATTTTTTAAATGATGATCTCGATTTGTATCCACCATCAAAGAAAGTGAGAACATCCCGATCGAACTTCGAAGAGATATGCCTCCATCTAAATATAGCCTTCTAAGTATTTTCTTCTTTGTCGTTTCTGTTTTATTTTTTCTTTATTTTTTCATTATTTTTTCATTGTTTAGTGCGAAGTGTATCTCTTTCTTTAATTGCATTTTTTCATTTGCAGTTGGGGTGCCTTTGTTGCTTTCTTCTCCCTAATACTATTATTGATTATCTCGTCTCCACTATGGTTGGAATTGAAGGATGATACATCTTAATCAACTGAGGTCATGGAAATGAGGATAATATTTCCTTACGGGTCGATCCATCTATGGATTTAGTGTTTCAGGTATTTATTACTGAGGTCCTTATTCTGCTGGCATTAGCAATATATCTTATTAGACTCCTATGTTATAATGTTCTGGTTGAACTTTTTGGCTTATTTCTCCCACTTGGACCAGCTATTTTATAGTTTTTTCAAAGAAATGAAATGCATATTTGTTTTTGACTGCTGGATTGATGTGTTGATTCAAAAAATGAGTTAAAACTGAGATGAGTAGCTGTGTAACTCCATAATATTAATAGGTATGGTCCAAAATCTAAAAAAAGAAAAGGTATGATCCAATTCTTTTGAAGATAGTAGAAAAACCATTAAAGTCAGAGGATCCAGTGTGCCCTTTTAGGATTCAATACTCAAATACTTATCAGCTGAGTCATTGCTTTTTACAAGAATTTACTCAATTTTAATGGGGAAAAAAAAAATTAAATCTACTTTCCTAGAAACCAAGCATAATTCAACTCACCATTAAAACACAAACTCATTTCTTTTATTACTGTGATGGGTATAAGCTAGGGGAAAAATAGTAATATCATTGTACTCCTTTATTTATAAAGAAGGAAAAAACTTAGATACAGTATTTTAGATACTATTTGTTAGGTTTTTCTCTTAAATTTCGGCCATATGTATAAAATAGACAACTCATTAAACGGAGTTAAAATTAAAGCACCTGTCTCTTTTTTTTTTTTTTTTTTCATTGGCTTGCAAGAGAGAACTAGATTATTTCAATTTTAGATTTCAGATTTGCCCACCTCTCCCACTAAATCGTCGTTTCTTTCTTTTTGGTGTGGACTTTGGTTTGATTTGGATAAAGTGGGAGAGATCTAAAAATAGAAATGAAATAAACAGAAAAAAAGGACATAGGAGGAGTTTGTGTGAAGATCTATGTAGCTTTTTCTTCTCTCTAGCTTTGGAGTTACCACTAAAAACTATGATTTAGGTTTCTTTAATGATATTTTTTGCCTTCTTCAAATACTCTTCCCTCTTCACCTTACAACTAAACCAGCAACATCAATTTGCATTCTCTCTCTACGACTTTCTCTCTCTAAAGTTTGCATATGAATTGGTGATATTGAGTTCATGTGATCTTTGTCTTTCAATTTATGGGGTTTGAAATTTTGTTTGGTTATGAAGAAAATTATGGAAAACAAGGAAAATTGAAGCTAGTTGGAGAAATAAACCATGGTTTTCACCGGTGAGGGAAAAATATAAGAGAGAAAAAGAAAAAAAAAAGACATTGTTAATAATTTTAACGTTCGTTTGCTTATTTGTTTATTTTAAACACATAGCTATAATTTAAAAGAGAAACCTAAGGAACAATACTTAAGATATTGTATCTAAGTTTTGTAATTTAAATAATATTTTATGTGTTAGGGTTAAACACTTTTACTCATATAACATGGTATCAGAGCACCCAATCCCCTGCCATTAAACCTTCGACCACCACCCATCACTCTTTCGCTGCTGTCGACCAGAACAACAACCAGAATCGACCTCAAATGACACTGATCTGAGCTCCAACAACAGAATTGAGCTTCGATGACACGGTTTGCTGGCTGGAGGCATTGCCTAGCGTTAGTGATTGGTTCTTGGGCCTTGCAACACCAGATCGATGTTGCCTAACCATGAGTCAATAAAACCTTTTTCACTTAATTTTTTTGAGAGTTGTTCAATAGCTTTTAACACAACAAAAACTTTATCAATTATATCATTTCATGATTTACGTCCGTACCTGATCCTTATAAATTGAGGTACGTAGGCAATCTTTCATAAGATTCGGTTCATCATATGTAGACATTCTGTGTATGGGTGCTGTGGTGGTCCAACAATGGTAAGTGCATGCATAGATGAATGGGATAAGTATGATGAACATGTATGAACTTGATGAACTTGATGAACTTTTTCAATGAGTGTTGAACTTGTTAAGACATGCAATGATGTGATGTGATGTATGCTTGTTGTCATGTGATGAGATGATGATGTATTCTTGCTCTCTTGTGATGATAAGAATGAGATGACATGTGTAAGTTTTATGATTCCTACCTCCTTATATGACATATCTACATTTCAGTTAATTCTCACGAAGATGAGATGTGCAATACTCAATCTCCTTGAAAGTAGTTTTAGACTCAAAGCCGGCGTGAGTTTGAGTGTACGTGAAGTCTCTTAAAAATAACGAAGGATTT
Organism: Quercus aquifolioides; assembly: GCA_019022515.1. Lineage (NCBI taxonomy): Eukaryota > Viridiplantae > Streptophyta > Magnoliopsida > Fagales > Fagaceae > Quercus > Quercus aquifolioides. The sequence goes on from CM032332.1 coordinate 55,699,462, forward strand.
GCCACCTAGGTATAGGTCCAGAGATCAAAACATGACTTTATGAAGGTCTACCTGTTAGACTAGGTCTAAAGTTATGCCTTTTGAGATACAGTGCAGATGTGACTAGTACCTTTCCTTGAGTCGTTACATATGGTATCAAAACCGGCTCGGTAACCGCGTGTGGGCTCAGAGACACTACCCCCACAAAGTGGGCCCTAACGAGGACAGTAGGGATTTGAGTGAGGGAGATTGTGATACTTCAATTTGATTGATTGTGTGGGTGTGTGATCAATCCTACATCGGGTGTTTATTGGATAGATCTGAGCTTTATTAGCAACTATAAGAGCCTTAATTATGACTAGTCCTTTTGAGTTACAACGCAAATGTGGCTAGCATTTTTTCTTGGGAAGAGGTTAGGCACCCCAAGCTTGCCCAGCCATAACTAGCCTTCATATATTGTTACGTAAATCGATAACGTATAAGCTATCCTAAAGGCTCAAACATGTGTGCGCTTGTATCTAAGGCCTAGGTGAAGTCTACATGTCATGTGAGACAAGCAAAGGAAAGGAGATAAAACATGTGATCATGGAAGCAGAGGCATGTAGAGCAGTAGACAACTAATGGCATTTTACTCAAAGCATCAACATATAGACATGGTGAAGATCAAAACAACAACATCCAAGTGTGTGCATGTGTATGCCCAGTCATGCATGTGCGTGGGTACATCCACACACATGCATGTGGATTCCAACCAAGATTGCGACTTTTAATCCAAAGGATGATTAAGTCTTATAAGGGTATCATTAATTGAAATGAAGTCTTCATTGATTTGTGAGTATCTTCCCTTTATTAAACTTAGGTAGTCTAGATTCACCATTAGTGATCTTGCATCTTTTAAGTCTTGACTGATGTTCGATTAATTAAGACAAAATTAACTTGAATTTTATGTTTTCCATTTAAGTTCAAATCAATTACCTTAATTACATTTGTGGGCGCAAGCGCCCGCGACGGGTCATCCTCATTTGGGTGAGTACACCTTGGCTTAAGGTGAACCATGGTAGAGGTTGTAAATGGAGTCACCACCTAGTTTAGTTCTAGAAACCAAAAAAATTGCGCCCTTCGTGGAAGGACTGATCTTTACCAAAGCACGTGTTTGAAGTTTAGGTATGGGGATGGGAAGGTGTTAGGCACCCAACCCCACCCAACCTGAGGGTCGGCTTCCGCTCATTGTGTTTCAAGTCTTAATCTCATTAAAGGCAAGTTTAATATGTTATTCTAACTCACACACACTCTAGCATGCATCTAAGACATACAACATGGCATAATCATCTCCAAACCTAGCATTCATTTATCATGGCATTTGAACACACATTAACAAGGGCAGGAACATCTCAAGGCAGATTCAAATAAGCACATCTAGACATCCAAGCATCAAAGCTCATGACATTCAACCAAACATATTACAAATCTTATATTCAAAATTAGAATGCATGTTCATGTGATCTATGCATGACTTACTTATCTCACTGCAATACAGCACCTATGCATTAATGCATGTTCATATTCATACGCATGTTCATGTTATTCAAATAATCTAAAACCATAAAAAAGGATCAAAGAGACAAACAAGCAAAACAAAAGCAGAGAAATATAAACTTATAAATATGAAAACTAGGTTAAATAGAGCCTAAATCCAAGAAGAAAACAAAAGAAAAACAAACATGAGGGGATTTAGGGTTTCTGGGTAGGGATATGCGTGCACATACTTAAGGCATGCGTGCGTAGCCCAATTGTATGCGTGCACACGTAGATAGCATGCATACACATACACCCAGAACACGAAAACCCAAGAACACAAAACAAAAACCAAAAAATACTAAATCTAACAACCTAGCATGCTTATAACACGAATACAAAGTAAACCTAGACTACACAGACATGTTATAAACATATAAACACACACACACACACACACACACACACACATATGTATATACTAAAGACAATAAGAAAACAAACAAAAAATGAAGAGCCAAAATTAGAACCTTTACCTCAACACTAGAACTCTCTAGAGCTTGATTTTGACTGTTCTCTTTAGTTAATCTAGTCACAACCAATTTGGAAACAAGTTAGTAAACTTAGAAATCAAAGATCAAGACCAGAAAATGTCTCAATCAAACAAAATTTGACTTGAGAATGTTTTGTGAAAAACTCCCTCTTTGATTTACTATTTTTTAGTGTATCTTGTGTGCTTTTTCTCTAAAATCCATCCTTTTTGAAAAAATGCCTTTTATGGCTTTATATAGTCGAAAAATAGGAGTTTGGGATGGCTCCCAGACGAAGTGGGATTGGTTCCAAATCAGGTTTTAATGCAGAAAATTTTTCCTTATATAGTTTCTGGACCCTAGTTGTGTACACATGCTCGTGTATGCATGCGCATGCAATGAGCATGCGTACGCATGGCTTAAGTGTGTGTACGCATACGCGTGTATGCGTGTGCACGCCCTAGGGTTTTCATGGCCTTTCTTTTACAAAATAATTTATTTATTCTAAAATAGGTTATATTTTCCATAAACACTTTCCTCTGGTCAACTTCCGTCTGATCGGACCCTAAACCAACCTTGGTCCTTAGATTTCTAACATCATTGGAAAATAGGGGTCTGAGTCGTAAGGGGTAGAAAATGTGGTGTCTAAAACATTAAAACTTTTCAAGATACGTTCCTTATGTTTGAATAATCAACCAATCTCCAAAAGGATTTGAATATTAATCGACTATTGACTTTGAGTTTTTAGTAAGTATTTAATCTTTTATGAGTTGAAAGGCTTTCCTCAATTATCTCTAAATCTTTTAGTTGCCTTATTGGATTCAAGCCAAAATTAGAGAGAAGAGAGAGTGTGCTTTAGGGTCTGTTTGGTTGAAGAAGTGGAAAAGTGGGAGGATAGAAGAGATTTAGCATCCGTTTGGGAAAAACTTATTTAGCTTTTTGCTGAAAGTATGCTAAAGTATACTTTTACCTTGAAAATTTTTGAAAAAGTGAAAAAAAGTAGGAAAAAGTAAGGTTTTAAAAAGTCGTACATAAAAACTAAAAGCTGAAACTGTTGCCAAATAGGCTCTTAGTTTTCTTCCATTTGTATTTGATTGGGAAGATGGAAAAGTGGAGAAATGATGAACTTGTTTGTTTGGTTGAGAAGAAAAATGAAAGGATGGAAAATGAAGTTGGTATAAATTTTACAATTATGTCTCCATTGAATAAAACTATTAAGTAACACATTTTTTTTATTAAAAAAATTGTGTATGGATGCTTCAATTTTTTTCTTTAAAAAAAAAATAACACAAGCCAAAGAAAGCTGAGCTAAAAAAAAAAAAAAAAAAAACACTATTGAGAAAACCATTTGAAAACCCAAGAAATACACACACACACACACACACACACACAGAGATAAATACAAAGTAAGAAAACCCAAGAAACCAAAAATTCTCAAAAAATCATTTGAAAAACAAGAAAACCATGACAAACCCATTTCATCATTCACCAAGAAAACCCCAAAACAAAGCAAGAATTTGATACAAATCGTGGTAGTGATGGACGAAGTTGATATAGGCGTAACAAAGTGACTTCTCACAGCAATGACGAACAGAGTTAATGATGAGGGCGGCAGGCTAAGAGAGTGAGAGTGAGGGTGGGCGTGGGTTGGTGGGTCGGTGAGAGTGAGGGTGGGCATGGGTCGGTGAGAGTGGGAGGGAAGGCATGAGCCTTGAGGGGGCCGACGGCTGAGTGAGAAGTGAGAATTGAGAGTTAAGAATGAGATTGATTAGAGTTTGGAAGTTAGTGTGTGTGTGTGTGTGTGAGAGAGAGAGAGAGAGATATATATATATATATATATATATATATATATATAGTTTGGGTATTTTTGTAATTTTATTGTATTCAGGTTGGGTTCGGGGGTGGGTATGCCCAAGACCCGCGCCTAACCCGAACCCGATACGGGTTGGATTATTAAAATCTAAACCCATCCTTAATGTTTCACGGGTCAGGTAAAACCCGCCTCATCAGGGTCGGGTCAGGTCGCGTACCCATGGGTAGGGTGAAAATTGTCATTTCAAACAAAAACATACAAAAAAAAAAAAAAAAAAAAAAAAAAAAAGGAAATGCAACTAGACAAAAATCACGGAAAAAAGAAAAAGAAAAAAAAAACATTTTTGTTAGCTCAAAAAATTGAGCTTCCTCCCTAATTTTCTCCCCATTTTAAGGAGAAAACATTTTGGTGGGCTCGAGAACAAAAAACCCAGGCCCTACTACCTTTTTTTCCTCTCCTCCTCCTAACCAAACATCCACTAAAAATACTCTCTCCACTTTTCTCTTCCCAATTTTACATCCTCCCTAAAATCCCTCCAAACAAACACACCCTTAGTGTTTGATACAAAGAAGGAAAGAAAAGAAATTCTTTTGAATATTTTGGATTTTATTACATGTGATACAAAAGGAAACAAACAAAGTAGGAGATATATACTTAAAGCAGATGATACAAATAAGGAAAAGGTAATAAAACATGGCATTAAAAGCAAATAAAACAAGAAAGGAAAGAAATCTGGTTTATGCCCAGATTGGTGTATGCATCCTTCTATCGACGTACGCATCTAGGCTTCAAACAAATTCCCAGAAAAACAACCTAAACATGAACTCTTGGCCATTTAAAACATGTGTATGTAGGGATATAGGTGTGTATACATCTTATACCATATGTGTGCATCCTGAGGTAGATTAGAGTTTCAACAGATTCTCAACAAAATCAAAGGAGATGAATCAAAAAAACCTAACACATTACATGTTATTTTACATAAAAGAACATATTAAAGGATTAAAAACAACAAAAAACACAAAAGAAACAAGAATCGAGGAGGCAAGTATAGATCATGGAAAAGATCCACATCTCCTCCTCGTGGCACTTACAGTGATGTTGATTACTGATCTCTCAACTGAAATTGACTACTACAACTGTGCGTGTGGAGGAATGATTCAAATGATTCGGTTAGGGTTGGATGAATGACCCTATGATGTGCTAGCAAGCTTAAACCAACTAGAAGTTTTGAAAACGAATGAGTAAGAGATTATCTTTTGACCAAGAAAACGGTTGAAGATCAATCCGATACTTACCCTTTCTGCCCTTCTAGCCTAAACTCTTAAATTTTAGTCTTCTGGACGTATTTCAACAGAGTTTTTGTAGCTGTAAAAAGTCTAGACCCTTAGATGGTGAAAGTGGGGGTTTATATGGATAAAATGGAAGTCAAGGTTTAGGTTAGATGATTGGGTAGCTAGTTGATCAGGTTGGTTACCATAGAATCTCACCAAAATGGAAATGAAGTGATTTGAGGTTTTTGTCCAGAAGGTGCGCATGCCACAGATTGGTTATGTACACATCATATACCTGACGTACACACATTTTCTAAGCACCAGCTAGATTAGGTCAAAAACAAGCTTTTAGGCTTGGTTCTTGGGTCATAGTTGGGAATGAGTTTAGATTGTATTGGACCATTTTGGGGTTTGTATCCTCATTAGGCTCCGCACAAGATTTTGATAATTTTGGTAGCGAATGATTGTCTCGGCATTGGGACCGGGGGGTTCAAGTATAGGTTGAAACGAAATTGGGTGTCTACAACATGATATGATATAATATGATGGGTGTGGGTGCAAGGGAGTATGCCTTGGCCTTGGAGTGGACCGGGCGGTGGGTGAAAAATTGAGTCACCACCTAGATTAGGTCTAGGAATCATATTGGACCTTTTGGGCCACTCATTTATATGCATAGGTCTACATACCAGATTATGAGTCTGGAGTTTAGGTATGGCTTGGAAAGGTGTTAGACATCCAAGACCACCCGGCTTGTAGGCTGGCATCTATTATGTGTTGCTAGGGGATATTTAGATAAAGAAGCTATTAAAAGAACCATAATCCTTAACCTAAATATACATCATGAACTTAAATAAAATAACACATACAACATGTTAAAGATCACATCACAATATAAAAGGAAGCAAATAAAATACAATCAAACAAAATAAGTTAAACAAGGAAAAGATAACAAATAAATAAACACAAAAGGGAAGATATCATATAAACCAAACATGGCAAAACGACCAAAATAAACATGGAAAATAATCAAACACAATTGATTAACCTAGACAGAGTCAAACAGAATCAAAGAACATGTGATAAATGATTAAATAAATAAAAACAAGATTTTACCCTAATTTGGGTTCAGGAGTGTGTACACATATTCAACTACGCATACTCGATGATGCGTATGCATCCTTTAGCACAGATCTGAAAAATTACATTTTGCAAGATTTAAACAATTAAAGATTTTAAAACAGAAATTAAACAAACATGTTAAAAACCCTAATACCTAAACTAACATAAAACAAATAACACAAAGCATCAATATAAACAAATAAACACAAAACAAATCAAATAATTATAATAAACTGCATAAAATTAATAAACATGTTAAACTTTACATAAACCAAAATAATAAAACAAGAACAACAAAAACATATTATAAACAACCTAAAATTAGATTAAAATGTATCAAAAGAATTAAGATCAACAAACAAATCAAATAAAACAAAGATAAAAACTATGTTAAGAAACTCATGTGAATCCTATTAAACAAAGAAAGAATTCATGGGGAAAATACTCACCTTGCTTAAGATTATGAGTTTAGAGTTTGTTTAACTGAACCCTCAGTGCCTATAGCACAAATATTAGATTGATAAAACAAAGGAATTAAAGAACACAATAGTTTTTAAGAATCACAACTCAAGAACAAATTTTAATTGGAAAAGGTTTTGAGAAATCAAATTAGAACATTAGTTTCTGCCTTAGAACTAGCTAAAGAGATGTTTTGAATCTTTAGAAAAAACGTGCTAGCTACTGCCTTAGGGTTTTGAAAGGAGGAAATAGGGTTTAGAAAGCAAAGAGGCACTCTTTCTAGCTAAGGTTTTGATTGGAGACATAAGGTGAGTATTTATAAGTTAAAATAAGGGTTTTCAAAGCTTTTTATATGTCTTTGGACGTTCCCAAGGGTCTAGGGGCCGGCCCACATCAAAGAATGATGTTTAGGGCTCTTAAAAATGAAATTCCACTGCCCAAAAAATGAGTGTGCATACGTATCTTTCGAGTGTGTGCATGCACACTTGATTCATGCATACGCATACTCTAATTTTTTACAACTCTAATGGCCCGACTTGAAACAATCATAACTCACTCAATATAGATCCAAATCATGCCAAATTTATGTTCAAATTGAAGACCGGGATGTCTAATTTCCAATGAAACAAACTTCACTCAAATAAAAAGTTAGGGTCAAAATAGTGAGAAAATGTCATTTTTCAACATCGTTTTCAAAGTGATTGAGCATTTTTGAGTTGTGATTACTTCCAAACTATTGTGAACTTTTTAATTACTCTTGGTTGACATATGTCATGATCATCATTGAGGCCGGGGACCAAAATTTATTAACGGAAACAATGGGGCTATGTGTGCTTAGATGTATTCTAAGATGTGTATGATGTAGAACTAGAGTGTGTGTGTGTGTGCGCGCGCGTGTGTGCATGTGTTTGTATGACTAGGATATCCTATTAGGGAGTTCTTTAATAGATTTAGGATATGGAACACAATGAGTTGAGGTCGACTCATAGGCCGAGCGGGTTTGGATACTTAACACTTTCCCATTCCTGTACCTTAATTTTGGACCTAGAATTTGGATGTACAAGGTCCTTTACAAAAGGGCCCAAGTTTGATTCTTGGACTTAAACTAGGTGGCAACTCCCACTAAACCCTTTACCTCTAATCCGCTCAGCTGAGGTGTATTCCTTAAAGCATGTGACGTGCGTAACAAGGGGAGGAATCCATGAACGGGCGCTTGCGCCCACAAAGACGACTCCCCTAGGGGATAGAGAGTTAGATTTCGATGTTTTCTATATCCTAAATCTAATGAAGACCCCTCTAATATGATTTGTCACACACTTGCATATTGGTTCACCATTGTTACCCCTGGTTGGTGGTGAGTGAGATAGATTAAACTCCGTTCGAGCTGAAACTTTCTGAAGTTCATTCCACCAACTCACAAACTATGTCATTGTCTATAATGGCTTTGAGTACGATAAAGGGTTGCCCACCAATCCATTCAGGTCTATTTAGGCCATCGGTTGGAGCATGGCCCTCTTAGTCGTGAGTGACTTGCTAATCTTGTCCCTTTTGCATTAAGAAACTTACCCACACTTAGTGTGATCTAAGAGGATACCATTTGTGCATGGTTTGTTTTAACCTTATCTTTTGAGATCATAACCTTTAAAATTTGTGGACAGCTTAAAAAGGTTAATAAGAATAAAAGAACTGTTTTGTAATTGTGGTCACATATTATTTTACTAAATGGGTGGAAACAAAGGCTTCTAAAGATTTTTTTTTTTTTTTTGAAACAGCTTCTAAAGATTTTTTTTTTTTTTTTGAAACAGCTTATAAAGAATTAACTGGAAGTGATGTTATCCAATTCTTGAAAGAAATAAATATTCATAGGTTTAAATTGCCACAATCAATTACAGTAGATAATGGGCTAGTATTTAATGGATCAGGAGACTAAGTGTAAAACCCCGAAAATTATAAGGCTTAGTACATCTTGGCCTAAAAGTGGGAGGTGTATTTTTTTTTTTTTTTAAGAAGCCCATTGTCTATTTTCTAGGATCGAAGAAATTTGGATGGGATGGTTAGCTTAATTGGCCAAGTAGAAAGAAAGAAAGAAAATAAATTGAGTAGGCTTTTTATAGGCTGAAACCCATTTCTCTCTTTCGAGCCGCCTCACACAACCCCACTTCTCCACCTCTCACGTTACTCCTTAAGAGTTAAGCCTACTACTCACGCTCCTTGAACAATTTCTATTTAGCATCAACGCAAGTGCAGACTGGGTATTCACTATTCAGGTGTGGTCCTCTCTGTTTGGTTTCTTTCCTACCCATAACTTTTGCATACTTGGAATTATTCAAGGTCTAACAGCACTCTTGTTCCCATTCTAATAGGAAAACATGTGTCTGTACATGCATTAATTTTGTACCTAATAGAGCAATAGGCGTTGGCTTCATCAATCTAATTTTTTCTCTGTGGAAGTCATCAAATTTGCCTTATGGTTGTCATTAATTAGGATTGTCAAGTGGATATGTTAAAAACAAAAAAAAAAGGAAGAAAAGAAAGAAAGAAGGGTACCTTTTACGAAATCATACTTGGTCCAATTTTCAAGTAGATTAGTTTATCAAATACAATGGGTGGTGTAAGAGGATATATGCATGTAAGGATGGATTAGATATGTGATCAACTGTAAGCTTTCATAGAATTGCTGTAGCATTTCGATGGATAGATCATGGAATTGGGGCCTAGAACAATTAGAAAACCCATAGTTCTCAGAACCGGACCGGACCGGGAGGTCGGACCGTGAAAACCGTGAACCGTGATGAAAACCGGTTTTTTAAGCATAAAGAACCGGGCATATGTGGCAATTCCGTGAACCCCTAAAACCGGGGTTGGACCGTATGAACCGGTCAAGAACCGTGCGGTCCAACCCCTTAGCAAATTTTTTTTTTTTTTTAAAAACAACTTAACACAATTTTATTCTACTTAATTAAATTATCCATCTCTTACAAGGAATAAAAAAAATTATAATTAAAATCTTTCAAAGATATTCAACTTTACTTCAAAAATTAATCATAAATTTTAATGTTTTCATGGTTATTATTTTATTTTATTAACTTTCTTATTTAATTATTAAATATATGCTTGAAAATTATTAAATTTCCCTCACATATATAGATATATTAGTCAATTTTACTAGTTTTATAAATTTAATATCTATATTTAGGCTTTAATTAATTATTAAATTAATTATGACGTCATCACGGTTCGACCCCGGTTCAACCTCGGTTCGACCTCAAAAACCTTGAACCTCTCATTTTTACGGTTCAATGAATGGTCCGGGTCTGAAAACCTTGAGAAAACCTGCTGAAAATAAAGTGGACAGTAAATTAAAGAATGGAAATTGGGAAATATTAGGCTGTGTTTGGTTTAGAGATAGCTCTATTTTTTGTTCTCAAAACTTATTTCTCATCACTCAAAACTCTAATTCAATTCCCATATCTTTATCTCTACTTTTCCCTCATTTAAGACTTGTGTTTGGTTGTTATTTTCGGGTGTAGTTCTTACTTAAAAAACTCAATTTCAGACAAAGTTGTGGACCCACACACTGACCTAATGTCAGAAGACTTTTCTCTCTCCTTTTTTCTTTTTCTTTTTCCTCTGACTCTCATCTTTCTCTACCTTTCCTCTCTGTTTTTCCTTTCGTCTTTCCTTGCCTCTCACTCTCTTCTTTTTCCTCAATTCTCTCTTTCACTTTAGCGCTCTCTCTCTTTGTTTCTCTTAGCTTTTGCTTGGGTTCATTAATTATGGCTCAAATCTTCGAATAGAAGCTAGATTAGAGACATGCGAAACCAATTCCACCCCTCTTCTCCACCCCTCTCCTCTAGTTCATTTCTTACTTCTGGGTTTTGTTTGTGTTGGGGGAAGAAATTTTTAGATTTATTGTGTGGATGAACATGTTTGTGGGTTTGTGTTTGTATGTTAGTGTGTATGATCGGTATCATGTGTTTATGGGTTTGATTTTTTAGGTTTGAGAAATCGGTACCCATGTGTTTCTGTGAAGAAGAAAGAAAGAAAAAGAAAGAAGAACGAAAAGAATGACCATTGGAGTGAGTTTGTGAAGAAGAAAGAAAGAAAGAAAAAGAAAGAAGAAAAAAAAAAGGCGTTGAGTGAGTCTGTGAAGAAGAAAGGGGGGGGAAAAAAAACAATTGAATCTGATTTGATAGAGACGAGTCAAGAGAGTAAGTGGTACCCATGTGTTTTTGTGAAGAAATAGAAAGAAGAAGGAAAAAAATGGCTGTTGGAGTGAGTATGTGAAGAAGACGAAAAGAAAGAAAAAGAAAGAAGAAAAAAAAAAAGGCGTTGAGGGAGTCTGTGAAGAAGAAAGGGAAAAAAAAATAAAAAAAATAAAAATAAAAATAAAAAACAATTGAGTCTGACTTGATAGTGACAAGTTAGGATGGTAGGTCCTAACAATTTGGTTTTTTTTACAACTTTGCCATCATAACTCATATTCCATAATCTGAAAACACCAAAAATCTGTTTTCATTTTCAATCACTCAAAACTCATTTTTTTGAGTTATGAGTGATGGAAACTGAGAAAAAAAATTAAGCCAAATAGATGGAGCTGATGTGGGGTCTACGAAAAGTGAATTATGGGTGATGAGAATTGAGTGATAAGTGATGAAAATCACTCAAACCAAACAAGGCCTTAGTGTTGTTGACATTAACACTATTAAAGCATTAGAACAGCTTCTACTATAGAAAATTTGTGGATTGATGGATCTATATTTTGGTATTGCTAGGTTCTAGCTCTACAGACTGATTGTAATTCAAGGGTGGTTGATTTTGTTTTGCAAAGTCAATAGGTAAGTTGTATTTACTAATTTGGGGGTTTTCTCAAAGATAGTTTTGACAATCAAACTATGGTTATAATATATATATATATATATATATATGTGTGTGTGTATGTATGTATGTATATGTCTCACTTATGGTTTTACTTGTTTATGATTGACTTTGAAGAAGTATTATTGGATCCATTTCCATTCATAAGATGGTTTATGATTTGATATGAGTTATTTGTATTTACAACAGATTGAAAGCATGTGTCTTGGAAAGAATTCTAAAATATATTTAAAATTGATTTGTTTTGAAACCTACTTTCGGCGAGCACCTTGAGAATTGATTTGAAACCCTATGGTAAGTTGTGAATAGAAGCATAGTATCATATTTAGTTCTTAGCAAGGGACGGTCCAATGCACCTTGGTAGCTCCTTAGCAAAGAAGTTTACCAATTCTGGTTCCAAAAAAGGAGCTCCTTAGTAAGGAAGGCACCTTTAGGTTCCAAAGAGGGAGCTCTTTAGTAAGGAAGTATAAATTTAGGTTTCAAAGAGAGGACTGCACAACCTAGTCGATAGAGTGTAAATGGTGACCATGAGAACGGTCTAGGGAATCATTTTAATGTGATTGTATTTGATATGTTATGGTGTTATCGAATTGTGGTGATCCCAATAGGTGCAGGACACGTGGACAGGCATGGGTGCAATGAGAGGAAAATATATGTTGCTTACATAATTGTATTGCTTTATGAAATTGGAGATCTCTAACTACACTGTTATTTTAGAAATATCTATAATTGCAGTCTTAATTGGTTTTGCAAGTAGTGAAATTACAGAAAATGTAATATTTTATTAAAATGGCTCATTACCACACCCATATTAATAAATTTCACTTATTGCGTTATCTGAAACATGAGCTTTAGACCCTGTCTGGGTGTGGGGCGTCACACAAAGCCTTTACAAGAATACGGTATCCTAATCCAAGTTTTAAATTCAAGTTCATATTATGCCCAAGCTAGTGGCCAAGCAGAATCTATCAATAAAATTATTAAAAAAAATACTCTAAAAAATGTCATAACCAACAAGCCAGCAAGTTGGGCTTATTTTACCTTCAGAAGTTCTATGCGCATATCATACTCCCAAAAGGTTTGAACATTAACACTACACCCTACTCTGTGGTGTACAATCACTGAGAACGGCTAAACAGAATCAATTAAGCCACATATAAGGGTCAAACAATGGGCCGGTCGGACCAGCTTGGTATATTTTTACTTGGCCCGTGGGCACAATGGGCTGAGCATAGCAAGTTGTTGACCAGTTAATGGGTTGGGTTGAGTTGAGTTGAGAAAATCTCAGCTCATGATTGATCTTGATCATTTTGTCTTTAGCGGGTTGGGCTACTAGATTGGGCTGATGAGCTACCCATGAGCTTGTATTAATATCTTATTTTATATTTTTTTTTTTTATGAGGAAAAAATCAACTTTTTTTATAAGGAAAGAACCAATTCATTTTTTAAGGAAAGAATAAAATATTTAGAACTTATTTAATTTTTTTTACAGTCAAATCTATTTAATTTTTGTTTTGTTAATGGAAACCTATTTAATTTTTTTTTATCAAGGCTTTAAATGGTTTCTTTTTTCCTTTTAATAAAAAAAATGTCCAAAGGTTAATTCAAAGTTGTTAGATTACCAGAAAAATGTATATTTAATAAACTAAGTTTAATACAATCACTTTAAGTAACTTAGTCCTCCCTTAAAAATTACCATAACTTTTGAGTGGAGTTTATGGTGTACTTTTGTATTAGAACTTTTTTCGCTCTCCTTTGTGTGTGTGCGCGCATGTTTCTCAAAAAAAGAAAAAAAAAGAGGAGTGCTCTTAAAACTTTCCTATATAATGTTTCAACTTTCAAGATCAATCTCGCATATTCCCCTTGTATATTTTTGTTATGAATTTTGAGTATTGAGTTGGGCAATAGGTTAGGCCAACAGGCTGGGTTAATGGGCTAGCCCACCAAGCACCCACGGTAGGGATGGTGACAAATTGGCAATGAGGAGGGGCGGGTTTGAAGAATGAGATCTTCACCCTTGTCCTGCATGGTTTTGTCTTGCCCCATCCCCGCCCTATATGATATAGAAAACTTTTTTGCCTTATCCCGCCCTATAAAATTCTACTTCGTATAATTTGCTCCGCAACTATTACAATTTTTTTTAATAAAACTTGTTTCATTAATATAAATATACTTGAAATTACAATTAAATTTATGTCATATGTTGAAACTCTCTAAAAAAAAAAACTAATTTTTAGCAAGAGCTAAATAATATTATCCAAGTGTTTAAGAAGACAATATTACAACAAAAACAAAATTCTTAATATATATACAATTAAGTAAGTTAGTATTGATTTGTTTGTTTAAATAGTAGGGATTTAGGGTATGAAAAAATTATAAGTATAGTCCTTATCAACGCAAGGCGGTGCGAGACGAGGCTAAAATGTTTAAACCCATCCCCACCCCCTAGTGGTGGGGGCTAAGATCTCGCCCCATGGTGGGTGGGGAAAATCCACGTGGGCAGGGAAAATCCACGTGGGCGAAGCGGGGAGGGGCGTGTCAAGGCGGTGTGGGGAAAAATTATCATCCTTAGCCCATGAACATAAATACTAACTCACGGCCTGACCTATTAGGCTAGTGAGCTACCTATGGACCTCAACAACAATGGATAGGGCCACCTATTAGCCCAATTGGCCATTGGGCTACTGGGTTGGACATGGACAATAGCTATATATCAAGATGCTATGTTAACTGATTTAGATAACATTGATGAGGCACAAGTTGATGCCTCAAACAATATAAAAGCAAAAAGGTGGCCCAGGCTAATAAGAAAAAAATCAAACCTAAGTCGGAGACTTTTAATATTTTGGAAAGTAGTACTCATATTTGGAAAATGGTCTCCTAACTGGGAAGGTCCCTTTTTAGTAAAGGAAATCTATGATGGCAATGCTTATAGGTTGATGGATCTTGTTAATGGAGAACATGCTAAACCAATTAATGGGAAATTTCTAAAGAAATATATGCCAAGTGTGAGTTTGACATGAATTATTTTTACTAACTTATTTTACTATTCAGCTTATTTTTGTTATTATTTACGAGTCTCACTGTACTTTTTAGTACTATTTATGGGTCTTACTGTACTTTTTCAGCTAATTTTTACCTTTATCTACAGTACTTTCAGAAGAAAAAAAAAATAGTTTCAATAAAATAAGCAGATCCTAAACAGATACCAAGTATAAATGAATTGGCTTTCAGGCATGTCATATTAAAACAACTATATACACAACCAAATAATGGTCAGAAGTAGGAAGCTAGAAACACCGATTGGATTACATTAAGATTTAAATGAAATTGAGAATGTTTCAGCAGTTAATAACTACAAATTATAGTAAAAGGCTTACATCAAAAGCCTGATCAAACAGAACAAATAAAGAGTAAATTCCTATTGGTCAAAATCAAAGTCCTTAAAAGCATCTCTGAGACACTCCCAAGCAATGCGATTCCACTCAGTAAGAGCAGTAACCTCATCTTGGAGAGTGGTAATCTCTTCTTCAGACTTGGAGAGGGATTCAGAAGCTTCATCAGCAGTGTCTTTTTGGAGTAAAAGATGCTGAAGATGAGAATGAGCCATGATCCTGTTCTGTCTGAGAACTTCAAGTTGCTTTTGGACTTCTTTCAATTCTCGCTCTTTCTGCTTTTCGGCCCGAGAAGCTTCAGCCAGCTTGGTGTTAGCAGTCTGAAGTTGAGATTTGTACTTATTATGGGCTATTAACTTCAACTTATGATCTAGAAGTAATTTATCTGCCTGTTCCCAAGTACGTTTAGCTTGAGAAAGTTGTGAAGCAGTGGTATCAATACTCTTGATGAACACGCTTAGCATCATCCACTTATTTTTATCTTTCTTCTGGATATGAGGAAGAACGAAAGAACTCAGAGCTTCAAAATGTTGCTTGGTGTCCAAATCAAGAATGGCTTGAGCAATTGGAGCAGACAGGTACTTGTTCAAAAGCTCAAGAGTTTGCTTCATTTTGTCAGAGGAAATACATGAAGTATCACCTATGGAAGTAGTTCTAACTGGTGTATTCCACTTTTTAATGATTTTAGAAACATCTTCAACCAACTGATCATGATCAACCTCTTGAAGAAAAACAGGGACCCCCTAAAACAAAGCACAAGAATTAGTTGACCACAAAGAAAACATAAAATGCTCATAAAAAATAATAAAAATTGTCAAATACTTACAGAAGCAAGGCCAATAGTTGGTATCAAGGTTGAGAGAGATATTGGAATAGCTCCTACGTTAGAAACCTCTAGAGCACCAGAAGAAATGGGAGAATGAACTCCATTATGAGATTCTTTGGCAGGAACAGACACGTCAAGATTAGTGTCTCCACTATCTTGAAGTACAAGAGCCTTGCCAGAACTCTCAGTGTATTCTTGTATTCCCTTGGCCTCTGAACTTTCTAAGTTCAAACCTTCATTTTCTTCAACCGCTTTGTCTGTGGCTCCTTGATTTTGCCTCTCCTTTTCTTTCTTCTTTTTGAGCTCGGTCTCTAACCTGTTTAGTTTCTCTTCCTTTTCTTTTTCTTCTCTATTCTTCTCTCTCTCTTCCTCTTTCCTTCTCAACTCCTCTTCTTGTTTCTTTCTCTCTTCTTCATCTCTCTTCTCTTTTTCTGTTTCTATTTTCTTTTTCTCTTCTTCTTCTTCTTTGCCTTCCTTCTCTCCTTTCTCTTTTTGCTCTTGCAAATTTTCTCCTGGCTCTTGCTCTAGTTGCTCATCTCCCTCAGATGGTAAAACCTGGTTTCTTTCTAGCCGTTCAAAAATTCTCCCCTCTAAATTCTCCACCTCGTTAGATGCTTCTTTTTCTTCTTTTTGTCTCTTACTCCTCTCTGTTTGTTCTTCTTCTTCCCCCTTTCTCTTCTCCTCTTTTAACTTTTCTTCATCTAGAATAACAACTTGCACATTTTCTCTTTCTCCAGAAGCTTTCTCCACTTCTTTCTCTTTCAGTTCATGCTCCAAAGTCTTCAATGAACCCTCTTTAGGGATTGTAGCGGCTTCATCATCAACAACCACCATTTTCAGCATTTTAGACTCTGAAGTGACCTCAAAAATATCAGCTTGTCTTTTCTTATCTTGCTTAGCTTCGACTTCATTGAGCATAGACAGAGCTTGCTTATCTTTAGCTTCTATGTCCTCAAAGAACTCACTACTGTCTGACTTAGTTGGAATTCGAGATGCAGGAACCTCCTCAACCAAGACCAAAGCTTGCCCAGGCTTAACCTTCTCCCTCCTCGGCCTTGATAACATGGGTTCTTGATCAGCAGATTCTTCTACAACAGTGGCCTTTCCATGGTCAGTCTTAGCTTCAACCTTTTTTATGACTTTATCAGAAAAAGGTTTTTTAAAGTTTTCATCTTGTAACAACTGCTCCTGCAAAAAGTTAAACGTCTCATCCTGAAGCTCAAGTGACCTAGAAGCAGGGCTTTGATTATCTCGAGAAGTATCATTAAGCATCTTATTAAGCCTAATACAACCATCTCGAAGTTCAGGGTCAGTAAAAGAACTTACTTCAATATTTTCATGTCTATTGATATCTTTAGCAGTGAGGGTTTCTAGAAAGTTTGTAGCAGCTGGAACAGCATCACCACCTGCAAATCGAATATAAGAAATGTGCTAAAATTAGGATCATTAATGATAATAATAATTTAAAAAAAAAAAAAAAAATGCAGGACATAAAGCACTGAGAGCTTCCTCCATAACTTCTCATTAAACTTAGATTTGTAACTGTGCCAGTAGCTTGAAAATGAAATTGTGGTGTCTGGAATTATCATAAATGGATAAAATTTGAAAGATCGAAGTTCTTTATGGCTCTGCTCATAGATCTCAAAAGATATGTCCAAGGAAATTGGATATCAATCTTGCCAAGGTTCATAAATAGTCCAGACATACGACACTGGGATGGTTTGAATAAGGCCAAATTTCCTTGCAGCCAAAGAAGGTGATTATGCCTCTGCTCGGCATTCTTATAACCCATGAGAATCAAATCTCGAGGGACAAAAAAGCTAGCATAAATGGCAGTTTGATTGTAAGAAGAAACAGAAGGATCAAGCTCTTTAAATTCTCAAGGGCCACATTTTCTCTCCGCAAAAGGTCTAAAATCTTGAGGATTCCTTCTTTGGTAAAAAGAGGAAAAAACATTGAAGTATTGAGGGATAGAACCTCGAATGTACCTACCTCTCATCCACATGTCCATTAGTGACAGGTTCTGGAACAATTCAAGGTGAAGGAGCCAACTCAGGAAAATAAGAATAGATCCAGAGTTGAATGAACCACAGAGGACCACCCCATAAAATTTTGGGTTGGGTGGAAAAAAGATGTAATGATCAATAGAATCCCCCAAGAAAGAAAGGGGCCAAGGCCAATTTCTGGCCACAAGCTAAAGCCTTGGCAATTGGAATGAAATGAGTAACAATTCTTTTGGAGGAGGCAGTGGCAAGAAACTTACAAAGAGGAGCTAATTTGCTGGGAATGTGCCAATTATTGCAAGACCAAGAGCCAAGGGGCAAGACGAACTAGAAGAATCAACCAAAGGTTTAGAAGGGTTACTAGTAGACAGTAGAATGTCTTAGTCAGGTTTATGGTCGGCAATCACACATTTTCAAATCTTTCTAATTGTATGGTTCGAGGAAGGAGGTTAATTAGAGGAGATTTTAGTGCGAACCACTGCGGAAAAAAAAAAAAAAAAAAAAAAAAAAAAAAGATCAAGACAGAATAAATTTTTAAGAGCAAAGGATAGGTAGCAATGGATTAAGAAATATAGAAGATTGGAAA
The DNA here is from genome assembly GCA_019022515.1 of Quercus aquifolioides. Taxonomy (NCBI): domain Eukaryota; kingdom Viridiplantae; phylum Streptophyta; class Magnoliopsida; order Fagales; family Fagaceae; genus Quercus; species Quercus aquifolioides. Next base: position 55,717,839 of record CM032332.1, read on the forward strand.
AGTATAAACAAAGGAAGAGATGTTTGAGCTTATTGAACTTGAAAAGAAAAAAAAAAAAACTGTCAAATGGTTATGACCAAATTAATTTGGGCGGTGCCAATCACATGCAGGGGCCATGTGTTGGGCCAAAAGAAAATATTAAACATGTGAACAGTAAGAAAAATCCCAGATCCAAGTAGGGCCCAAAGCACTGAGTTATAAGAAGAACTGAGGCTATGGGTATGCACAACTAACGGTTATCTTCAGATAATTTGAAAGCAGTTACATCAACAGGATGCGTTACAAACAGAGCAAGTGGGTGTTGAAATGTGGAGTGATGCAGGATCTTTAAAAATTCAGCACTATACTAGGTTTCTTGATGAGTTCTTGAGTAAAGATTGATGTTTATGAGTTTTAGTCTAGAAAAGAATGAACATTGATGGCTGTTTAGGGGCTGAAATAGATGTAGGAGAAAGCAATCACACTGTCGAGGCTTAAAATAAGCTGATGAATTTTATTAATCAATCAATAATGAAATAACGTTGACTATGGAGCCTTTCTACAAAGGCTATTGTTAATCCCTTTCCTAGAAGGACTTGGACTCTAAATAGCCTATTCCTAGAATGAATAGGAATACTAATAACAATTAGGAAAAGACTTAATAACTCCTAAACCAAATAGGAGGACTCGAAACATAAAATAAGACTCATGGGCCTCTAGGACAGCCAAAGACAGCCCAATCTAGAAAATCTATAAATTACCAAATCTATAAACTTAATTAAAACCAATCCAACAGCTTCCCAACCTAAAAGATTCAATACTAAGACTCAATAATAGCTAAAATAACCTATCAAAAGTGCTAAGAAGGTCCGACATCAAAACTAGACCACAATTCTTGAATCTTTGTATATTTAATCTTCTTTTTCCTTGAACTCTTCCTTCCCCGCATCATGGAGACCTCAATCAATTACAAAAGTTTACCTGATCCTAGCAAAAATGGGACACATGGCCTGGCAAATTCAACAGTGGAAGACACGTGGGGCAATAATTGTCAAGAACTCGGTGCTACCAAAAAAGCTCCTCCAACAACATTCAGCACTTATCAAACCTAAGAATTTATTGAGAGTACAAACAGAGCACTTGCAGAGATCATTAGTTAGATTCTTAGGAAGCATTCTGTAATCTGCAATTAATTTGTTCTTTAGGCCTGTACAAACATCCTCTGTCTTACATTTGTAAGTTTATGTCTCCTTGTGTACATGTACTCTTGTGATTACAATCATGTATTTAAGTTTGATGCAATTTGTTGTTGTTAATTTTTAGTTCGATCTGATTTACTGTTCCATTTGAAGTAATTTGGTGTTAGTGCAATGTAGTAGGCTTGAATTACTTAATTTCTTGTGAATTGGCTTATATTAGGATAAACTGTTCAAATATGCTTTAATTTGAGATGGCTTGTATTGAGGTTCTTTATATGAAGATAGTTTATGTTGATTTGGTAGAAACTGCAGCTTAATCAAAAAGGCCAACTTAGTTACTTTTAGGTTAGTCACTTAGGATTTCTCATTCTCTCAGTTGTTAGCTTAAGCATATTTCAAAAATTCCAATTAAGTTAGGTGTTTTTCTGGAAACCAGACCCTTATCTATGAAGCCAGATAATCACATCAAGCTAACACTAGTTGCATAAGGCTTATCTCAAATAACCTGCAAGCGACAATAAAAGACTAAATTAATTTTTTAGTTCAAACACATACCTGTCATGGTTCCTTCACATTCATTTAGGCGGCTTGAGACAATGTTGGAATGACACTGGTGTTGCCCTTCAGGTTCACTAAGTGACATATTTTTTTTCTTTGAAATGTTTTTGATGTTCAACACCGCATGGTACCTCTCCTGTTGTGAGCCATTATCAACATTTTTGCAGTACTCATGGAAGGTACCAGGTTTTTGAGGATGACAGATGCATGCTACATGGACTCCACACCTTTTTATGATAGAAGTTTCTGATGCAATAATCTTAGGATGAATTTTGCATAGAATCTCAACATGATTCTGATCACATAGATTTAAGTTTTTTAATCGATACTGCAATTCCTTATTTGGTGTATACATTAACCAAAGATGATCAGCCATGTTTGCATCATACTCGAACTGATGGAGTGGTTTTTTAAAACCATTGATGGAAATATAAACATGACAAAAGAATTTTCCCATCAGTCCTTCTAGTCCAAAAGCAATACAAACAGCAAAGTTTGGAAATTTCTGACCAACAAAGAAAGAGATAGAATTTCCAGTAGTTTGATGGTTGAACCACCTTGGAATCTCAATTCCTGGTAGTATAATTTGAAAAATATCTTTTGGAAATCCAAAGTCCTGAAAGGGACAGAGTGAAAGAGAGGTAGCAACATCCTGATGCAATAATTGGCTTGATGAATGTGGAGTTATTAGTATGTCACTTCTTGCACCTTCACAGACTATATTTGGTAATAGCCCTTGAAATTCTCCAAACTGCTTGCATTTAGAAATTCAAAAACTGCAGTTAAGAAAATCTAATAATGTGTTTGGGAAGGTAAAAAAAATTATTTCTTTACAATATTGAGAGAGAGAGAACCTGAGTCGATGATTGTGAATCCAATGACATACAGTTTGTTGCATCTACAAATGTTATAGATTCCGGAAGCCTTGGGACTTCCCGAAGCTGCATGCAATTTTTTATTGCAAGCGTTCTTAATCTAGCAAATCTACTAATGCTTTTGGGGATGGTAACAATATTGGTTCCACATAGAGAGAGATTTTCCAATGTGGGAAAGTAATCGGGCATCATAAAAAAATCTAATTCAATTAGATTTTTACAATAGCTAAGATCCAGTTCTTCCAACCTAAGAAACCCATATTCAGAAGAGCCATGAAAAGAATTGCACATTGGTCCTCTATCAATCTTCAAATTGGTACAGTTAGAAATCCATAACTTATTGAGATGTTGCAATTTATAGATGCTATTTGGAAGAGCCATAAGGTTATGGCAACAACTTAGAAATAACTCCTCAAGCCCAATGAGAAACCCAAATGATAAAGGCAACACTCTAATAGCAGTCTCTTGCATATGTAAAACTCTTAAGCTGTCCATTCCTGGCTTAATATTGGGGAACTCCTCAAGCCTTAAGCAGCCATCAAGATCAAAATATTGAAGAGATTTCAGATTGAAGTTGCTTGGAAGAATTTGAAGGTTTTTGCAAGAACTGAGGTCCAAAGATTCAAGCTTAAATAGAGATCCAACAGACTGATGAACCTTAACTAATTTTGAACACCTAGAAAGGTCCAATTCCTTTAAGTTTGGGGTTCGCAACTTGGGTAATTCTGTAATGGATTCACAACATTTGAGATTGATATGTTGCAAATATTCAAATTCTATCCCCTATCAACAAGAAATAAAAAATCATAAATTTTCTTCAACAAAATGTAAAGGAATCATAATTCATAAGTTCAAATAATCATACCTGGCTGAATAGACTCTTCAAACTGACGTGACTATGTGGCATGTTGAGTGCGACAAGATGTTCAGGAAAAAAATTGGATGGCAAGGAGAAAGGATAATCAGGCCAATCAAGCAACCGTAACTGACAGGGGAGATATGTAAAGCCTCTATGAACATTTACATTAGCAACTGCAAGAAATTTGAGATTTTTCATCCTTTTGAAGGCTTTAGGGTGCAGTTTCAGTGTTTTCGGTTGAGGTGGATGCAACATTATGCCTCGAATTTTATCCGACCCCTGGTTCAATAAAGCATTAAGTGAACCATACTAAGTAATAGAATTCATCAAAAATATAATTATTTTGTAATTTTAAACAAAAGGATACTAATAAAACTTATATTTTCTTATTAAAAAATAAAAACAATCTAAGATAAAAATGATTCCGTCTAGCTTGTAAGAAAAGGGAAAAAATTGAGCACAAGAACTAATACCATATTTCCCCTTAGTAATTTAAGAATATCCTGATGGTCCCATAGTCTACTACGATTTTCAGGCATCTCTGTTGATTCTTCTCGAACAACTTCTCTACCCATTCGTTGTATCAAGTCATGCATTGACAATATGTTATATGGATCAACGGTTATAAGACACTTATCAATGAGATTTTGAATACCAAGTTCTGGAAATAATCCACAAGCTTTTAATATATTCACCACGTAATCCTTGTCCAATCCATTGAAGAAACATGCAATATCAAGGAAAATAGCCTTATCACCTTCAACCAATCCTTCATAACTTATTTTGAGTGATCTAAAAAAATTTTCTTCAGGACTTCTTTCATACTTCTCTAATGCTTCTTTCCATTGATGCATATCTCTTCCACACAAATAAGAACCTATTACTTCTAGAGATAATGGAAAGCCACTTGCATAACATATAATTTTCTTTGCAAGTTGCAAATAAGATGCTTTAGGTTCTTTTCTGTGGAAGGCATGCAAACTAAAGAGTTGAAGAGCTTCATGTTGATCCAAGTCCATGATCCTGTGGATGGAAAAAACTTGTCCAAGACTGGCTGGCACGCGTTTGTCTTTTGTTGTTATAACGAGTCTACTTCCGGGAGCAAACCAATTACATTTTCCAAGAAAATTTTCTATTTGGTTTGAATCATCCACATCATCGAGAATTAAAAGAATCTTTTTGTGGGAACATCTTTTTTTTATCACCTCGATTCCTCTAGATTTGCTTCCCACCTTCAAACTTCCATCCCTTAAGATCTCATGAAGAAGCTTGTTTTGTAGTTTGATTACATGATCATCTGTCAATGACTTGCTAACATTCTCTAGGAAGCTGCTTCCTTCAAAAAGATTAAAAACTCTGTTATAAATTGCTTTTGCGATCGTAGTCTTACCTGATCCACCAAGCCCATGAATTGCTACAATGCGAAAATCATTTGACTCAACATCTAACTCAGCTTTTAGGGTTTCCACACGCGATTCTATTCCAACTGGGTATTTAGCAACATATAACGGTGTGCAATTTAATTTAGCATTTGATATCTCATCAACAATTCCTTGTATGAATTTAGACTCAAGATTTCTGCAAATTACAAAGAAAAAGAAACATATAATAAGTTGGGCTAGCTAGAAATATAAATATAAAGCTTAAGTGCTTAACTGAATTCAAGATGCCCAATTTTGTGCATTACAACAAACACATTATTAATTTCAAATAAATGGCAAAATAATTTATGAATTTGAGAACAATCATGAATTTTAGCACATTCTCTTTTTTTGGCCTGGAAATTAGGCTTAGGCTTAAGGCAAAAAGTTGCATGGAAATGGTAAGGACCTAATAGAAGCCACACGAGTGCTGAGCATGCTAAGGAATTGATGCATCAGAATACACATGCATGTAGAATAAGCTGTGACTCCTTTTGCAATCAGGTTTAGCATGAGGAGAGCACAAGTGCCAATGTGCTAAATATATGCCAAAGAAGTTACAGACTTAGGCAATGTGAAATGTGACCAAGTATTTCAGCATGTGTGATAAGTAGTAGTTATTTAGTCTTGATGAGCTGCAAGTTAGTTACAACCAGTTAGTAAACTTGAATGTCTCTTGGCTTTTGTCTTGGAAAGAGCTTAATAGCTTGAGTATAAATTCTGATTTTGTAAACGTAAATTTCATTCATGAAATGTTAAACCAAATCTATTAGACTTTTCTCTCTACTTTGTCACAATTCTATCCTTCTTTCACTCGGACGCCAGCCTAGCTACCTTGAATTACTCATACATCACAAATACTTAAGGTCCGTTTGGTTAGGCGTTTTGGGAGTTTAAAAGAGCATTTTCAGAACTCAAAACTCTGTTTTGCAACCACAACTCCTCATAGCTTTCTTTTACAAACACTCGTTTTAAACTCAAAACACAGTTTTCCAATGGCTTATACAAACACACCCTTTAAGTTCTTAACTGGAAACCCCTTTGGGTGAGGAAACAAACATATTGGACACCCACTACTGATGCTTGACCAAAAAGAATATGAAATTTTGGAAACCATATTAAAAATAAATATATACGAAAATAAAAGTGGCACGAACTTTTAATTGGTAAGAATATCTTTTCTTAAAACTCTTCTATCTCTAGCACTGATCTTTCTAGCCTAACTACCATAGATAATAGAAGATATGATCAAAATGAATACTTTCAAAATTTGGAGTTTAGTGGTCATTAGATTCATACCCATCTTTGAAATGCCATCCAGACAAATTAGCTGCTTTATGTAGAGATCCCCTCCACTTTTGCACCTTATCCTTGAACTTTAGTTCATGCTTAGCCAACGCTACATCAAAGTTCTTCCTTTGGTGACGTACATCTGATGGATCCACCTTGTAAAACACCGGGTAAACTGATCGACCGTTTTGATCAGATTCAAGAATATTGACAAGTTCATCTAAGCACCAGGAGGAAGACGCGTAATGTTCAGAGAACACAATAACTGAAATCATTGACGATTCAATGGCCCTGACAAGTTCCTGTGAAATTTCTTCTCCTCTATGAAGATCATTATCATCAATGAAGGCGGTAATACCCTTGTCATACAAAGCCTTATGTAAATGGCTAGTAAAACCACTCCGGGTATCTTCACCTCTGAAACTCAAGAAAACATCATAGCCCCACCGGCGGCAAGTGGGAGAAGGAGAGAGAGCCATTTCGGACCTAAGAGCAGAGGGTTGAGGAGAAGACCCAGAAGGAAGAATGATGAGACGGAACGGAATTGTAAAAGAGATGAGAGGGATTTCAATCTGATCAAGAAAGGTAGAGTCAATGAGAGTCAATGAAAACTTAACGGGAGTTAAACACGTTGATACAGTGGCTTGCTTGCTGTGAAAGTGGGTCTACTTTCTCTAGAAAAAGAAAGGAAGATAAATAGAAGAAAGTCTGTAATGAGTTAATTACCATAGTGACTGGCTTTTTATGTTTGTTTTGCTTTGTTTTTTTTGGTTTTTTTTTTTTTTTAAATAAAGTTTCATCCAATGACCCCCGCTTCTAATAATAGTTATTTATCATCAAATCAAGATACTAATCAATTTTTAGCGATGAAGCGTAAGTTCGTCAGTCAGAGTGGGCAAATGGAGCCAATCCTCAGCCTGTGTGAATGTATCCTCAAAGGTGGTCACCGGTGTGGTGTCTGCTACAACGCCTCTGACGCCAAAGTCAATACAAGGGAACTCTTTATAAGTTAAAACAGAATGGTAGAATAACAGTAAAAATTGTCTGAGCTCTTAGAAACGTTTTGTGCTTTATAATGTGGCTTCAATATACTCCAACGGTTCATACAGCTGGCTCTGTAATCGCTCTTGACATAATTGAACGCATTGAATGGCCCGGTTGCCTTCGTCAGTGACGTGGGTATTTGTTTGGCTCGTCTAAGGATGTCCTCGTCTATATCGTTGAAATCGTCTCTATGAGACGGATTCGTCAGTCCCATCAGCTGCCCCCCAATTCTATGGTCGACGTGACATGTCATGACAATCATAGAATATGAAAGGTTATAGGCTGTAAATGATTCTTAGGGTTTTGCTCCGTATTAAATGCGTAATGGCGGCGCTCCACAGGTCGTGGCCTACGTGGCATATGTTGACTGGTGGAGTTAATGCTCCAATTTGTGGGACTATTGGGTTTCTCGCTGGTTTTCCGTTTTCCGAGCCTTGGTTTTAAACTTCTCCCCTTCTCATTTTTTTCTTTACACTTTTCTCAAAAATTTTCAATCATTATTCTAAGCTTTTTCTTCGCTAACCTCATTTTGCAACTCTTCTTCGAACTGGTGTGTTGTGTGGTGGTGCTTCCCTTGTCCGCCATTTTTAAGGTTCATTTCTTCTCTTTTTCTGCTTTTCCTTTTCCCTTTTTTATTGTGATATTGCTTCTGATTTCTTTCTTCTTCTCCTTTCCTTTTTCCTTTTGTTTGTTTTTGATTTCTTGGAGGTTTAGCTTGTATTGTTTCCCTTTTTGTTTTTTGTTTTTTTGGATTTCCATGGTTAGTAACTCTGAGGTTAGGATAGCTTGTTCCTCAATTTCCTTCCTTTTCGCCCGTTTGGGGGGGTCCTTAGGCATTTTCCCAAACCTCGAAAGTTTTGTTTTTTAGGGTAATAGTCTGAGTGTGACATTGGATGAGTTGTTACCTCTGCTACGGCAATCAATTGATTGGTTCAAGGGTCAAGAGAAAGGGGGAAGGATAATGTTTGAAGTTAGGCCTAGTGAACTCGAGACTGGGTTATCGTCTAATAGTGATCCAGTGGAGGGAGATATAGCCATCTCTACTCCCTCAGTGGTTAGGGCTTTTCGTGCCCTCAAGGAGGAGTGTAGGCTGGATGCTGAAACCATGGGTAGATTTAAGGATAGGTTTCAGTTTCCAGAGAGGGTTCGTGTTCGTTGGCCCAATGACGAGGATAAGGCTTGCCACTTCTTCCCTGGTGAGGTGTGCTTCTATGAGGCTACCTTTACTTGTGGACTTAGGTTCCTCGTCCATCTGTTCATGATGGAGCTTTTAGGCCATTTTGGTATTGCTCCTGGGCAATTAATGCCCAATTCGTGGAGGATAGTGGTCAACTATATGGAAATATGGTTGGCTGCTAACGAAGATATGATTAAGATAGGTGAGCTCGTCTACCTATACCATTTGAAAGAATCCAAAGAATACGGATATTATAAGTTGGTACCTTCGGAGAGGAGAACCAGGATTGTCAGGGGATTACCTTCGTCTTTCAAGTACTGGAAGTCGAGATTTTTCTTTGTGTCCGGGGGTGATTTTGAGACTCCCTCCAGCAGGGATTGGGGTGACATCCCGAGGTTACTTCGTCGATGGGGAACCCCGACCTTAGGTGCGTCAGTATTTCTTCTTGTTGCTTTAGTTCTATTGTTTTTGTTATTATCGTCACTAACTTCTTTATCTATTGTTTGTCGCAGTAAAAAGACCACCCAGGCTTAAGAGTAGGCATAAGGAGCGTGTCGAGCAGGCAATAGAATACGCCAAGACGATCGAGAGCTGGGATGATCTGGTAAATCCGCGGACCCTTGCTTTTTATAATCTTGGTCCTGACCCGTCTCCCTACGTCCTGCGCAGCATCGACATTGAAGGAAAAAAGAGTAAATGTTGAGTTCGTCGGTACTGATTCTCTTGTGCTTGGACTTCTTTTTTTTTTTTTTTTACAAGTGCTTCCCTCTTGCAAAGATGACGACCAAGTTCAACAAGGACATGTATGCCAAGATGAGGTCGAAGAAAGACGAGTCATTGTCGAATATAGGGAAGAAGATAGTGCGCGTTACTAGGAAGGGTCCCTTCGTCACTCTAGGTGCCTCCGTCACTCCCATTGTTTTTGGTGCTGAAACGACGAGGACGGCTTCTCCTTCAACCTCGGTTGAAGAGCTTCCTACTCCTACTTCTAAGAAGCCGCACTTGTCTGACAAGGAAAAGGAAAAGGTCGACTCTCACTCGTCCACCGTCTGGGATGATGAGAGATTGGCTGTGGATAAGGCTCATGGGGTTGTGACTGTTGAGGACTTAAAGGTCTTCTCTGGAGTGCCTTTTAACAATGTCACGAGTCGCCACGTCTATAAGCTTGTTCAGGTAAAATATTTGGGCAACTTTCGGTTTCTTCTTCTTTCTCATTCTGCTGACGATTTTGAACTTTTTTTCTTTTCAGGTGTTGGGGGAAAGTCTCCATATTACCTTTGAGTACTTCACTCAAGAGGCCAACGTGGCGTCCCTCACATCTAGAATGGAAACTTTGGAGGCAGAGAATTCTATGCTGAAGAAGAAGCTTATTGATTCCATGGGCGAGGCCACCACTCTAAAGGAGGAAGTGAAGACCTTGAGTGACGACCTCAGAGCTGAGCATCAGTTGACCCTGGAGAAGGACGAGCAGTTCATGAGTGCCAAGGAGAAGCTCAAGACTATTGCTACTAGGACCGTCGAATCTTTTCAGACAACTGACGAATATAACACCATCCTATTCAGCTAGTATTTCAAAGGTTTTGAGCTCCTGAGGAGGTATCTCGTTAAGCATCCTTTCGGAGTGGACATGAAGAAGCTGGATTTGGAAGAGGTAGACCAGGAGATGGCTGCTGACGAGGCCGCCCAATCTTTAGCCACTAAGCCTAATGCCCCCGAGAATGCTCCTGCCAGTGATGCTCCTGCCAGTGACGATGCTGCTTCTGATGCCCGAAACTGATACTTATGAAGATTTCCTCTTTTTTCTTTTTGGATGCCCATTATGTTTTGGGTTGTTTTGTAAATCTAATTTCAGAACAATTTTCTTTTAACCTATCTTGAGAACAATATTTTTAGCCCAGTGTTTATGGGCCTTTGGCTGTAAAAACAATGGTAATTGCCTGTTGTTTTTGGGCTTTAATTTAATTTGCAGTTGTGTACTTACTTGTATTTGTGATTGCACACTCTTTGGTTCCTGATTTTCTTATGGTATCTTACAACCGTCCATGCTTTGTACTTAGTGAAATTTTTAGTTGTGACTTTCCCTTTCGTCAATGATTTTGTCTGTGTGGGTTCTGCTACTCTGGTAAACTGGTTTCAGCCTGAGTTACGTTCTGGTTTGTTGCAAGGTTCTTATCTCTTCAAGGGATCTTTTCGCCGTCAGTAGTTTATATCAGTCTAGGCGTAATCTTGTTACTTGGCCATTTTTGACTTCTGTGACTTTCATCCGTCAGTAACTTACATCCGTCTAAGCGGAATCTTGTTACTTAGCCATTTTTGGCCTTTGTGACTTACACCCTTTTTAGGGATCTTGTCATTCTTTTGGCTTCATCAATAATTTACATCCATCTAGGCGGAATCTTATTACTTAGCCGTTTTTGGCTTTTGTGACTTACACCCTTTTAGGGATCTTGTCATTCTTTTGGCTTCATCAGTAACTTACATCCGTCTAGGCAGAATCTTGTTACTTAACCATTTTTGGCTTCTGTGACTTACACCCTTTTAGGGATCTTGTCATCCTTTAGACTTACAGTTGACTAGACCTGTTTGCACAGAGACATTAGCTGAATAATTCATTTATTAATTTCAATAATGAATACATTTATCTGTTACATCTATTGGTGGTATTTCTTCAAGTGCTCAATGTTCCATGGCCTCTAGAGCCTTTGTCCGTCTAGGGTTTCCAGGTGATAGCTGTCTTGCCTAGAATAGTGGAAGACTTGGTAAGGTCCTTCCCACATGGGGTTGAGCTTTCCTTGGGCAGAATCTCTAGTTGCCATGGTGACCTTGTGCAGGACGAGGTTGCCTATGCTAAGTCGTCTGAGTTTTACCCTCTTGTTGTAATAGTCAGTCATCTTTTACCGGTACTCCGCTATTCTGCTGCAAGCTTTGTCTCTTACTTCGTCCAGACAGTCCAGGTTAACTCGTAGACGATCATCATTTTCTTCTTCTCTGAATACCTCTCTTCTTGTGCTAGTTAATCCTACCTCGACCGGGATCACTCCTTCAGTACCATAGGTGAGTCTGAAGGGTGTTTCTCCCGTTGGGGTTCTTGCTATGATTTTGTAAGCCCATAAGACACTGGGCAACTCTTCTGGCCATGCACCCTCCGCGTCGTCCAGCTTCATTTTGATAATCTTGAGCAGTGTTCGATTTGTCACCACCGTCTGTCCATTTTCTTGTGGATGCCCTGGGGATGAGAACTGATTCTTGATGCCTAGGCCTGAACAGAATTCCCTGAAGCCTCGGCTGTCGAACTATCGTCCATTATTTGATATAATCGTCCTTCGAATCCCGAACCTGCAAATTATGTTCTTCCACATGAAGCTCTAGATTCTTGCTTCGGTGATGGTCGCCAGTGCCTTTGCTTCGACCCATTTCGTAAAGTAATCGATAGCAACTAGTAAGAACCTTACCTGACCTTTTCCTTGGGGCAATGGGCCGACGATGTCGATTCCTCATTGTGCAAACGGCCATGGAGAGGCTATCGTTATCAGTTTCTCTGAGGCAAGTCACTGGACATTTCCGAACCGTTGGCACTTGTCACATTTCTTGACGAACTCCACTGTGTCTACCTACATTGTAGGCCATAAATAACCTGTTCGAATGATCTTGCTTTGGTCCCCTCAAATCTCTTTGTGAATTTCTTCCAGGACGTACTTAGCTTCCTCTTCGTCAACACACTTCAAGAAAGGCATGGAGAAGCCTCTCTTGTATAAGGTGTCATTAAGGATCGTGAATCTAGCCGCCCTCTTCTTGATCTTCCTGGCCTTGTCCGCATTCTGAGGGAGGTGCCCATCCTGGAGGAAAGATACGATGGGTGTCATCCAGCTATTTGTGTTCTGGATTGCGAATGTTGGAACTTCTTCAATGCTGGGGTTTTTCTGGACTTCCATCATTAAGCCCATGTTCGTCGCCCCTTCTTCTGACGACGCTATCTTCGAGACTTCGTCTGCTGTTACATTCTGGCTTCTGGGGATCTGTACAAATTCCACTTTATCAAACTCCTGAGTCAGATGTTTCATCAGTCTGAGGTATTTCTGCATTCTTTCTTCCTTTGCTTCGTACTCTCCCTTGATTTGCCCTATCACCAGCTTTGAATCATTTTGGATTAACAGGTTCTTAGCACTGAGTGCCTTCCCGAGTCTTAGTCTCGTCAGAATTCCTTCGTACTCTGCCTCGTTATTGGTGGTTGGAAATTTCAGTTGAACTCTGTATTTGAGCACTTCTTCATTGTGGGTGGTTATGACGACCCTACTCCCCCCCTCTTTTGGGCTGAAGAACCATCGATCTGTACCGTCCATCGTTTTGCTTCATTGGTAAGGCTGCCCTCGTCCGGGTGAATTCGGCGATGAAGTCTGCCAAAGCTTGTGCCTTAATGGCTGTTCTGGGGTGGTACTCAATGTCAAATTTGCTGAGTTCAATTGCCCACTGGACCATTCTCCCTGCTGCCTTAGGTTTGTTCATGGAGTTTTTGATGGGTTGGTCCGTCATCACCAGGATAGGGTTTGCTTGAAAATATTGTCGCAGTTTGCGTGAGGCTACTATCAACGCAAACACAATCTTCTCAATCCTTGGATACCTAGCTTCAACACCTTGGAAAGCTTAACTAACATAATAAACCGGGAGTTGTTTCTTGTCTTCTTCTCGGATCAGGGCTGCACTTACAGCGGTGTCTGATACTGCCAGGTACAGATATAAATCTTCCCCTTCTTTGGACGGACTTAAGAGTGGTGGATTGCTTAGGTAGCGTTTGAGCTCCTGGAAGGCTACCTCACATTCGTCAGTCCAAGTGAAGGCTTGTTTCAAGGTCTTGAAGAAGGGCAAACATCTGTCCGTCGCTCCAGAGACAAACCTGTTGAGGGCTGCGATCCTTCCTGTAAGCTTTTGGACTTCTTTAACGGTCTTGGGCGAGGCCATGTTGATTATGGCTTGCACCTTCTCTGGATTTGCTTCTATTCCTTTTTGGGACACCATGAACCCCAAGAATTTTCCTAAAGCTACACCAAAAACACACTTACTAGGATTCAACTTTATTTGGTATTGTTTGAGGGGTGTCGAACGTCTCCTTAAGATCATCCAGATGGGCTAGCTCTTCCTTACTTTTGACGAGCATGTCATCCACGTATACTTCCATATTCTTGCCTATCTGCTTGCTGAATATTCTATTCACTAACCTCTGATAAGTAGCACCTGTATTCTTCAGTCCGAAGGGCATTACCCTATAGCAATAAAGTCTTTGATTGGTGATGAAAGTCGTTTTCTCCTGGTCTTTGTCAGCCATTTTTATCTGGTTGTATCCTGAGAAGGCATCCATGAACGTCAGCAAATTGTGCCCGGCTGTAGAATCTACAAGCTGGTCTATTTTTGGTAGAGGGAAACTATCCTTCGGGCAAGCCTTGTTCAGGTCCATGAAGTCCACGCACATTCTCCACTTCCCATTTGCTTTCTTCACCAGGACGACATTTGCAAGCCAGTCTGGATAGTATACTTCCCGGATGAAGCCTGCAGTCAGGAGTTTGTTAACCTTGCCAGTAATCGCTTGGTCTCGTTCTGGTGCGAAGACTCTTCATCTTTGCTTTACAGGTTTTCTCTCCGGGTCTACATTCAACTTGTGCTGAATGACTTCTGGAGATATGCCTGGCATATCCTCGTGGCTCCAAGCAAAGACGTCTAGGTTTTCTTTAAGGAACTGGACGAGCCTTGTTCTCATCTCAGGGCTTAGAGTCGTCCCTATTTTGGTCGTCTTAGTTGCTTCTCCTTCGGCCAGTTCTACTGTTTCCAGGGCTTCCACCTTTTCTTCCTCCTTCTCTTCAATCATCCATGTGTGGTTCTCCTTTGCGGCCAAGACGGCCTGGTAGCACTCTCGAGCTAAGACTTGATCTCCTTTAACTTCGCCAACATCATTCTCCGTTGGGAACTTTACTTTCAGGCAGTAGGTGGATGTGGATGCCTTCCACTTGTTAAGTGTTGGCCTTCCAATAATCACATTGTAGGATGATGGGCAATCTACCACCAAAAAATCTAATTGACGGGTTAACTACCTCGAGTAAGTCCCTACTGTTATTGTCAGCGTCACTATGCCCTTGGGATATACTCTGTCTCCACTGAAACTGACGAGGGGGGAGTCAAATGGGCGCAGTCTTCATGGATCTAGTTTCAGCTGCTGGAAAGCAAGAAGATAGATGATGTCTGCGGAGCTACCATTGTCTACGAGGATCCTTTTGGTATTGAATCATTCTATGGTGAGAATTATGACCAAGGGATCGTTGTGAGGCTACTTCACTCCCCTGGCATCTCCTTCGTTGAAAGTCATGTCTTGGTCTGTCTGTCTCTGCTTGAACGGGAGTATCATGTTGACAGTGTTCACTTGCCGTTGACATGCTTTCCTGAGGGATCTAAATGACCCTCTAGTGAATGGTCCCCCTGCAATTGTCTTTATCTCCCTAATTACATTCTGTAGAGGCTGCGGCATATTATCTTCGTCCCTTGACGAGGAATTGCGCTGGTTTTTGTTACCGTCCCTAAACCTGCTAGACTCTCCTTTCTTCATATACTTTTGCAGTTTCCCTTTCCGTATCAACTCCTCTATCTGCTCCTTCAGGTCCCAACAATCTTTTGTGTAGTGCCCATGATCCTTGTGAAATCGACAGTATTTATTTTTATTGCGGACGTTAGGGGATGAATGTAATGGCCTTGACCATTTGAGGTAGTGCTCATCCTTAATCTGCAATAAAATTCCATCAACAGGTATAACCGTTAGAAGAGTTCTATCGTCTTTCCTTTTGCCCCTTCACTGGTCCGACGATCTAAGTGCTCCCTCTTCTGTCCTCTCGATCATCTTCCTTTCTTCCTTTATCTCCTGGCCTCTCTACATCCCTTATGGCTGCTAATATGTCTTCAGCATTCATGTACTTTTGTGCTTTCAGGAGCATCTCTGCCATCGTCTTAGGCGGATTCTTCGCAAGTGAAGCCACGAATTCTCTAGACCTCAGTCTTGCTTTGAAGGTCGTCAGCTGCACCTTGTCGTCAGCTTCGTCTACCTCCAAAGTCTCCCTAGTGAAGCGTTGTACATATGACCTCAAAGTTTCTTTGTCTCCTTGTTTAATGGTGGTAAATGGTCCGCTGGCCTCTTAGGGTGTTGTCCTTTAATGAAGTGGCGTAAAAAGGTGCTACTCAGTTGTTCGAAGCTATCGATGGATGATGTTGGCAACTTGGTGAACCATTCTCTTGCTGCTCCTTTGAGAGTGGTGGGGAAGGAACGGCACATTATCTCGTCAGGTGGCTGTTGAAAGCCTAGTGTCGTCTTGAAGGTGTTGAGGTGGTATTTGGGGTCTTTAAGCCCATCAAACAGCTCAAGTTAGGGCAATCGAAATTTTGACGGCACCGGACACTCTAGGACTGCCATAATGAATGGCGAGTCTGTTGCCCTGACCATTCTGTCCACACTCCGATCTATTTTCTCCTTAATGGCATTCCTCAGTTCGTCCATCTCCTTTCTCATCTCCCGAAGAAGATCTGAATTCTGCTCATCTGGAGTAATAGGTCTTCAATGGTTGCTTCTTCTATGGCTATTTCCCTCATCATTCAGGTTTCCTTTGGATCGATTCTCCTCCTGTTGGAGCCGTAGCTTCATTTCCTGATTTTGTCTGGTAAGCTCTTCAACAGTGGCCGCAAGAGCCTGAACTTGTTGAGCCAAGGTTGCAGAATCTAGATTGGACTCCATTTGCAACAGTTGATTGGAAACTATGTTTTCGAGTCTGAATACAAAAATGTCGTTTCCCACAGACGGCTCCAAACTGATGAAGCGTAAGTCAGTCAGAGTGGGCAAATGGAGCCAATCCCCAGCCTATGTGAATGTATCCTCAAAGGTGGTCACCGGTATGGTGTCTACCACAACGCCTCTGATGCCAAAGTCAGTACATGGGAACTCTTTGTAAGTTAAAACAGTATGGTAGAATAACAATAAAAATTGTCTAAGTATTTTTCATACCTTGTGTTGATATTATGAGGGCCTTATATATGTTTTTACAACCCCTAGCCGTTAGGGTAGTTATGGTGGCCTTAATGTCCTTCTTGGTAACATTTTGTGCTTTATAATGTGGCTTTGATATGCTCCAACGGTTTATACAGCTGGCTCTGTAACCGCTCCGGGGATAATTGGCCGCATTAAATGGCCTGGTTGCCTTCGTCAGTGACGTGGGTATTTGTTTGGCTCGTCCGAGGATGTCCTCACCTATATCATTGAGATCGTCTCTGTGAGACGGATTCGTCAGTCCCCTCATTTGATATAGGTGGAAATTGAACTTTAAATCTCTTGTTCAACCCTCAGAGATTTTACCAGTTGAGTTAACTGAAACCTACACTTTTTATGTATAGCTTTTACTCACTAAACAAATATGAAAAATGAAGAGTTTAAGTTTTTAAAATATTTTGTACAAATTATAAACTTGAGATCAAATGATCAAATTTTATCTACATCTAAAACCAAGGTGAATTCTATTTTTTATTTATTTTTTTTCATGAGAAGAGGGTTAATTCTAATTAATTCAACTGAAAAGGTCTTTTGTCGTCCAATAAAATATTTGAGGTTGAAAATTGGAACCATGTCTATACTAAAAATCAATTGGTGTTTTAGTCTGATAATATTTTTTTTGAGAGATAATTACAACATGCTGCTAACCCCGCAGTTCGAACTTTTTCCCCCTTAGACCCCCAAGTACTTTGTGCATGGAGAGGTGCCAATTCAGCTACAAGGCCTCTGGCTGGTCTGATAATAAAGAACAATTATCATAGACTGGACAACATATAATAAAATTCTATTGTGTGACAAATAGAAGGATTATACCAACGACAAAAAAATTCTGAACTTTTTGAGCATTGATGGAGAAAACACATTTCTAATTTTCTAAATTTTAGATGATTCCAAAATAATTTTCTTCGAGGCCAAAAAGAATATGAAGAAATTTCTAAAAACAAATTAGAATAAAAATTTATTACAAAAATAGTATAGGCAATCCAAAAAAGGAACCAGAAAAATGAAGATTAAGCAATACAATTAGAAGGAAAAAGTTTGGTAACGAACTTGGTTTCTTGTATAATTTCTAGAAAATTAAAGATCAATAACTATGTCATCAATCAAATATTTAAATTTCAAATTTTGGTAATATTCTAAAATATTAAATTATGCATAAAAAATAAATTTATAAATTGAATAGTAAATAATATCTAATTAGTATGAAATTTGACTGTGTATTAAGATCATATAATTCAACGATTAGATTATTAAAATATGTAATATTGTTAATTTTTTTTAGTAGGAGTTGTAGTCTTAGACTACAACCAAATTTGTAACCAAACTTTCTTCCAATTAGAATATGAGAAAAGTTAACAGATGTCCTAAGAGCATTGGTTTTGAAATTATTAATTTATTTTGAAAAGAGAAAAAAATTAACTAACTTCTATGACAACTTTTTATATTTTCCACGAAAATGGTAATAACACATTCCTAAAATGATCCATTAACAAATGCCCTAAAGACACTCATTAACTAGACTATTTGGTTGCTGAGAAAATGAGAGAAAGCAAAAGAAATTTTAAGCAACTAATCTAGGAATCAAGAAGTTAGAACATGAGGTTTATGACAATCAAGAACTGTGAATTCTAGAGAGAGGGAATGGAGGTTTGAATTTGGAGAGAGAGAGAGAGATGTTAGGGTTTTAGAATTAGATTGTATGATTATGAAATAAAGAAGATAAACCCCAAGACAATTTTGTAACTAAGGGTCTATTTGAATGCCGCTTATTACTGAAAACTGAAAACACGGTAGCAAAATAATTTTAAAACGTATAAATAGTGTTGTGGGACCCAGTTTTAATAAATTTTTTGCTGAAAAAAGTACTTGTAAGTCCCGTGAACAGTGCACAGGACCCACTGATTTTGATGCAAACGCAGCTGAAAGTTACTTTAAGATCTATCCAAACTCAGCTTAAAATTCAATAGTATTGGTGATTTTGTTAATTTAATAAATTATCAAATCTAAGTAACCAGAGAATATAAAATTACTATTATTTTAATAAGGTAATTAGATAATTCAGATTACCATAATTTATGGTAATGTAAAATTTTTGATAATATTAAGTTACTATTGTGGGGTTAGGATTTGTGACCCAAGTCCAAAACAATAAATTTGTAGAGCGTGGATGATAGAGCTAGGTTGATTATGGAATTAATAACGGTTGATTACAACCTCCAAGTATAAACCAGCATAAAGATATACGTAAAGACGAAATGAATTGTAGTCGGAAGAGGTTTATGATAAATTGAATAGTGATTACAGTTCTTAGAGCTACAGTAAGGCCTTTCTTTTTTCTCTATCGTCCTTCTTTTTCTTATCAGGAGCCCTTCTTCTTTATATAGCATCCTTCCCCATCATCCTCATCGTCCACTTGTTCATCTGTGTACCTACTTGAGTATATGTCACGTCATGTATCTTCTTTAGCTCTTTGTGAGTGGCGGTAGCTGAGGTTACACTGTTCAGGGGTCTTCTACACATAAATGCGGCCAGAAAAGTTACTGCAGTGTATTTAATACAGTGGTAGCAGCTTTTCCTTTAGATATTTCTTCGTTCATATCGTCTCCAAACATACCCAGAGCTTATCTTTATCATTGGGGTTGCTAGGAAGATCATTCGGACCTTCCACACGTTTGATTGATCAAGACTATTCGTATCTGAGGAGTAAGACCTCTTCGGACCACTGGTGACCTCTTCGGACCACTGGTGACCTCTTCGGATTGTACTCCTCCTTCATTTCCAGGTATCTTTCTTCCAGATGGACTCCATCTCAACCGGTTCCTTCTCTTCGGACATACAGTAATCTTCAAATGGGGCCTTAGGCCCACTACGTAAGGTTGGGCTTTTCCCCCCCACAACTATAATGTTGTAATTAAATTTCTCTAAAAAAATGTTGAATAAAAATAAACTAACTAAATACGGTAATATCACATTACAATATTGTGATTCTAATATTTATCATATTAGATGAACAAATTGCTCCGTTGCTATTAAACATAAAACATAGTATAATCTAATACTATATATAATAGCAGAAGCTTTTACCAAGTGCTGACACGTTAGCAAAATGACATTCTTAAAATGCTGACACGTATACAATTTTTACTTTAAAATTTCGCTCGGCGCGTTTGAGACCCGTACGGTGCGTTTGGAGAGTTTTTGTCTTTATAAAAATAAAAACACAAACCCAAACGATGTATTCCCAATTAAATGTCAAACTCACTCAGTTTCTCCTCTGAGTACTCCTAACACTGACGCTTGCGATACAGAGATAGAGAAGGAGGAAAAAAAAAAAAAAGACTTGCGATACAGAGAAGGAGACAGAGTTCGTACCGCCACCGTCCGTTCCATTGCCAGAATTTTACCATTCGAACCGGCACCGGTAACCTAAAGGTGCACGCAGGAATTGAGATACGGACATAGAGAGAACTACCACCGGTAAGTTTTTATTTTTCTCATTCTTTCTTAGATCTGGGTATGGGTATGAAATACGATTTAGGTTTTGAGATTTCTGTTTCTTCTCTGCAACAGAGTGCAAACTTGCCCACTTAGATTTCTGCCACCAAGTCAGTTTAGAGTCACTAGAGAACATCGTTACATCGTTTGAAGATTCTTTTAATAACCGTTTGGAATAAGCTGATACAAAAGGAGAGAGGACGATAGAGAGACGGTAAGTCTGAATAACCAGTTCTGTCAGAACCGTTAGGGCCTCCGCCCATAAGTTCTGTTTTTAATTTTACAAATTGGGGTTTTTTTTTAAGAAAAATCATTTGGCCGTTATTTATGATTCGGGTATTTTGGTTTGATCAGTTATGATTTAGGTTTTTCGGTTAGGAGTAGTTTTGTTTGATTTATGTAAATAGACGGGTTAGATTTGGTTTTAATTAAGAGATTTTGGTTAGAAAAAAAAAGTATTTTACCAGGAACTTTCGATATCAGACCATTCTTTCTTGGTAATTTTCAACTAATATCTTACCCTATTGTCTTCAATTAGGTTTGCTGTCAATTTAGGGATTTGAAATCAGGGAAACAACCTAGAAGATCTAATTCTAAATGAATTGTTATTAGGAATTTTTTGTTTCTGGGTTTTCTATCAAATTCTAACTGAATTGTTATTAGGAATTTTCAGTTTCTGGATTTTGTTCCTTGCTTTCATGAATTTTAGTTTCATATTTTGTTTTGTTTTGTGACTTGCTATCTGGGTCATTAAAGAAGACGAAGGATTATTATATAAGAAGAGAAAGCCAGTGGAGCATACACAACTCAAGAAGGGAGAAGGTTTTTATGGTGATTGGCTTTTTAAATTGGCTTTTCGATTGGTATAACGTGGGTTGATTTTTTGTTTTTTACAGATCAATTTTTCCCCTTCCGTTTTTCAATTCCCCTCAAACTATTCGAAGATTGCCCCTTAATTCTGATTTTGGTTTTGGTTTTGGTTTTAGTTGAGTGGAACCATGAAGGCAAGCAGATATAGAAGATGTCCATGAGATCAAATGTAAGAGAGAGTTTGAGACACAAGCAGCATGGCAAGTGTTGGAGATTTGTTGCCCATCCAAAGAGATTCACTGTAAGTCATTATTTTAGGTATAGTCTAAAGTTTCAATCCACTCTATGTTTGGTTTCCCATAAGCACAAAAGTTCAGAAAAAGAAAAGTTAATTTTCTTTTTGTTTTCCTTTCCCATACGTACCAACGCTGGAATGAAAATGGTTGCTTGAAGTTTAAAGTATTTGTTTTGATTTTTAATTTTTTTGGGTATAGCTGAATTTGACTTTGATTTTTCCTTTTATTTTATTTTTTGGGTGGAAATTGTAATTGGATTAATGTTGATGAGTTTGCATACATAATTGCTGATGATAACTAATATTATGGCATGACATGGGTTGTTTATTACACCATTTCACTGTTGTAAAAGAATAATCTATTTCACTGATCAATGTACAGAGAAGGAGTCTGTAATGCAATGAGAGAGAAATTTGATGGTCCTGCCACTGCCTTCTCAGTCTTCTGCCACTGTCATACTTTCAGAACCATTACCGGTAATTTTGTTTATCTATTTATTTTTAAGTTAGGTGACAAATATGATATAGGAATTAATTTTGTTAGAGTTGCTTCTGTTTTTCATATTTGTGTCTAATTTAGTTTTGTTTTGGGTATGTGGGTTAAATTATTAATATCTTCTGTAACAAAAACTGAAATGACTTTTCAATTTGTAACATTTGGCTTGATCTGCAACAGAAAACTCCTTTTAGCCTATTTTTCCCTGAAACCAAACACCCAAAAACCTTGAACCAAAGAGAGCCATAATAGGAGCAACTGGTCTTGAGTCACAACCACAACCACAACCCATCCAAGCATCTACAATGTCTACAATGACAAGAATAGAAGGTATGATAATAAATGATTTTGTTATTTTGATTAAATCTATAGAACCCAAAAGTTTAATGTTTTCACCATACATTACACTTTGTATTAATGAGCATCCCGCTTAATCCTAGATTTACAAGTTGAATGATGTCACTTCTCATTAGATGGGGAGTTCATATGCTTATAGGTGGGCTTGGTAGGAAGCCAAGAAGGTGAGCAGCTAGGTGGATTAAAATTGTTTCTTTTTGAAACATTGTTCAATGCTGTAGACAGTGAGGAATGCATACTTTAATGCTGCTATAGTCAAAAGATTTATAAAAAAAAAAAACCATAATTCTTCTTTAGTTGAATTATTTTTAATTAGCCTTCTCTTATTATGATTTCTTGGGTATGTCATGTTTGTGTATTTTTAAAGCCATATTAAATGTTGTATACACAGAATTGATGTTTGAAGCGTAGTTATTGGAAATGGTTGCTGAAATTTTAGTTCTTTTAATAGTGATGATCTATGTATTTGGTTTGATTGAACAGGAATGGCCAAAGAAAATTATGCAGTTTCTTTTCCAAAAAATGTTGAAACATAGTGATGTGGGTACTTTTGGAATAATTACTAGCAAAAATGTTTTCTCTATGTCATGCAACCATGTCGTTAATACAATTTTTTTTTTTTTTAATTTCGTATAAAATGTTCATGAATAGTCTTTCAGTGGATTTTGTGTGTATATATATATATTTTATATAGTCCAGTATTAACAAATTTGTTTTAATTTCCTATTTTGGTAGTTATACATTTTTCCTATTAGTGACGTGGTTATACATTTTTTTTCCTTTAATTTAGATCTTATTGTTCCTCCCTTCCCTGCCTATTTTTTATGTGAATATTTATCTTTCAAGTTGTTTGTTCTTTAAAATGGAATTAAAAATTCAATGATTGAATTGTGTGTAAGGGCCACTCTCACTTGATTATTTAGCGAAAAAGAATGTGGGTCTTACTTAACTTTATTCAATGTGAGTTTAATCTTTGTGCAATTAGGGTCAAGGACTTATCATCTTTGCAAAATGAACAATGTTGTATGTCGAATCTTTGAGATGAAAAATATAGCATTTTTATTTTTATTCAATATTGTCTAATAGTGGCTTCTTCTTTTCTCTGGCAATAGATTTAAACAATAATTTAATAATTGGGGGCACAACTTAACTAAACGGAAACTAAGAGATTTTATTAATCGTTCAATTTCTTATTGGGGTGTACCTCTTTGTTGCTGCCTTTGGAAGGAGAAGCAAAAAAAAATTTTATTGATCGTATTTTATTTGAGAAGTAGTCTAATAGAATGTTGTCTTTATGTAGTATTTTTGGAAGGAGAGAAATGCTAAGAAACAGAGTCTGCAACAACATTGAAACAGATAAAAAAATTTCCTATTCTCAGGCAAATCATGGTCCTCATGGAAGCTTCAAAGTCTAAAAAAGGCAAATGGATTGGTGTTTCATTTTAGTGTAAGAATTTGAAGAATTTCCAATATGTTCATGGGCTGTCAAAGTTGAAAAGTGCATAGGAAGACTATTGCTATATTGTTATCTTTGAGGGTTCTCCCTATCAAAGTCATGAGAGAATCTGTAGAACAAGCTTCTTTATTTTTTATTCTATATATATATTTTTTTGGACTTAGGTTCCATGTAAGGTATTATTTTGTCTAATAGATGTTTGTTGTACTCCCCTTGGCCTATTTTTAAATTGGTACAAACTGTTGAAACATAAACTATATAGGACCTATAATACTTTTCAAAGTTGCTATGTCGAGGCCTTAGGCCTTCACTTGGTATCAATTTGGTGGGCAGCAGGTGTTTGTTGAAAGTTGTGAGTATTGGCACTTGGCAGCTAAGTGGTTTGTAAATGTTGTCAGTGGAACCTAAGTTTAATCAAGCACCGTGGTCTTCTCTTTTGGTTCTTTGGGCGTCTCTTCAAGTCTTAATCCTTTGTTGTTACGCTCTTGCACTTTTGTTCTTAAGAGTTGGTTTGTCTCTGCCTCTCTTTCTATATTGCATTCTATAGGAATTTTGTTTCACTCCTGATTTCTCCATCACCATCAAAATAATTTTTAGTTTTGATATTTGGCTCAAATGGTTATGATTGGTAGGAATAATTGTATTTGGTGAGTGATTAGTTTCTCAAATCTTATTGTCAAATTAGATGCATTTATATTTTATGGTGATGACTACATGATTCTAAAGAGAATTTACCATCTATCAATTTCAGTGTCAAGATTCTAAACTGCAAGTATAGGTGCACAATCCAAACTTGAAATTTCACTTTTAACTCTTAATTACAATTGCATTTTTTTGTCCATTTTATTGTTTTTTTATTTATTTTAAACTATTTCTGATAATAATGTTATACTCAATCCATCTTTATTCAATCATCCTATTGTTTGAGACTTCCTGTTATAGAAAGCACACAAATTTGAAATTCATACTTAAATTTAAGACCCTTGATAGGAAAAAATTATATTGGTTTAATTAATCATTAGCTTTTAGCTTTATCTAAGTATAATATATTAAGTTGATTGTTTCCTAATTCATAAAATGATCCCGCGCATTACGCGGGTTAAACGCTAGTTCTTATAAAAGTAGTGATAGTTATCCACTAGTGTACAGAATATAAGTGGTAAAAATTATATTTTAAAAACACAATTTCTATTTTTCACAATTATAATTGAATGTGTGATAGTGCAACAATTAATGTGTCACAAAGAATGATGCTTCATTTTTTTTTTTTTTTTTTATGTGAGAATGATGCTTCTTGGTTACACAAAAGAAAGGAAAAAAAAAGAAAAAAAAATAATGAGGCTAGACATGTAAAATTAAAATGTTTAAAAATGTATTGGGCGATACGTGTGCTAGAATCCCTAAAGCCGGACATTCTGGCCTTTTGCCCCTTTGGGCAAAAATAATTGGCATTATGCCCCTGTTTTGAAACTATATAGATGCGTGCCCTTGTTTCGATACTCGATGACCCTAAAATCGAGTTACTTAAAGTATTCGATTGGTTTAAAATTGAGTTATGCCCGATCAAATTTTTTTTTAAAAAAAAAAAAAATTTGTATAGAACTCAATTTTATGGAAATCGAGTTCCAAAACGCCACTATAGGGCTCCCTGAACCTGCCATGGGACAATCACACTTAGAAAAAAAAATTTGCAGGAAAATGCCGCTGTAGGGCTTTAAAACGTCACTATAGGACTTAAAAACGCCACTACAAGGCTTCTTGAACCTGTTATGGGACAATCACACTTAGAATTTTTTTTTTTTTTTTTTTTTTTTTTTTTTTTGGCAGGAAAATGCCGCTATAGGGCTTTAAAACGTCACTATAGGACTTAAAAATGCCACTATAAGGCTCCCTAAACCTTGTATGGGCGATGACATTAAATTTTTTTTGCATGGAACTCGAGTTCCTGGAAATTGAGTTCCATGCAATTTTTTTTTTGTTTATAATTTTGATCTGGCATAACTCAATTTTAAACCAATCGAGTACTTTAAGTAACTCTATTTTAGGGTCATCGAGTATCGAAACAGGGGCACGCACGTATATAGTTTCAAAACAGGGGCATAATGCCAAAAAAAACGGGGGTAAAATGCCAGAATGTCCCCCTAAAGCCACGTCAACTGACAAAACGAAGTGTAGCGCCAACTTTGGCACGAGATATACAAAATATCTGGTTTTTGGATAAAGTAACACACAACTATGGTTATTACACTTCACACCTCAATTTCGAAACTGAGAGATCACAAGTTCCATAATTTCCAACAATGGTGGATTTAACTCTGAGTCCCATCAAAACCCTTTTCCTCAATTCCCATCTTCTTCACTCCACCTTCAAAACCCACTTCATTAATCCATACAGTACCAAAACTCAGTCTCCACAGACTATAGTTTGAGGTTTCTCTCATTCAACTTAGTTACTTGCAAGCTGAAGTCACCTCAAGATATCAAGAACAAGGTCAAGAACATATCCAAGAAGATTGTGTTGTCAAAGGCAGCATCGTCACTAGCGGAGAAAGGTCGTGGTGGTGGTGGTAGTGGTGAAGGCAATGGAAATGGGGAGGTTAAAGCAAAGTCAGGAGGTAATTTGATGAGGTTGGTGAAGAGGTTCCCCAGAAAGGTTATGGGGATTTTGTCTAATCTGCCTTTGGCTATTGGAGAAATGTTCGCTATTGCTGCTCTAATGGCCCTTGGTATGTTGTGTTAGTATTTGTTCTTTTCTCTTTTTGGGAATTGGGTACAGTTGGGGTGTGTTAGTTAGAAGCTGAGAAATTTGTTTAGATTTCCTTTGGTTTTTGAATACATAGATTGATAATTGTGTAATGTTAGTGGCATGGTTTAGTACTCCAAAAAGTTAACTTTCATACTCTTTACTTGTACACAAAATTGCCACTGATAGAGTTCAAAGATTATGACACTAGGTCATAAAAAGTGTAGAAATTTGTGATGTGAGAAAGAAAAGAGAGGAGAGAAGAGAGAAAACATGATAGTTTACGTAGTTTGGCCTTGTGGCCTACATCCAGGGGACAAGAGTCCAAAACACTACATTTTCTCATACACCTTTCTTGATAATACATTGCCATGGAATCCTTATTTATAATGAAGAGTATACACAAAAGAGAATGTCAATTTAATTGCGTATTGATTGCATAAATCCCATGATTTTCTCTAGCAAACAATTTCTTCATTTATTA
The DNA here is from genome assembly GCA_019022515.1 of Quercus aquifolioides. Taxonomy (NCBI): domain Eukaryota; kingdom Viridiplantae; phylum Streptophyta; class Magnoliopsida; order Fagales; family Fagaceae; genus Quercus; species Quercus aquifolioides. Next base: position 55,744,448 of record CM032332.1, read on the forward strand.
ACCAATCCCATTATATTCTCTGGCAATTAATAACTTGATTTGGTCTTCAATAATTGAACAGTGAATTATAATTTCCAACAAAAAGACCTAGGAGATGAGATTTTACAACATAAAGGGATAGCCATGTTGATAAACTGCTTTAGCTTCATCCCATAAATAATATTTGGCATTCTGCGTTTATCTATCCACCAAGAAATTTGCTATGTCATTTTCTCACTTTCTCTCTTCTTGAAATTTCTACCAAAGTTGGTGGAAATTTAGCGGAAACAGCATTAACTATTGGCTAAAACAAATTGGTTCTTTTGTAAATAAATATAGATGTTGGGGCATTTGAAAAAGATGAAGCTTCCAAGAACTTTCCTACCCCCACATGATTGGCTAGCTTTTCAAGAACTTAGAAGATTAAATCTCCATGAAAGCAGATGGTCTGATAGACAAAGAAAAACTCAAAAAGGTTGGTTCATTCGGATGCAATTTACTCAAGACCATCTTCACAGATCTTTAAAAAAAAAAAGACTGCAAAAAGCAATTCGTGAACCAGAGACCAGCAAACATCAGTATCTTCTTCACTCATCCCTACCATTGCAATTCTCTCAAGGTGAGCCTCTTTTCAATTTCTCTTCTCTTCTTTTCCTTTTTCTTTGATTTTTTGGAGTTAGATTTTAGAGTGAAATGAAACGAAGTTTATAAATTTGATTTACAGTAAAAAGAAAGTAGTGAGTTTTACTTGTAAGGTTGAATTTTATCAACCATCTTGTTGGCTTTATTCTGTGCCAATTTGCTTGTAATTTAGCACTTATTAACCCTGTATTTAGGTGGGATTCATGTAAGGGTAGTGTGTGAAGAAAGTGTGAAGAAAAGCTCAAGTTTGTGCAAAGAAGCAGAGTTTCGCGGCTAAAACCCGCGGCTGACTCACGACTGGCAAGCCGCCAACTGCAGGCACGTGAGAAGTACACAGGGGAGCTGAAGGGTCACGCCAACTATCGCACTACAGTATAAAAGTCCCAGGCTAGCCAGGCCGTTATCTCGCGACTTGAACTCGCGACTTGGACAAGCCGCGAGGCCAAGCCGCCAACCAACCTTGTTTGGCAAAAACTGTCTCTTCGTATTCCAAACACACACCACTATATATAGACCCTTATACCCACGAAATGTAGAGAGCTTCCAGAAAGAATTTTGTGAGAGAAACCCTAGAGTAAAACAAGATTGCCTCATCCCCAATCTTCATCTGAGAGACTCTACAAATTCCTCTATTCTCTTCCTCTCCATTGTTACATACTTGAGAGGTCATTGACCAAATCCTTTTCTCACCATACCCACATTCGTGAGAAGGCATTTTGGTGCTTAGGGAAGCAGTTTGGAAGGAACCAATCTACATTGGTTGATGCTATGGTCTAGTAGCGGAATCCAGGAAGCTAAAGAAGAAATATGTTCGGCGTAACCTCGTTGGAGTAAGAAGCTTGGAGGACTTAGGTACTTGGGTAGATTAGGCTTGGAGGGTCTTCTGCTGTTCATGTATCCCAACTACATTCTTTATTGGATTATTTTATCGCTTGGAGGGTGGCGGAGAGGTTTTACGTCGAGGGCTTCGGTTTCCTCTTCGATAACACATCGTGTGTTTGCATCTTCCTTCCCTTTATCTTTACCTTATATTTACTGCTGTGGATGTGTTTATATTTGGCTTAGATTGTTTATCAATTCTGTGTTTGGTTTATGTTCATGTTCTGCACATTATTTGTTTGATTATAAGCGTGAATTGGTAATTTTGTATTTGGGGGTCTAAACGTTCATAGTGTTTTCAACGCTATTTGAACTTTCATTACTTTAAAAATACTTAATTTTTTTAAAAATTTGAAACTTAGAAGATTAAATTGAATAAAAATAAAGTTAGATAACTTAAATGAATTTCAGTCAAAATTTAAAAGTTTAAATTTGCATTTTTGATAATCTCCATTTATCTTGCTATTTATCATTTATTTAACTACCAGTAAAAGGACGGAAGCTCCCAAAAAGGCATTTTTGGTGGGAAATTCACATAAAACTACACGTCTTGGTGGGTTTGTACAAGTCATTTACATGTATTTGAAGGCCTAACTTTGGTTCGGAAATCAAAAGGAAAAGACATTGGATTCGAACATTGTGAGTTTCAGAAAAGCAAGAAAATTATAGTACGTGGTTGTGGTATTCGTCCCCTGTGATATTGAAGCTACCACACAACCACCACCTTCAACTTAGTCATCAAAAAAAGGTAAGTCTTCTTCTTCTTCTTCTTTTTTTTTTTTTTTTTTTTTTTTTTTTTTTTTTCATGTGTTCACTCATCCCTTATAATTCCCATTTTATCACATCTTTGACCTTTTCAATCTTCTGCTCGTATGTAGACTACAATGACTTCCACTCACCGGTGGGAGTATGATGTCTTTTTGAGCTTCCGAGGTGAAGATACCCGCTATAGTTTTACGGGCCATTTATATAAAGCTTTGTGTGACAAAGACATTTACACCTTCATGGACAATAAACTTCAGAGGGGAGAAAACATTTCAAAGGAACTTCTCAAAACCATCAAAAGGTCAAGGATTTCGGTTGTTGTGTTTTCTGAAAATTTTGCATCTTCCAAATGGTGTTTGGACAAACTTGTTTGGATTCTTGATTGTAGGAAAAATCTTGGCCAATTAGTTTTACCAGTTTTTTATGGAATAAATCCATCAGAAGTACGTAAGCAAGAGGGAAAGTTTGGGGTAGAATTGCCTGAACATGAAAAAAATTTCAAGGATAACATGAAAAAAATTTCAAGGATAACATTGGCAAGGTGCAGATTTGGAGGGCAACTCTAAATGAAGTTGGCAATTTGTTTGGATTCCATTACAATAACAAGTATGTATCTCATGATTTCATGGGTCTTTTAATTTTATTGTTTTGTCATAACCACTACATGAAAGTGTTCTATTTTGATAATATCTTTAACTATGAAGGTAGTTGCTAGTTAAGCTACAAAGAAAATTTTAATCTTACCAATTAAGAGTTTCTTCCACATATTTTTTGAGAAAAGTTTTAAGAAAAATTTCTTAGTCATTTCATTTAGGTATCATATGCGGGTTTTCAATAAGTTTGGTTCCTCACCTAAGCGGAGTTTTCATGCAAGTACTTGATAGAAGAATAAAACCGATTTCCTATGCAAAAAGACAAACTGTTAAATTTATATATAGTTTGGTTGACAATTCTAAGAATTATGTACTTGGCCATTTACTTTAATTAAAAATGTACTGCTTACTTTTCTCAACAAACAAAAAAAAAAATGTACTACTTACTAGTTAATTGTAACACACAAACTGGTCCTCCCCTCCCCCCTTATTCATGTAGCAGATGGGAAAAAAAATGCAAAAACTATATATTTAGAATTTTGCTTATCTTCATACATACATTTTAATTTCTAGATAATCCATTTCATAACATGCCTTTTATGATATGTGATTGGCAGTTGTCTTGAATCGAAATTTATCCAGGAAATTATCGGAAGGATATCGAGTAAAATATTAAGCCGCACACATTTATTTGTTGCTCAATACCCTATTGGAGTAGATTCTCATGCAACAGAAATAGAAAAGCTTTTAAATATTGAGTCAAACGATATTCGAATGGTGGCAATCCATGGCCTTGGGGGAATAGGTAAGACTACAATCGCAAAAGTTGTATATAACAAAATTGTTGATGTCTTTGAAGGAAGCTTCTTTCTAGAGAATGTTAAAGAAAGGTCTGAGACAAATGTTGGCATAATCCAACTACAGGAAATACTTCTTTCTAAGATCTTAAGGAATGGAAATTTACAGGTGGACAACATATCTAGAGGAATCACTATGATAATGGAAAGACTTTGCCATAAAAAAGTTCTTTTAGTTCTTGATGATGTGGATGAACATAAGCAAATAGAAAATTTGCTTGGAAAATGTAATTGGTTAGCTCCTGGAAGTAGAATCCTTATAACCACAAGAGATAAAGATGTGTTAACCACTCTCGTCAAAGATTCTCTAATCTATAAGGTTGTTGGAATGAACCAACATGAAGCTCTCGAACTTTTTAGTTTGTATGCCTTCCAAAAAATTGAACCTAAGGATGGTTATTTGCAACTTTCAAAGCAGATTATCGATTATGCAAATGGCCTTCCACTTGCTTTAAAAATAATAGGTTCTGATTTGTATAGAAAAGATTTCTGTTATTGGGAAAGTGCATTAAAGAAGTATAAAAAGATTCCCAACAAGGAAATTCTAAAAATACTTCAAATAAGTTACAAAAAATTGGACCAAATTGAAAAAGATATTTTCCTTGACATTGCATTTTTCTTCATTGGGCTAACTGTTCTGTTTTCTTGCCATCCGATTTTTGTCCTCAACAACTTGTCTGCCTCAACATGCTACATAGTAACATTAGAATACATAAGTTATTCAAGCCGGTATGATTATTAGTTTTCTTAATTATGATTTATTTCTAAAGTTTATTTTGAAGCTTGTTGAAGATAAATGTTGTTCCCTTCTACAGGTGTTGCCTTTTGAAAATTTGAAAGAAGTCTATCTTAAACGTTGTAAATCCATCCAAAAATTACCTGAGTTGTGGGCTCCAAATTTAGAGACATCAGACCTCATGTATTGTACAAATTTAGTTGAGATTCATAAGCCTGCTAGATTTCTTAAAAAGCTTAAATTTTGGTGCCTTGTTAATTGCAAAAAATTCGAGCTCTTCCTAGAAGACTTAAGTTCAAATCTCTTGAACTTTTTGATCTCTATTCTTGCTAATCCATTCAAGAATTACCCGAGTTATATGCCCCAAATTTAGAGACATTAAGACTTGATAAATGTAAAAATTTAGTTAAGGTTCATGAGTCCGTTGGACTTCTTGATAAACTTAAATATTTGTCTCTCAAAGATTGTGCAAAACTTCAAACTCTTCCAAGAAGACTTGCGTTGAAATCTCTTGAAGAATTTGATCTTGGTGGCTGCACAAGCCTTGAAAACTTCCCTGATATTGTTTCAAAAATGAAATGCTTAAATTTTCTATATATGCATGGGAGTGGTACTAAAGAGTTGCTTTCCTCAAGATACACAAGCCTTGAGAGGAAACTTCTAGATAGAATCTATAAATTCGCAAAACTTCTATTGGATTTAAGTTTTTGTACTAACCTATCAAAACCAACCTGCAATTCTTTTGATGACCGTGTCGAATATTTGTTTCTACAGTTAGAATACCTTACTCTCTTCGGTGAAAATGTAACTGAATTAGATCTTCTAGAGTTCGATTACTTTCCCTCATTGAGACGGCTAATTCTAGAAAACACCAATACTGTTACCATCCCCGAAAGCTTAATCAAATTTACTACATTAACGGTTCTTTATATATTCGATTGCAAGCACTTTGAAGAAATTCAAGGACTTCCACAATCTTTAAAGCGTTTGAGGGCTAGAAATTGCCCATCGTGGAATCCACAATTATCAAACAAAATATTGAGTCAGGTTTTTCTCTATCACTCTATTGCTCTCAATTATAAAGAAATAATTGTATTGTCTTTCCCTAAAATACCTAACTCGATTTGCCAAACTACAGGTTATTGCTAAAAAAATTGCAAAATGGAAGCAAGAGGGAGAAAGTCAAGGCGTTTTAGTAGATAGAGTAGATGAAGGAGAGAGAAATCCACTGCCCTCTAACAAATTTCTGGATCCGCTTTACCACAATAGTTTTGAAGTCTTTGATTGGGGATATGATTCCTTTCTAGCACCAGGGAGTGAGATTCCAGATGAGTTCAACCACCAAAGCGATGGAAATTCCATTTCATTCTTGGTTGGTCGAAATTGGAGATTTCCATATCCTATTGCTGTCTATGTTGCCCTTGGACCGACAAATAGATCTGGTGAATTTTTTAGTTTTCGTTGACATCAATGGTTTCAATATTTACTATGATATGGTTTTCTTAGAAAAAAGTGAATCTTGCCATCTATGGTTTTCTTCTGCACCTCTTTGTAAATGGGAGAACGAGTTAAATCTATCTAAACAAAGTCATTTTAAGGTTGCCTGTACAATCAATTATTGGAATCACATAGAGCAAATGGATCCTATAGCTATCATAAAAAAGTTGGGGGTCCATGTAGAATGCATCTGTTGTCCTAATAAATCTTCCGTCCCTGATTCCCTGCCTTTACTACCTCTGTTCCCCACATCATGCAACGAAGGAGATTCAAATACTATTGGGTTTGAATATGGTTTGAAGGGATTTCATGGTGATTTGAATATGTCATTATCGGTTCCTATTGACCCCAAGGTCCACCCTTTAATACCACTTCCTTATTCCTCAAATATGGATCATGAGGCTTTCGAAACTGTAAGTGATTTGGAGCATTTGAAGGACTTTTGCAATGATAGGTATGATTTGAGTTTGTTGCTAAATGACTCAGATGCAAGTGTACGTGAGCCTCCTCAGGTACCTGATACATCTAATGGGTCTAATTTTGTCTTGGGCCAGATAGATTTAGTTGGCTCAACTGTTAGTGGTAGGTTTGATTTGGGTTCGTCTTCAATGACCCATGAATTTGTGAATGATGACTTTGATTTGAATCCATTCCCACCTTCAAAGAAAAAGAGGACATCTTGATTAAGCTTTGAAGAATTATGCCTCTCTTCCTCCCCCTGATTCCCATCTCCACCAACTCCAAGTTAGTTCCCTTCACTTGTAAGTATTTACAATTTCAACCCCCCCTCACCCCAATTTTTTATGAAAATTGTTTTTAATGTACAATGAGTGCTTTGTTTGTTTCTTGGACATATATACCTTAAGATTTTCTTTTATGGTGATGTGAATTGGGTTTGTTTCAGATTATGTTATGTTCTACATGCTTGGCTATTGTATGAGTAATAATAAGTTCACGGCCTTTGTGGTCATGTGGTACTTATTTTTCAATCAAAACAGTTTATCAAGTAGAAAGAGAGTTTTTCGAATGGAAGATAATTACCTTGTTGAGACTGTAGCTGTCTATGTCTGTTTAATCAAGTAATAGTAATAGAGAATGTACTCTTTAACAATGCATAATTTGATTATTCATTGAACTAGTTGTGTGACACAATTAAATTCTGCTACTTGGAAGGCCTTTAGCCAAAAACAATATAAAATATTAGAGGACTTCATCAAATGCTTGGTTTGCATGAACAAAATGCAAATATATAATGAGGTCCTTGACAAGGTTATTTCTAGAGCACAATCTTGGAAAGCTAAAATCCTATCCCAAGCTTCCAGAATTATTCTAGTTAAATCCATCCTACCATCTATTCCCACCTACATAGCCTCTATCTTCTACTTTTCAAAAAACATTTGTTCCAAAATTGATTCTTTTCTTAGGAAATTTACTTAGGGTCCCACTGAAGACAAGAATTCTTTTTCCCCAATGTCCTAGACCAAGGTTTCTAAGCCCAAAGATTGGGGGGTTTGAGAATTAGAAAGATGGTAGACACAAACATTGCCTTACTAGCCAATTTGGGATGGGCTATGGCCTCTAACATTGATGTGAATGTTAGGATTAGTGCCCTTAAATCCTATTATATGATATTAAGTATAACATTATGTATGACTTAATATTGTGATTGATAAAGTTATTTTATTTTTATCTAAAATAATGGTAACATGAATATTTGAACATTATCATATAGTCTATGAGATGCATAGTATGTGATTTATGTGAAAAATCACAGAAGATATAAATCACAGGTTCTTTGTAAACTCAAAATTTTAGTTCATAGTCGGTGATGAAATTGGGCATATCATCTGCGAAAACTATAACATATCAACTAAGATGATTTGTCTTGATCATGGAAGAAGAGTCTTCTAGTTAATATGTTGATATGTTTTAAAAGTTAAAACATATTGAACTGGACCGCTGTAAGATTTATTATTCTCCGAATGACTGTCAAATGAATAATAAATTTCACAACTTCTATTTACATGAACTCTTAATCCTGAGAGAATAATGGACCTGATCATGAAGTGTAGGTTGCTTTGCTATATCAGGAGTGAGATCTAAAGTTACAGTAAAAATCTCAATATGTTAGGCAGCCACATTTAATGTTGATAGAACATATATTCTCAAGAAGGAATTCATAATCTCTTAATGGAGTTACAAAATATTCCCTTGAGATAAGTTTAATGGGTTTGTTATTCAGAATGTTAAGTTTAACTACTTTAGTAAATAGTTACTAAAGTATATATTTATGAAATTGGATTTCATAAATATATGATGAATAGCTTAAAGGATTAAACCGGGTATTTAAGGATTAAGATGTAGTAATTTACAAAATGGCAGTCTACATTCATGATTTTGTATTACTACAAATATTTTATGAAGGGGCTGCATATACAATAAAATCTTGGGATATAATTTATTAATAAAGCCTAGAGTGCAATTATATTTATATAGTGGTATTAAATATAATTAATGGTAACTTTGGACTTGTCAAGAGTTGACAGAAAAGCCCAAAGCCCATTGGAGCTAGTGTCTTATCTGTTCCCTTTTGGTCTCACTCCAAGCTACATACTAAAACCCAATTGGAAAGGCCCAAAAGGTTAGCCCAATTAAATAATCAGTTATTAGAACAGAAACATACAGAATTTTGTAACAACAACAAGAAACATGAAATGGGATGTATGTGAGTGTTGGACACTCTTTCATTCTCTCTAGAACATACACATATAACTGATTGAGAGACCACACTTTTTGGCATCAAGTGGAATTGGAGTGAAGGTCAAAAGTTTTCTCAAGAACTTCTGATCTTTGGTTTTGAATTTGACCGCTTCAAGGTACACTCTCTTGTTCTTCTATTCTGAAACTTATATAGCACATGTTATTAATTGCGAATGAAGTAGATCTGTTAATTTTCCGCTGCGTATATTCATATTTCCATCAGTGAAATGGGTTCAAATCCTCAAAGCCAAATACCTTCAAAGAAAAAGTTTCCTCAAAGCACCATTGAGCTTTCACTCCTCCTGGTTATGGAAAGGCATCTGCAAGTCTAAAACTTTAGTGAAAAAAATGGCTTGCTTTCAAGTTCACTCTGGCTTCGGAATTAATATTTGGGAAGATCCTTGAATTCCCTCCCAACCAATTACACCTCCTTGTATAGAAGCCCTCCATAATGATATAAATTGGGTTTTTCAACTAAAAATTCAATCTAATTCAGCTTAGGACATTAACAATCTTAATGAACAGCGTCACCATCAGAAATATTTTGCAGATTCCTCCCTCCCAAACAAATGCTCCAGAAAAGCTCATTTGGTCTCCCAACTTCCATGGCTTTTGTCAATAAAGTCAGCCTACCTATTAGATCATTCACCTAGTTTCCAAGATTCATGCCCTCTCCCAAAACATGACTGTAAGCACCTCTGGAAACTAGAAATCCATGAGAGATTAAAACTAATGCTCTAAAAACTCACTCAATAGAAGGTGGCCACAAATAGACATGACATGTGTTCTATGCAACCAAGATATGGAATCTGTAAATCACATATTTGTCATGCCCTTATAGAGCTAACATTTGATCACTCTCTCCATGGCCAATTCTCACAGCCTCTCTTGGAACTTTGTCTCCAAGTAACATTGTGAAATTTTTCATTTTTCCGCAATGCCACCTGAAGATTCCCACAAATAAAGGACACAAGTCCACTCTCTTTGCCTCTATTCTATTTGATAAAACATGGAGGATTCAAAATCAAGCCATCTTTGCAAGTCACACACCGAACCAAAAGGAAGGTGTTAAAACGTTGAAGGTGTACTTTGATCACATTTTGGCTTGGTCTCAATTATCTCCCCCCAGCCCCCATCGTTATTTTGGAAGCCCCCTCGCACTGGTTGGGTGAAATTAGTTTTGATGTTGCCATAAGAACCGTGCCTCTTTTATTGCAGCAGTTTGCCGGAATGAATTTGGTGAGGTTGTGTTTGCCCACTCGTCATAGTATGTTCCTGTATGATAATGCCTCCTCTAAGTAATTACTATGACTTGATCTAAAGGGCATCAATGCATATTTTATTATGGGAAATCACTAGTGCACACCAATTATAACACAAAATTGTACACATACATTTTGAAGCAAATCATAACTTGAAAGAGAAGTGCTACGTGCACAACATTTTTACAACAAATCATAGGTGGTTAGTTATTATTAGTTTAAATTTGAACTTAATACTAAGATTACTTTTTTGTCCCAACAATAACAACCAGTAATAATCTGCCACTTAGAATTTATTGTAAAAATATTATGAAAATGTTGTGGACATGTCATTTTTCAACTTGAAGTTGAAATTACCATTTGAGTTCAAAAACTAGGACGAAATGGGTAACTAGACATAAGATTCTAATTATATAATTAGTTGTCAATGTTTTCAAACTATATTTTTTACTAGCATCTCGAGTTTCAAAGACTCGATTTTGGCCTATAAATCGAGTTTCAAATACTCAATTTTCATGGCCTAATCATATCCGATGTGACATATTTTTCCACGTGGCGACCACATGAAAATCGAGTTTCTAAGACTCGATTTCTAACCCTTATAAATATAAACAAATAAGAGAGGAACCAGAACATCAGAGAACAACCCAGAGAAAGAAAAAAAAAAACCAAAATGAGAAGACCCAGGCCGCGCTTGGCTGGTGAGGTGAGCTCTTTCTCTCCCTCTGAGCTCTTTCTCTCCCTCTGATCTGAGTTTGGATTGAGATTGATGTGTTTGGGATTTTTGAAATTTGTTTTTGGGTATTTCGGCTTGTACATGGACTTAGAATTTTTTTTTAATTTTTTTTTGTGTTAGAAATCAAGTTTTAGAAACTCGATTTTTATGTGGTCGTTATGTGAAAAAATATGACACATCGGATATGATTAGGCCATGAAAATCGAGTCTTTAAGACTCGATTTATAGGCCAAAATCGAGTTTTTGAAACTCGAGATGCTAGTAAAAAATATAGTTTGAAAACGTTGACAACTAATTATATAGTTAGAATCTTATGTCGAGTTACCCATTTCGTCTCAAAAACTGAGTTTGAAATAGATAGTTTGACACCGCCCTTTTATTAACGGTACTTGAGTAGCCCATATCCTACTTGACTTTAAGAGACTAAAACTACTATATATTAATAACAAAATAATATTTACTTTATATATTGTTTTATATAATATTAATAGGAGAAATTACAATTTGCACACGTATGGTATGCTCCAAAAACACTTTACCTGCATTTGATTTAAAAATTGATACTTTACCTACCTGAGATTAGCTTTGTTTGTCTTCCATTACCCACCTCTGTTAAAAACAGGGGTAAATTTATATTTTTGTTACTCTTTTATGTCCCTTACCTCTTAAAACATTAAAAACTAAAAAATTAAGGAAAAAAAGATTTAGAAGTTAAGTTTTGTAAAAATTAAAAGTTAGTAGAAAAATGTCTCCAGTTATAAGTGGTGACAATGAAGGACGATATTTCATGCCAGACATAGTGGTAAATGTATGTAGGTTGGGAGAGGAAGAATCTGTTGTAGGAATTGTCGGAGAGGTGCTTATGGATGGTTTTTGTAGGATTGTTCTTGGCGATAATGGTGAAACCATGACAGCTCTTCTTGATGAAATGGACGTAGTGGCACCAAGGAAAAATGACAAGGTCAAAATTATGGCTGGTGTGCAACGTGGTACCACTGGAAAGTTGATTGGTGTGGATGGCAGTGACGGAATTGTGAAGGTGGATGACTCTCGTGATTATAGAATTGGTTCTTTTGGCAAAACTAACATAGCCATGATTTAACTTTTGTACACTGTTAGAATTGATTATTCAATTTGTATTAAGGATTTATGTATGATTCAACTCTTTAGCTTTAAGTTTTTAATTTTGTTCTTTTATTTGTATTGAAAGAATATGTAAAAGTTAGGTTTTAATTTTTACAAAACCTAACTTTTAGATCTTCTTTTCCCCTGATTTTTTAGTTTTTTTTTATGTTTTAAGATGAAAGAGATATAAAAGGGTAACAAAATTACAAATTTATCCCTGCTTTTAACAGAGGTGAGTAACGGAAGATAAACGGAACTAATCTCAAGTGAGTAAAGTGTCAATTTTTAAACTATAGGTAAGTAAAGTATTTTTGGGGCAAACCACAGGTAGGCAAAGTGTAGTTTTCCCATATTAATATTACTACCGAGTAGTGACTTTATAGTAGGAAAACGAAGTATTGAGATCCTGTGCCGTTGAATTGATCTAATGATAATAAATAAAAATGGACACCTCATTTAGACACGTTAGCGATATGCATGACATGACATCCCATTTCCCTTTGCTCTTTCAGTTTCTCCTCGTTCTTCTCTTCACGCTTACCTATTCAATATTCTTAGAAACTCTCTCTCTCAGCCGAACATGCCTCAAAATAAGCCACTATTGATGCTACGGTGACCTCTCCACCAAAGACTAGTTGTGCACCAACAGTGTTTTAGCTCCCCACCAAAAACAAATTGTGATTAGATCTGGTAATGAAATTTTGATATCAAATTTATGAATTTTTTTTTTTACCCTTTCCTTGATTTCTTTGCTAAGGATCTTCCCTTTGTTTCATATATAGCACTAAAGATTATCTATTTCTTTTATTGCATTTTACTAAATATATCTGATTGATTTCTTGTTGAATGTTTTCCAGATTTTTATAATGGTTATGAAGCCTAGTTGAGTGTGTGTGTGTCAATGGCCAAGGACTGGAGGGGCCAGCAGCGTTTCTGGCTTTTTTTTTTACCTGAGATTTTGTGAGGTTGGGTCCTCTGATGCCGATGTTTGGTTGTTGGCGCTATTGGGGTCACTGTGCTATGTTTGTGTTTTCATGTCATGAGTTTTAAGGGGGTAAAGTACCAAAAAACTAAGAATGTTTCATGCTTACAAATTCATTATAAAAAGTATCTTGTTTTTTGAGATTATCTTTCTTGCTTCCAAATTCATTTATATTTCATATTTAGAGTTGAAAAAAAAAGCAATAAGAGATGAAATAGCTTTAGTTGGGTGCTTTAAAAACAGAAATTGCTTGCTAATGAGTAGTAACTTTTTTTTTTTTAGGCTAATATAATGAGTAGTAACTTTGGAGAATGTTATTGATGACTTATAATTTTTATGTTAGGCCCCTTTTCAATCCACTAAAGAATGATCATGGAGTTCTACTGCTAAATTATATCACTCTGGTGATTTACGTTTTTGCATAATGTGATTTCATTTGCTATTATATGGGAAATGAATTTGTAAGAAATAAAGACAACCTCATCTATCTATATATATAATTTTTTTTTTTTTTTGAGAAAACAGTAATCCTTATTAGAACATACAAACACGAAAATAATATATAGAGTTTTTTAAACAGACTTATAATATATTACATAACCAGAGTGCTACTACAAAATGGCATAACATTTGTAGTAGTAGCATGGGGTTATAAAGACTAAAACTCTAACACACACAACCAATGTAAGATAAAATCTCTATTTTTTTTTTAAGGAAACAATAATACTTATTAGAACACACAAACACGAAAGTAGTATATAGAGTTTTTTTTAACAGGCTTATAATATATTACATATCTATATATATATATATATATATATATATAGATATATATATAATTAAAGTCAAAACTTAGTGAAAATCCAATTAGTTCTCAAATTGAATTTCAATTGTGGGATAATTTTGAGCCATGTGTCATAAATATTTTCTTAATCTTGGTGCTCTGAAATAAATGTTGTTTTGGTAGAGCAGAAAATTATCTTGATTCTCTTGCATCTAGGTGTCTTTTCCACTTCTTCTCTCCATCAAATCCTAATAAGCTCTTACATATTCTGCAGTTATAAATTCACCTATTATTATTTTGTGTTTGTAAATTTCCGAACCATTTCTCTTCCTTATCTCTTTCACCTCTTAAACATATTTCTCCTCTATGGCATTCACACACAGCCTCACATAATATGAGCACCTACATAGTGCAAAAGGCCTCTCTCTTCTTGTAGAAATTTAGCTTTGTATTGATCCAAAATGCGAAAAACAATCACTATATTTACCCAAAAAATAAAGCCCATTTCTATTTGATTTTCTTCTTTTTGACATTTTTTTTTTTTTTTGGGGGATACCATTCAAAGGGAGAAAACAAGGAGTTTGTTACAAAATACCTAGTCTAGACCAGCATTGGTGAAATGGCATTGTAGTTGCTATATTAGCTACATAACAGACCGACTTTATAACAACTTTGGGAACAAAAAGCATCTTCAAAACGAAGCCATTTGATGAAGGGAAGATGGATCAGCCATCATCGTCCTCTCGTGCTAGTTTGGGTTCCTTTCTTTGTTGACAGTTTGGACCAATCTTCTGCTATTGCTTAGGATCAGTACTTGATGAAAGTCAGCGTTCCTAGCTTTTATAGATGCCTCCACCAGAGCTTCTTGAGATGCCCCATAAGCTAAGTTTGCTGCACTACTAGCTACACCACAAAACATAGTCTCCCTCTACGTATTCTTGGCCTCATAAGCATACGCACTCCTCCTCGCTTTCTTCCTCCTAACTCCAGCAATTTTGATCATTAGGTGCCCAGGCCCTGCTAGTGACTAAGTGCTTGAGATTGTCTCCTTTGCATTCCTGTTGATGTACGCATTTTTTTTAGGAGTTTCTTGGTATCTGTAAGAAAGGTTTTGAGCTGTTAGAATTACTTCCATGGGGTTAGGTTGTTTGCCTTCATGAACCACAGTGTTTCTGTGGTTCCAGATTGTCCAAAATGTAGTGAAAATGGCTTGAAGATAAATCATTGACTCAGCCTCCAGTTTTTTGTGTCTGTCTAATAATTCCCAACCTATTGCTGCACCGAGACATTGGCTAGATCAGGTATGAACAGCTAACAGAGATCCATGCCAGCAAGCTCTAGCAAAAGGGCAAGACAGAAATAGGTGAGTTGTGGCTTCATCTTCATCATTACACAGGGGGCAGGTGCTTTGGGTTGGTATTCCTCTATTTTTTAGACTTAGGAGAGTGGGGAGGCCATCATGCATAAGCTTCCACATAAAGTTGCAGATTCTCAGGGGGACTTTTACTTTCCAGATCAGATTCCAAACCCCTCTATGGACATGATTCTGTCTGAAAGGATTTGTGGAAAGGCAGTGAGAGTCCTCAAGAAGCAGATTGTAGGCATTCTTTTTGACATTTGTTTTCCTATGGCAGAGTCAATGACCGCACCAACTTGGACATCAAACAGTCTTCCATGACCATGAGGTCCATTTCATGCCTCTTCTTCTTACCTAATTTTTTTCCCTATGTCAACTGTTCTATTTGAAAATTTCCATTGGATTGTTTTCTGAATGATTATTCAGGAAATTCGTCGGGATTATTTTGTTTACTATTTTTATATTTTTATTTTTTCTCTTTTGGAACTAACAACTGTTACAGTTTTGAAATTAATAGCGTTGACCATTGGTAGTTTCATTACATCTTATCAAGCCCTTAGATTAAATAGCATTGGCCTTTGGATTGACCTCTTAGAAATTGCCTGCAACTTGTCTGTCAAAATACTTGACCATAAGATTTTTGTGACATTAGGGCTTTGAAAGTGTATTTCTAGGATCCTTTGACTATTGTGTTTGTTATACTTGAGTTGTGAGGTTTGGATTGATGCTTTAGGAGACAAAGAAAACCTTAAATTTTCAATATGTTAGAACTCCATCTAATTTAAATTGTTAACTCCCTTTTAAGTCAAGATTTTGTGTTTTAAGAATTTGCATGAGCAGTTGTTCTATTGAGAATTACATGAGTTATTATTGCTGGCTTTGACACAAAACTTACGAGAGCAAAATATCCCTTGTATTATGTGGATTGATGACTTGATTTGAATATTTTCAATTGGTTAATTCTAATACAAAATGTACTTTTTAGCTTATTGTATCCATTTCAATAAATCTTCATATTTTATTTATTTTTTCTTGCATTAGTTTTAACATAGCTAATAATATGTTATTGGGACAGTTGTTGAATCACTCTGCATCATCCCTCATCAAGCAATAAATCCCAATGGAAGAAAGCAATAACAGATTTTCATGTTGTTTGAACCCATAACCTGCATTAACATCGAATACATCCAAGTCATGCAGCATCCTACTAGCCTCTGCCGTTTCAAGATGCTATTGTAAATGGGGTAAAACTTGCAATTGATACTATTTATTTTTTTTTGTTCTTATTTTGTTGGTCCAAAATTTAATATTAAATTTAGTCTCTTAAGAGTTAAATGAACTGATATACATTAAAATTAGAAATAACTTCTAACCTTGCATATACTTCCTTATAATGCTTCTCAGATCCACTTGAATAAATCAATGAGCTGAATAAATCCAGGGCCAGAGGCACAAAACTTGGTGTTTCATCCACTGCTAAAACAAATGCAAGTGCCAAAAGCAGATAAAGGTTCTTATTACTTCCTCAAACTTATGAGATTCTTATTAGTGGGTACATAATTTGCGATGCATGTAAGCATTCAAGAAGGTCTTCAATTGTCGAATTTGAGAACTTTCCCATGGGTAGGGTGCATAATATAGTTGGTCAATGATAAGATGAATCCTCAAGAAAGCTCATTTAAGTGGCTTATTTGTATTTGATGCAACTAGGAACCTTTCTTTTTATTTTTTTTTTTTTTTTTGTAGAAACTGTATTTTCATATAATTGAGAACTTTAGTGGAATAATGGATATGATAAACAAGTTTGAAAAGCTGAGTTTCTTATTTGAATGCATGGAATTCTCAGATTTTTAAATTATTCCCAATTTTATTTAATGGCATGTCATTTTATGTTCATGTGTTTCATATTTCATCCAATGATGGGTAAACAAGTTTAAGTGAGTAATCATTTTTTCTTTTGAGAATTCCTAATACATGTAGAATGGTCAAGAGGAAGAGAAATAAGAAGAATGGTGCGGGTGGTGGTACAATCATGGTCCCCTGGTCCTATGCTAATGGAGGTTAAGAACATTCTTCAAACTTAGGTACTGCCTTTATTTTTCTCTTTTTAAAAAATTGGAATTCTAGAGGGTTTTGTATGATAGTTGAAGTTTGAAAAGTGAGATAAATGCGTTTATTGAGATATGAGGATCAGTTAAATGATGGAGCTTGCATATGTTCTTTTTAAGAGAGAATGTGCTATCAATTTTTTGTTATTTTGATGTGCAGGTTATTTTATTTTCTTGAAAATAATTTTTTTGAAGTTCCTCACCTTTGGTGACCAATTCATGGACATCTTTGGGCATAAGGCTCTTATTAGTAGTTGGAACTAAGTTTTGGAATTTGAAAATTTCCTCTTTATTTTTAAGTGAATATTACCCATTGTGTTTTAAGCATTTGTAAATTAATGTAGAATAAAAATCAGTTAACATGACTTATCACTACATAACTAATTCACCTACTAACTTGGCTCTCCATAATTTTTTTTTTTCCACAAGTGATAAGTATTTTTATTATTTTTAGGAAAGCCATAATGTCATGTAAACCATATTGTTATGTATGTATTTGTCTTCTTTATTTGGTTATTAGAAAGGATTATATCAATGTCAAAGACATTTTTGTAAGGTGGTTCATGACTTCATTCTAAACAATTTGGGTAACTAAAATACTATTACTTTATAACTAATGACGTATAAAACCTCAAGGATGAAACTGATTTTTTGTAATGCCTTATTTGCAAGTATAATTTACCTTCCAGAATATCATGAATAAGAGTGCCAAATAAAATTTTTTTTTTTTTTTGCTTGAAAGTGCCAAATTAACATTATTAGAACTGGTAATGGTAATGTGGCAGACCACCATACTGAATGACATGGGGTAAGTTTTCCTGATTCTTCTTATGACCCCAAAATTCTACAATAACATAGTGGTAGAATGAGTCTTCAAGGTTTAAATTTCTTTAAGGGGTAATCATTTTTACGTGTGCAATGATGTATTATACTAGTGCACAAAATTTTCCCGTGCTTCATGAGTTGGTGACCATCCCTTGAAAATTGAGATCATAGCACAATATATGAGAAAATCGATGATGTATTAAAGTCAAAATACAATCAAAATTCAAATTAGCTTCTAAATGTAGTCCAAAATATCCATTTTAACTTTCTTAATTTTAATGCCAAGTGACCCATTTATAATACTCAATGAGAAAGCTGAGATGACCATTTCATTGTTATTCTTTGCTTGACGACCATTTCATTATTACTATTATTGAATATTTTTGTGTGTAAGCATAAAGGACCATTTCATTATTACTTCTTTTTACACTCACATACTAGGCAACCAAATGGACTTTGCAACTGATACAGGCACAAACCAAACTAGAATGTTAGATTTTGCCACAACTGAGAAATAAACATAGATAAGAGAAAAGTGGAGAATCATTCTAGATCAAAATAAATCAGAGAGAGAGTCCTTATGTACTATTTTCAGTCAATAACCAATTTTTGTAAACCCAACAATGTAATTCATGACATCAATTGTAGAAATCCTAGTCTAAATCGTCTCCTCTGGATGGGTTCTCTCACTAGGGTTGAAGAAAACATTTACGACATCAATTTTGTTTTCAAAGAAATTGTTCATGGTCCAAAGAAATAAAAAGAGTGGGATTGAGCCCAAAAAAAAAAAAAAACCCAAGGCTTGCACAACTTTGCTTAGCAAGAAATCAGTAGTAATTGAATGAATTATGATTATTGAAAAAAAAAAAAAAAAAAAATCTTCACCCAGTGAAAATAAGTAGATGCCTATGTTAATTCTTTAATTTATGCATATACGTTCGGTATGCTAAAAGGCCTAGGCCCAGCTGCGTATAGCATGGCCCAGATTTTATGAGTCGGTGACTCGTTCTCATCATATTCATAATTTTCCGAACTCTCACTTGAGTTTTCTTTATATAAATCCTCATATCTCTCTTTTTTCCTTCATTGAATCTCTCTAGCTATTTCTGTATCTTTTTCAACAATGGCTCCCGCTAAAGACGATGGTTTAAGAAACTCGAATACCAATGACTCGTCTCCAAGGTCTACTATGAACTCGAAACGATTTGGGCAGACACTGCGACACCGTCGTCGGATTCGACTCCAAACTGAAAGAGAATGGCGCTGAGTTGCCCGATAATCCACACCATTCTTCCGAAGCCAAACAAGAAGGAAGGTGTCGACAAACCTAAGTATAGTGCCCTAGCGATTGCAGATAGTAAAGAAAGGCATAGCAATCGTGAAGATAATGGTGATAATGTTGATCATAGGAGGGGCGACTCGGATAAGTCAGAATTGTATAAGGTTTACAAGGGAATGAGTTCGCCGGAGAAGTGGGAAACTAAGCAGTTGATTGCTTCAGGCGTTTTGAATCTTAGGGACTATCAAGGAGATGGATTGTTATATCAAGAAGAAGAGGGTGCTGAGGTTGAGATTGAGATGAATGAGGATGAACTAGCGTTTCTACAAGGGCGACTGCAGAGCAGGTATTCAAGTTCAATGGATGTCACCAGTTAGAATTTGTAAGAATCCAGAAGGATCTTTGAATAGCAACAGAGAACCATGCTGGAGATGGGTGAGAAGCATCTAGCACGAGCTTAAAGCCTTAAAGGTGTTGGTTTATCAATGGCATATGATATGCGGGAGTGGAAGAAGGATGCTTATGGACATGAACAATCCCTTAGCTTTGGACAGAGGTCGAAGATATCGATTTAGGAACAGAGTCAGAGACTGGTTCGGGTAAGACAACTCAAGTAACTCAATATCTAGCAGAAGCTGGATACACAACAAAGGGTAAAATTGGGTGTACTCAGCCTCGTAGTGTGGCTGCAACATCTGTGGTGAAGAGGGTTGCTGAAGAGTTTGGTTGTTGTTTGGGTGAGAAAGTTGGATATGCTATTCGATTTTAAGATTGTACTGGTCTAGATACTGTCATCAAGTACATGACTGATGGTATGTTTCTTAGGGAAATTTTGATAGATGGTAACCTTTCTCAGTACTCTGTTATTATGCTCGATGAAGCACATGAGAGGACTATACACACGGATGTACTTTTTGGATTACTCAAGCAACTAGTGAAACGAAGACCCGACCTTCGCTTGATTGTCACGTCCGCAACACTGGATGGAGAGAAGTTTTCAGGGTATTTCTTCAACTGTAATATATTTACAATTCCTGGTAGAACTTTTCCTGTAGAGATACTCTACTCCAAACAGCCGGAAAGTGATTACCTTGATGCATCCCTACTTACTGTGCTACAAATCCACTTGACAGAACCTGAAGGAGACATCCTTCTCTTCTTGACTGGTCAGGAGAAGATTGATTTTGCATGCCAACCTCTTCATGAAAGGATGAAAGGGCTAGGTAAAAATGTTCCTGAATTTGATTATTCTACCGGTTTATAGTGCACTTCCAAGTGAAATGCAATCGAGGATATTTGAACCTTCACCTCCGGGGAAGAGGAAAGTGGTCGTTGCTACCAATATCGCTGAGGCATCTTTGACGATTGATGGAATATATTATGTTATTGATCCTGGGTTTGCAAAGCAGAATGTGTATAACCCGAAGCAAGGGTTTGATGCACTTGTCATAACTCCTATTTCACAAGCTTCAGCAAAGCAACGAGCTGGTCGTGCTGGGCGTACGAGGCCTGGGAAATGTTATCGCCTCTACACTGAGAGTGCATACCGCAATGAGATGTCCCCTACTTCAATTCCTGAAATATAGAGGATAAATCTTGGGTTAACTACGCTTACCATGAAAGCTATGGGGATAAATGATCTTCTGTCTTTTGATTTCATGTATCTACCTTCACCCCAAGCTCTCATTTCTGCCATGGAACAGTTGTACAATCTAGGAGCTCTTAATGAGAAAGGGCTTCTGACCAAATTGTGCCGGAAAGTGGCAGAATTTCCTCTTGAACCACCATTATCTAAGATGCTGCTTTCCAGTGTGGACCTTGGATGCAGTGATGAGATTTTGACCATCATTGCAATGATTCATACAGGGAATATCTTCTACAGGCCTAGAGAGAAACAAGCACAAGCTAATCAGAAGTAGGCCAAGTTTTTCCAGCCAGAGGGAGACCATCTAACATTACTTGTGGTTTATGAGGCTTGGAAAAGTAATAACTTTTCTGTGCCCTGGTGTTTTGAGAACTTTGTTCGGTACAGATCATTGAGGAGGGCACAGGATGTGAGAAAACAGCTACTCACCATCATGGACAAATATAAATTGAACTTAGTGACTGCAGGGAAAATTTTTACAAAGATCCGAAAGGCGATTACTGCAGGGTTCTTTTTCCATGCATCTAGAAAGGACCCACAAGAGGGCTATAGGACCCTAGTAGAGAACCAACAATTCTATATATATCCAGGCAGTACTCTTTTCCAGAGGCAACCTGATTGGGTCATCTACCATGAGCTGGTGATGACTACAAAGGAGTACACGCGAGAAGTCACAGTTATAGATCCTAAATGGCTCGTGGAACTGGCGCCTAGATTTTTCAAGGTGGCAGATTCTACAAAGTTGAGCAAGCAAAAACGACAAGAAATGATTGAGCCACTTCATGACAAACATCACGAGCCGAATTCTTGGCGTTTGAATAAATGCCAGGCTTGAGATGTCTCGGTGTCATTCATTTTGATTATGGGTATTGCTGTAAATCGGAATGGTGCTATTTGCATGGTTGTCCTCATTATTTGATGTGATGCATTCCGTGGGAGATAAATAACAATTTCAAATCTTAAACTATTCTTTTTTAAGACTCTTTTGGACTAGGTTGTAGTGTTAGGTGTTTGTTCTTTTATTTTAGTTCATGGTTTAATGGACTTTTGTACTTTATGCACTTCATTTTATTGTAAAAGGATTTGCAAGTTCTATTAAGATTATTGTTACACTACATGAATTTTATTGTATTATGGTTACACTACATGAACTTCATTGTAAAAGTGAGCTGCTAGTTCTATTCAGATTTTAACATCATTAGTTCTACAATATAATGTTGTGCATGCGTCTAAGTACACCTAACATAAAAATCAGGAAAAAAAAGGCCAATTCATTAGAAGTTAAAGGAGAATCCTTTTATTGCTCTCCTGCATTCAGTCATTCAACTTGTTTAATGAGTTATCTTAGCTAGCACATATTTGTATGGCAGATATGCCTCAAAAAGATTTTCAGGACTCTCCACCAGCCTAGTGACATATCTGAGCAAATATTTCATTAGGGGGAAGACCAGCAGCAGAGAAAAGCGGTCCTCTAGCAATGGAATTGATGACATCAATTGTAGAAATCCCTCTGTATCATCTCCTCATGATAGGTTCTCTCACTAGGGTTGAAGAAAACATTCACAACATCCATTATTGTTTTTGAAGAAAATGCTAATTACTAATTAAAAATCAGAAAATATCACACAATGGAACCCTGCTTCAAAATAGAATGTAGTGTGAGGAAGACCGGCAGATTGTCCTTATATGCAAAAAAGATGTTCTTAGCACAAAAATAATACAGCGATAACAAAGAAAACTTTCGCTGCAATGATGCATGGCACACACCCCTCAATCAAGGCTTTAAGCCTTAATAATGGAATTCAAAAAAGTACTTGCACCATCTATAAAATAACATTCCCAAGCATGACTCATGCATTGAGAACTGAAACTAGCTGCAGATTTAGCGTAATAGCTTCTCACAACTCTCAACTAAAAAAAATTGTCTCTAATACTTGGAAGCCATGTAAAATTAGCAAATATATTAAATATTTCTAAGTATTAGAAGCACAAAGCTTTGTGCATCCTGACACTGACCTTTTAAAAAAAAATTACAGTATATGATAACGCCTCAGTGCAAATTAAAGGTGTAAATATTTTACATTACCTCATGAAGTGCCCCATCCTAAGAACTCATATCTGTAAGTATGACAAGAACATGCTTCCCGATTCAAAAGCCAAATATTCAGCAGTAGTAAGAGCTATACAAGGAGTGATAATACATTCAATTCTAGGGTCATTTTCCTGTAAAAGAGCACATCAGAGGACACATTTTATGAATGCAATTCAGACACTGTATTACTGAACTTATAACAGTAATAGGTATATCACAATATGGTCCATATGCAGATTTCAAATTATACCAGGTTCAGAAAGAGCATCACACTCTCCATAGAGCCATTTTCCTCAAAATCATGTGTGAAAAACTGTGCAGTCTCCATATTTACAACCATAGCTACAAATACAATGGCAAAATTGTCCTCTTCTGCATTCTGTAAATTAATAAAGTAGGTCAGCATAATCACTTAAAAGTTAGGGGGGAAGAAGACAACAAGAAGAAGATAAGAGACAGTAACAAAAGTGGTGATGTAAGAAATAATTAACTCAGTTAATTGTAAGGAAAAGGAAACAACTGGATCAGGAAGTAAAAGAAATTGAGATTCCTATTTACTAGGAAGGTATATAATTCTAGCACTACATGAATTTCATTGTAAAAGGGAGCTGCTAGTTCTATTCAGATATTAACTCCATTAGTTCAACAAAATAATGTTGTGCATGCATCTAAGTATGCCTAACATAAAAATCAGGAAAAAAGACCGATTCATTAGAAGTTATAGGGGAATCCTTTTATTGCTATCCTGCATTCAGTCATCCAACTTGTTTAATACTCAGTTATCTTAGCTAACACATATTTGTATGGCAGATATACCTCAAAAAGATTTTCAGGACTCCAATCGCTTGACCAAACCAGGCTGGCTACATATCTGAGCAGATATTTCATTATGGGGAAGACCAGCTGCAGAGAAAAGCGGAATCTTTTGTCCTCTATCAATGGAATTGATGACAACAATTGTAGAAATCCGTGTATGTATCATCTCCTCATGACATCCATTATTGTTTTGGAAGAAAATGTTCATGGTCCAAAGAAATAAAAAGAGTGGGATTGAATTGCATAACTCATTGAAATAATCTATCATGGAGGTCCTGTTGCTTTTAGCCTAACACAAAAACAAAAGTTTCTAATTCCATATGAAACTTCTAGCTAACTGCACATACATCAGCTTGGTCTTGAATTTTTTAGTGTCCTCTCTAATTAAGTCATTTCACCTGATAGATAATTCCAGATTCAGAACTTCCTTTTTTATTGGTAAGATAGATGCGAACTTATTGGGCGTCACTCAAACTTACAATCTCACCCTCCATTCCATTAATGTGGGAAGAGGAAGTGCCATTTAAGCTCAAGCTCATCAGCAACTCTATATTCAAACAAGATCGAAGAATGGTTGAGATGAAACTTAAAGATGATAGTGATAAAACTTAAAGCCAAAGCTCCAAGTTTCCAGACACAAGTGAACTAATACATTAACAAGGTAAAAACTATAAACAAATAGGAGCCTTCAGTAGATTTATCCTCAAAAGCAAACAAAAGCTGCTCCCCCTTTGACACCATAAGAAACAAAACTTTTACAAAGAAAGAGAACCACATGCCATGGGCTTGGGAAGCTAAATTTTTTCCACTAAGGCACTCAGATTTTTTAAAACAACTAAAGAAGTAAAGATTGAAAACTTTAACAAAAAAGCCCCCACTACCACCATCACCAACCCAGAGAGCAAAGTTGAGTCCCCATATTCTATTGCTTCTTGCCAATTAAGAAAGAGACTTTAAGAAAGTGGCCTCCACAAAGCTATTGGACCTGCTAACGAGTTGGTGATGGTCCAAGTCGAGAACTGGGACGAGTTTCCAAAGTGGCCTCCACCTGCTCGATAAAATGCTCGTGAGAACAGAGAACCGGGTTGGGAGAAAAGAGAGGATGTGGCACAGAAGACAGTCAGGTAGCAATTGGCATATGACATTTAAGAAACGACATCGTTCAGAGCAGCAAATTCCGGAATGGTCCGACCCGTAAGACCGCTATACCCGCAAAACTGTGTGTCTATATTAAGCTTACAAAGCTCTTGAGGCTATGCTATTGCCTTTTATGTTTTTGATATGTTATTGCTATTGGTGTTAATTTTCTTTTTATTATGTTTAATTTGGCTCAATTGAATTAATAAAAGACTTTGTTTTATTTATTATCAAGATGTACTCACCAATCTAAAAATATATATTTATTTTGTAAATTAATATTAGGCTAAAATGTAAAATTCACTTTTTAAGTTTCATTAGAATTCATCTCAATCTTATAATTTTGTTTAAGTTAATTTCAGTCCTTTATATTTCAAGTTAATTCAATTAAAATCTCTCCGTTAATTTCAGTTAAAAATTTTGAAAAATATTTTTGAATCATTAATTCAGCTGGAATCCTTCCTACCACCTATAGCAAGAACATCAAAAGAGAGCTAAACCACAATTTAATCCACTTGTTGGTCATTTTAATTAGCTCCTTCTGACATTTCTTGACAATTTAATCCATTATACCTGCTCCATTAGAAGAACAACACAGTTTCACTAAAGTTACCACTTACCACTAACATTGTCAGCAATAATCTCCTATTAATAAAAAATGGTAACCCAAAAACGAAAACAAAAATTACCAGATCTAAAAGCCTTCACTAAAAGAAATACTCATCATTTTCAAAAAAAAAAAAAAAAGAATTACTCATCACTTTGACTAACCAAAGAGCTTTCAATATGAGGGACTTTCAAAATGACCATGATCTTTATTGATATATAGAGAGAGATACACAATCTAGGAAATAAAAGCAATTGAATAAACAAATTGCAGATCACGCAATGCTGATTAAAAAGGAGAAAGGGAGATATGAGCTAAGTTTCCTCCATCAATTTTTGCATCGTTGACTATAGAAGTGATCAAGTGTCTTTGCAAACATACAATGGAGAAGCTCATGGGGGAAAATGCGAAGGATTGTCCATGCCAAAACTAGCAACTAAATGATATTGCGGGTGTCATAAGCTGGGTCACAAATTTCATCTCTAATTTATCCAACTCCAAATACAAATAATAGTTAATTTTTCATGAAAAATCCAAACAATAGTCACATGTACACCATTGCTACCTTCAATCATAATAAGTTTACCCTACTTGTTCTGCCAGACTGCCATGAAGTAAACTTACTCTAACAGAGCCTTTTGCTATGGAGGTTCATGCTATCAGTTTTGCCACGACTAACTTATAATAAAAAGACATAAATTATTACTCTTTTTCATGAAAAATCCAAACTATTGTCACATGTAGACAGCATACCCATCAACTTTGAGTTTTGCCCTCAATCCAACGACACCCTCAACAATTATTCACCCTATAAATTGATTGCTCAACCTTTTTTGTTTTACCATTTGGTACTAGCAATGGGGAGTAATTTTATTCCTCAGATTTTGTTGTTTTTAATGTTTCCCCCTCTATGGAGCTATCTCTTTCGGCAAGGCAAAAGATGAGCCTTTATTTTATCTTTTATGTGTGGATGGTAACCAAGATCTTGGTCTAAGAAATGCAAGCAAGGCACATAGAATAGGAAAATATTTCAGGCCAGGCTCCAAGCCCATAAGCTACAAACACGAGAACCAGTTTAGCATAACATACCATTTAGACTACCAACAAAATGTTAGGAACCCATAGAACTCACCCTTGAAAACCGGCTTGCAAGGAGAGGGTGCCCAAGAGCTTATGGTTAAACTTACACTTGGTCCATGTGGAACACTAGGATCATAACATGAAAAGGCAATAATTGACCTACAAATATTAACTCCTTATATTTTGATAGCAAATGGCAATAATAACTTGATAAATCTAACCTCTTTTTACAATCTTTATCAATTCACAAATCATATGCCAGAACTAAGGACAGTATCATACAAAAGACTCTCTCTCTCTCTCTCTCTCTCTCTCTTCCCCCCAACCCCCAAGAAAAATTCAAAGACATGCAAATGTCATCTTCTCATTGCACATCCATAATCCATAAATCCTATCTGCTATCAGGGAACTTAGCCTCATATGCCTGGGGCACCTGCATGCATTTGTAGAATTTACTCTCCCTCTCTAAACTGAACCTAGTTTCTCTCTCTTCTCTCCATTGGTTTCACTTTCAGACGCGTAATTTTGGTAATTTTTATGTTACACGTGTCTCACATGAGTAGTTTGTTAATTTATATATTATTGACCGCAAAATAACTAATGTTCTAATTTGGCACATATGTGAAGTTCAGGAAGTAAACCGGCTAAAATAAAAGTTTAGGTATGTTATAGCCACTAGCCTAAAGTTCAAAGGGTGTCAGGGTATTTTTCTCTAAAATTCTACTATTCTTTGGTATTTTTATGTTTCCTATTGGCTTATTAAAGCCTAATTTCAAAGGTAAAATTTTCATTGGCAATAACTAGTAAGGAAATTTTTATTTTATATTTGTAAGTATAACTAGTAAGGAAATTTTATAGACTTATCGTGCATATCCTTTGCTATTAAATTCTTTCTTTTTTTTCTTCGTAACCAAATAAAGAAAATATATATTGGTTTTCTATTCTTTTATTTTTCCATTCTTCCAACCAAACATGTATGGTGGAAAACTAAATCTAATATATCTTTTCACTTTTCTATCTTCCCAATCTTTTCTAAATGTCATTCTATCGTTTATAAATCCTCAAACACAATTCCCAGGCCCCTCCTCTCCAATTTCTTCTACAAAAAATAAAGGGAAAGGGAGTGACAAATACAAAGTGATGTTACAAAAAACAAAAAGGAATTTATTCTTACCACGCCCAAATGCTAACCATTTACTTCATTCTTTCGGGTTATAGATTGACCCCGGTTAATTAATTCAATTACTCAATTTGATTAATTAGGTTAAATTACATGCAAATCGTTGAGGCACCAACAAATCACCAAATAAACTAAGTGCAGTGGAAATTAAAATTGACACGTTGATTTATTGACGAATGAAGAAAACCTCTTGCAAGATAAAAACCTCACCGGGTGAATTTCAAGTCACCACTCCCAAGAATCCACTAATCAAGAACAAGCGGTTACATTTATAAGGAATATTACCACTACCTTGGCCTATCCCAAAATACCAATCTACAGTTGAACCTTTACTCCAATCCCCAATTAGACTTAATCTTGTAGAAGACTTCTTCCTTTGCACGAATCCTAGTACGTGACTAACTCCTAGTGACTGATTGATTGTTGTTGGATGCAAAGTTCTTCACTCTATAGCACATTGAAGATTTGGAAGCATTTGGTTACAAAACCCTAAGGCGCAGAAAAAACGCAGTAGCTTCTCACAGAGTGTATAAGTTCTCTAATTGAGTTTATGAGTGTTTGATTACTTTAAAATAAAGCTTTTATTTGGTCTAGAGGTTTAATGAAAGAAAACCTACCAATCCAAGTCTTCATGGGCCGATATTCAGATTTGAGAATTCTGAAATCATAGAGCTCAATAGATCGAGAGGTATTGAGCTTGTGTCAAGAATCCTTCATTAAGTCTCAATAGATACTAGTATTGAGACTAGTGTTGAGTTTCACTGAATCAGCTTTTCTTGACT
Source organism: Quercus aquifolioides (assembly GCA_019022515.1). Classification (NCBI taxonomy): domain Eukaryota; kingdom Viridiplantae; phylum Streptophyta; class Magnoliopsida; order Fagales; family Fagaceae; genus Quercus; species Quercus aquifolioides. The sequence goes on from CM032332.1 coordinate 55,772,953, forward strand.
TATTTTTTGGTTCAATCTTCATGTCTTTAATGATACCACTTGTAAAGTAAACTTCACATACATGTTGATACATTAAACCCAACTTAGATCTACCCAATTACAAGTAAAGTACATTTTGTCAAAAGATAAGCTAATACATAGAAAATATTACCCTAACACATTCAACGCATGTTATAAATTTACATTCCCTGGTTATTTGCCTCAATCTAAAAAAATTTCATGTTGAAACTCAAATGAGCCGATAAGAAAACTGCATGCCTCTCCCACTACTATAATCAATATATATATAAGCAGAGACCTCATACGGGAGTGTATGAGGTCTTGCCAAGCGGCGCTCTAATTTTGCATTTAGCCTTTTTTTACCTCTTTTATTAAGTTCTTCTATATCAATATGTTCTGTGATGGTCCCAAGCATTTTCACTTTTCATTTTTCTATTAAAAAGTGAGAATACATAATTTGACCGATTTGCCAATATTTCATACTTTTTTTCTTTTTTGATGAAGTTCCATACTTTTCTCACAACCCATAATTTTGAGAAAAGTTTGTGTTCTTGCAATTTTCTTAGCACAATCCTTTAGATGGTCCCATTATTTTTTTCAACGAAGACCTTTCTTTCAAAGAAATTGTTTAATGCAATCCTTCTATGTACAACTCTCTCTTCTTCCCTTTCCCTTCCCTTAGTTTTTCCTCCCTTCTTTCCTTTTCATCTCGCTTACAACCAAACAGGATATTAGTTTTCAAATTCAGCTAATAAAAAAAAAATGTATATTGAGGATATTAATAAAAAGAGTTTGAATTTGGTAAGAATGGGGTGTAAAATTCATATTTTACACCATCCAATAAGAGATGTCACATCAGTCTTTTACTTAAAACTTTAAATTGGACACATGGCACAAAATTAGACAACAATTGGAATCCAATTTAGAATCTAATTGGATTTTCTCTCAGTTTGCCAACTTATCAAACTAGAGTTTTTAGTACCTATAGCAATTTCACAACATCAAGAACAAACCCCAGTGTATACAATGTCAAATTCCATAGTCTCCTGTTACATCAAATGAGTGTTTAATTTTTCTCGCAAAGTATTGAATAGTAAAACTTCTGGGCCATAGTCTCAACTACAACTCTCAATCATGTTGGACTTGGATGACACCTATCAACAAAGTATCATTATGAGATGCAAAAAAAATTTGGAGTGTACACAATGTTTAGTGTGGATGGGAAGAAATTTCATCCTATTCCAATTGGTTAGATCAGTAAGGGACCTATTCCAATTTAATGATCCTGGAATTTTGTATACAAGTAATAATCAAGGAAATTCCACCTAAAATAAGTTAGACTTTTGGCAAGAGAGAAAATTGATGTCTAGAGAAATCAAGCTAAGGCCGATCAAAATGAACCATATTCTTAATTTCTTATCTCTATTTGTTCCATGTACAAGACTTACAGTCAATGCTTAGCGTATAAAAATTGAACATCTTATCTAAAGTCCATCCTTTAAAAGCTTGAGAAAAAATTCATTTAAACCAACACAATATATAAATTATGAAGGAATCAAAGAAAAATTGTCAAAAATAATGAAAATTTAATCTATGCTTTAAATTCTTATAAGGATGAACACAATAGCAATATCCTTTTAAAAAAAATAAAGATAAAAAAAAAATCTATGCTTATTTTGCACGTATGATAAAGTCCTAGCACACAGTTTTTTTTAGACTTATGCTGATTAGTGATTAGGAGTTATAAAGGAATAGTCATCACTACAACTCTTAATCATGTTCGACTTGGATGACACCTATCAACAACGTATCATTATGAGATGCAGAAAAAATTTGGAGTGTACGCAACGTTTAGTGTGGATGGGAAGAAATTTCATCCTATTCCAATTTAATGATCTTGGAATTTTCTATACAAGTAATAATCAAGGAAACTTCTGCCTAAAAGAAGTCAGACTTTTGGCTAGAGGGAAAATTGATGTCTAGACAAATCAAGCTAAGGACAACCAAAATGGACCATATTCTTAATAAAAAAAAAAAAAAATCTATGCTTATTTTGCACATATGATAAAGTCTTAGCACAAAGTTTTTTTAGACTCATGCAGATTAGTGACTAGGAGCTATAAAGGAATAGTCATCACTATATATATATATATATATATATATATACATAAGCAAAGTTCTCATGCAGGATTGCATGAGGTTTTGCCAAGTGACTCTCTAATTTTGCATTTAGCATTTTTTTACCTATTTCATCAATTTTTTTTTACTATTACCCAAAAGTTTACATTAACTTATTTTTCTGTTATCTCATTAGTCTCTCATTGATTGCCTAAGCTTACATCACACATTTCTCTCTTTTTCATGTCTTTTTGTATTCCCACCATTTTAATATTTTAAAAAAAAAAGCAAAAAAAAAAAAAAAACCTTAATGAAATAGCCATAAATATTGTAAATTTTATTAACATATCTTGAGGTTTAGATTAATGCCAACTAGACCCAAAACTTTTTAAAACTAATTAATTTGATGCTTAAATCTTACTGAGTCTCTAAATACTAATAAGTCAGTGAGTCATTTTTCGCAACATAATTTAAGGACTAATTTGATGTTAGAGACAGAATTAATTAGTTTTAGAAAGTTTTGAATATGGTTAACAGCAACCCAAACATCAAGTTATGTTCTTGGAATTTATCCGATAAATAAAATTGGCATTCTGCGTTTATCTATCCACCAAGAAATGGACGGTACTCTATGGCCTATGCAGTATGCATAATGCATTGTCAGAAAAGTAAACAAAGCTCAGAGTAATTTGCTATATGCCATTTTCTCACCTTTTATCTTCTTCAACAACTGAATACGCGCGAGATTTCTACTAAAGTTAGTGGAAATTTCATGGAAACAGCATAACTGACTAAAACAATTTGGTTCTTCTGTAAATAAATATAGATGTTAGGGGCATTTGAAAAAGACGAAAGCTTCCAAGAATTTTCCTACTCCACGTAAATGGCTAGCTTTTCAAAGTCCTTTCTTGAAGACTTTCATTCTCCTACCTTTATTGCATCATTTCATCTTGTTTCTTGGAATGGTATGGTAAACAAATTGGAAGCAGATATAATAGTCTGATTTAAAGAAAGAAAAACTCAAAAAGTTTTACTGAAGGCAATCTCCACCGATCTTCTAAAAAAAATAAGACTGCAAAAGCATTCTCTCAAGGTGAACTAGAGACCAGCAAACGTCAGTGTCTTCTTCCCTCATTCCTACCATTGCAATTCTCTCAAGGTGAGCCTCTTTTCAATTTCTCTTCTCTTCTCATCTTTTCCTTTTTCTTTGATTTTTTGGAGTTAGATTTTAGAGTGAAATGAAACGAAGTTTATAAATTTGATTTACAGTAAAAAGAAAGTAGTGAGTTTTACTTTAAAAAATACTGATTTTTTTTAAAATTTAAAACTTAGATGATTAAATTGAATAAAAATAAAGTTAAATAACTTAAATGAGTTTTAGTCAAAATTTAAAAGTTTACATTTGCATTTTTTATTATCTCGATTTATCTTGTTATTTATCATTTATTTAACTACCAGTAAAAGGACGGAAGCTCCCAAAAAGACATTTTTGGTAGGAAATTCACATAAGACTACACGTATTGATGGGTTTGTACAAGTCATTTACATGTATTTGTAGGCCTAACTTTGGTTCGGAAATCAAATAGAAAAGACATTGGATTCAAACATTGTGAGTTTCAGAAAAGCAAGAAAATTATAGTACGTGGTTGTGGTATTCATCCCCTGTGATATTGAAGCTACCACACAACCACCACCTTCAACCTCCAGGCTCCGGTTATCAAAAAAAGGTAAGCCTCTTTTTTTTTTTCTTTTCTTTTTTTTCTTTTTCATGTGTTCACTCATCCCTTATAATTCCCATTTTATAACATCTTTGACCTTCTCAACCTTCTACTCGTATGTAGACTCCAATGACTTCCACTTCTTCTTCTACTCACCGGTGGGAGTATGATGTCTTCTTGAGCTTTAGAGGTGAAGATACCCGCTACGGTTTTATGGGCCATTTATATAAAGCTTTATGTGACAAATACATTTACACCTTCATGGACAATAAACTTCAGAGGGGAGAAAAAATTTCAGAGGAACTTTTCAAAACCATCAAAAGGTCAATGATTTCGGTTGTTGTGATCTCTGAAAATTATGCATCTTTCAAATGGTGTTTGGACGAACTTGTTTGGATTCTTGAGTGTAAGAAAAATCATAGCCAATTGGTTTTACCAGTTTTTTATGGAATAGATCCATCAGAAGTACGTAAGCAAGAGGGAAAGATTGGGGTAGAATTGGCTGAACATGAAAAAAATTTCAAGGATAACATTGGCAAGGTGCAGATTTGGAGGGAAGCTCTAAATGAAGTTGGCAATTTGTCTGGATATCATTACAATAACAAGTATGTATCTCATGATTACTCTCATGCTTTCATTCGTTTTTTTTATTATTTTAATGGTTTGTCATAACCACTATATGAAATTGTTCTATTTTGATCATAATATATTTAGCTATGAAGGTAGTAGCCAGTTAGGCTACAAAGAAAATTTTAATCTTACCAATTAAGAGTTTCTTCCATGTATTTTTTTTTAGAAGATGTTCATTTCTTAATCCTTTCAATCTGGTATCATATGTGGGTTTCCAATAAGTTTGGTTCCTCACCTATGCGGAGTTTTCACGCAACTACTTGATAGAAGAATAAAAAATTTGTAAAAACTATATATTTAGAATTTTGCTTATCTTCATACATACATTTTCCAGATAAACCATTTCATAAAATGCCTTTTATGCTATGTGGTTGGCAGCTGTCTTGAATCGGAATTCATCCAGGGAATTATCAAAGAGATTTCAAGTAATATACTTTGCCGCACACGTTTATTTGTTGCTAAATACCCTATTGGAGTAGATTTTCGTGCAACAAAAATAGAAAAGCTTTTATATATTGAGTCAAATGATATCCGAATAGTGGCGATCCTTGGCCTTGGGGGAATAGGTAAGACGACAATTGCAAGAGCTGTGTATAACAAAATTGTTGATGACTTTGAAGGAAGTTTCTTTCTAGAAAATGTTAAAGAAAGGTCTGGGACAATTGATGGCATAATCCAACTACAGGAGATACTTCTTTCTAAGACCTTAAGGGATGGAAATTTAAAGGTGGACAACATATCTAGAGGAATCAATGCGATAAAGGAAAGACTTTGCCATAAAAGAGTTCTTTTAGTTCTCGATGATGTGGATGAACAAAAACAAATAGAAAATTTGCTTGAAAAATGTGATTGGTTAGCTCCTGGAAGTAGAATCCTTATAACCACAAGAGACAAAAATGTGTTAAAGACTCTCAAACAAGATCCTCTAATCTATATGGTTGATGAACTGGATGAATATGAAGCTTGCGAACTTTTTAGTTTGTATGCCTTCCAAACAAATGAACCTGAGGAAGCTTATTTTCAACTTACAAAGCAGATTATCAATTACGTGAATGGCCTTCCACTAGCTTTAGAAATAATTGGTTCTGATTTGCGCGGAAAAAGTTTATGTCAATGGAAAAGTGCATTAGAGAAGTATAAAAAGATTACCGACAAGGAAATTCTAAAAATACTCAAAACGAGTTATGAAGGATTGGACCAAAATGAAAAGGATATTTTCCTCGATATTGCATTTTTCTTCAAGGGGGAAAATATAGGTGATGTTGTAAATATATTAGAGGCATGTGATTTATCTCCAAAATATTATATTCTGAAGCTTATTGACAAGTGTTTGATAACTATTGATTGGTTGGGCAATTTATCGATGCATAACTTGCTACAACAAATGGGTGAAGAAATTGTTCAACAAGAATCACCACAAGCACCTGGAAAACGAAGTAGGCTACGAGATTATGCGAGTGCTTTTACTGTACTAACAACAAATACAGTATGTCTTTTTCTTCGCTTCTTTCCCTCTTTTAATCAATTTAGAAGAAATTAATTACTTTCTTTAATTTTTATTAATGTGGAAGCAATACAAGCTTATCAACATATTTTTTTGTTTAAATTTTTATATTTTTGGAAAATTCTATTGCGTAGTGTTGTTCACTTAATGCTTTGTCCAACCAGGGAACGAATAAAATTCGAGGCTTAATGTTGTACCCGCCTGAACCTGCAACATTGAAACTTCATGCTCAAGCTTTCAAAAAGATGCAAACTATCAAGTTTCTTATAGTTAAAAATGTTCATATTCATGGATGTCTGGAATATCTCCCCAACAGTATAGTGTTGCTGGATTGGGCTAATTGTTCTGTTTCCTTGCCATCCGATTATTGTCCTCAACAACTTGTCTACTTCAACATGCCACATAGTAACATTAGAATACATAAGTTATTCAAGCAGGTATGATTATTAGTTTTCTTAATTATGATTTATTTCTACAGTTCATTTTAAAGCTTGTTAAAGATAATTGTTGTTTCCTTCTACAGGTTTTGCCTTTTGAAAATTTGAAAGGAATCAATCTCAGGGGTTGTGACTGTATTCAGAAATTACCTGAGTTGCGGGCTCCAAATTTAGAGATATTAGACCTTTCTTATTGTACAAATTTAGTTGAGATTCGTGAGCTTGCTGGATTTGCTGATAAGCTTAAAACTTGGAATCTTTCGGGTTGCAAAAAACTTCAAGCTCTTCCTAGAAGACTTACGTTCAAATGTCTTGAAGACTTTAATCTCTATTGCTGTAAATCTATTCAAGAATTACCTGAGTTGTGTGCCCCAAATTTGAAGACATTATCCCTTAGTTCTTGTGAAAATTTAGTTAAAGTTCATGAGTCTATTGGATATCTTGATAAACTTGAAAGTTGGGATCTCAGTTATTGTGGAAAACTTCAAACTCTTCCAAGAAGACTTCCGTTGAAATCTCTTCAAACTTTTAATCTTAGTCACCGCACAAGCCTTGAGAACTTCCTTAATGTTGATTCAGAAATGAAATGCTTATCATGTCTAGATATACAAGGGAGTGGTACTAGAGAATCGCTTTCCTCAAGATGCACAAGCCTTGAGAGGAACTTTCTAGATAGCATCTATAAATTCCAAAATATCAAAGTTTTAGGTATTTCTACTAACCTACCAAGACCAAGCTGCAATTCTTTTGATGGCTGTGTCAGGTATTTGTTTCTACAGTTAACAAAGCTTAATCTCTTCGGTGAAAATGTAACTGAATTAGATTTTCTGGAGTTCGATTACTTTCCCGCATTGACACGGCTAGAACTACGAAACACCAGTACTATTACCATCCCCGAAAGCTTTATCAAATTTACTAAATTAAGTCTTCTTTATATATTCGATTGCAAGCACTTTGAGGAAATTCAAGGACTTCCACAATCTTTAGATCATTTGGAGGCTAGAAATTGCCCATCATGGAATCGAAAATCATCAAACAAAATATTGAGTCAGGTCTTTCTCTATCACTCTCTCGCTCTTAGTTATAAAGAAATAATTGTATTGCCTTTCCCCAAATACCTAACTCGATATGCCAAACTGCAGGTTATTGCTAAAAAAATTGCTAAATGGAAGCAAGTGGGAGAAAGTCAAGGCGTTTTAGCAGATAGAGTACATGAAGGAGACCGATCTTCGCATTCGCTTTACCGCTCGATTGGTATCTTTAAAGCACCAGGGTTTGAGATTCCAGATGAGTTCAACCACCGAAACGATGAAAATTCCAGATGCATTCCTATTGCTGTTTGTGTTACCTTTGTACCGATAAATGAATCTTTTAGTTATGTGGTTCAATTTGTCGTCAATGGTTGTTCAGAATATCAGCGTAGTGGGGTTTTCGACGAAGGAAGTGAATCTTGTCGTATGTGGTTTACTTTTAATTCTATGTATGAATGGGAGAAGAAGTTGAGGGACTCAAATCTATCTAAACAGAGTCATTTTGAGGTTATCTGTCATATCAGGAGGTGGAGAGGTATGCATGACGAAAAGCCAATGGATCCTACAACTATCCCAAAAAAGTTGGGGATCCATGTAGAATGCATCTGTTGTCCTCATAAATCTTCCATCCCTGATTCGCTGCCTTTACTACCTCTGTTCCCCACGTCTTGCCATGAAGTAGATTCAGGGCATGCAATTGCAATGGAAACAACAAATACTACTGGGTTTGAATATGATGCGAAGAGATTTCATGGTGAATTGAATGTGTCATTTTCGTTCCCTATTGACCCCGAGGTCCACCCTTTAATACCACTTCCTTATTCTTCAAATATGGATCATGAGGCTTTCGAAACTGTAAGTGATTTGGGGCATTTGAAGGACTTTCGCAATGATGGGTATGATTTGAGCTTGTCACTAAATGACTCAGATGCAAGTGAACGAGAGCCTCCTCAGGTACCTGATACATCTAATGGGTCTAATTTTGCTTGGCTCAACTGTTAGTGGTGGGTTTGATTTGGGTTCGTCTTCAGTGACCCATGAATTTGTGAATGATGACTTTGATTTGTATATGTCTCCACCCTCGAAGAAAAAGAGGACATCTTGATCAAGCTTTGAAGAATTATGCCTCTCTTCCTTCCCCCTGATTCCCATCTCCTCCAACTCCAAGTTAGTTCCCTTCGCTTGTAAGTATTTACAACTTCAACCCCCCTCACCCCCATTTTATATGAAATTTTTTTTTAATGTACAATTGAGTGCTTTGTTTGTTTCTTGGGCATATATATCTTAAAAAGTTCTTTTATGGTGATGAATTGGGCTTGTTTCAACTTGTGTTATTGAAGTTTTTGTTATGTTCTACATGCTTGGCTATTGTATGAGTAATAATAAGTTCAGTGAACTGTTCACGGCCTTTGTGGTCACGTGGTATTTGTTTTTCGATCAAAACAGTTTATCAAGTAGAAAGAGAGTTTTTAGAATGGAAGATAATTACCCTATTGAGACTGTGTAGCTGTCTATGTTTGTTTAGTCAAGTAATAATAATAGAGAATGTACTCTTTAACAGTGCATAATTTGATTATTCATTGAGCTAGTTGTGTGACACAATTAAAATCTGCTGCTTGGAAGGCCTTTCACCAAAAACAATATTAAATATTAGAGGACTTCATCAAATGCTTGGTCTGCATGAACAAAAAGCAAATGTTTAATGAGGTCCTTGACAAGGTTATTTCTAGAGCACAATCTTGGAACGCTAAAATCCTATCCCAAGCTTCCAGAATTACTCTAGTTAAATCCGTCCTAGCATCTATTCCCACCTATACTTCCTCTACCTTCTACCTTTCAAAAAACATTTGTTCCAAAATTGATGTCTTAAGAAATTTACTTGGGGTCACTTTGAGGACAAGAATTCTTTTTTCCCAATGTCCTGGACCAAGGTTTGTAAGCCCAAAGATTGTGCATATATATATATATGCACACCAATAGAATTCCTTTCACGCGTAGTTTGAAGAGTACTAGCCCACTTCTTCTCTCCGTCAAATCCTAATAAGCTCTTACACATTCTGCAGTTATAAATTCACCAATTATTATTTTGTGTTTGTAAATTTCTGAACCATTTCTCTTCCTTATCTCTCTCACCTCTTAAACGTATTTCTCCTCTATGGCATTCACACACAGCCTCACATAATATGAGCACCTATATAGTGCAAAAGCTCTCTTCCTGTAGAAATTTAGCTCCGTATTGATCTAAAATACGAAAAACAATCACTATATTTACCCCAAAAATAAAATTGTTTTTCTTCTTTTTGAACTTTTTTTTTTTTTTTAATAATACCATTCAAAGGGAGAAAACAGGGAGTTTGTTACAAATAGCTGGTCTAGACCAGCATTGGTGAAATGGCATTGAGTTGCTATATTAGCTACATAACAGACAGAGTTTATAACAACTTTGGGAACAAAAAGCATCTTCAAAACGAAGCCATTTTGATGAAGGGAAGATAGATCAGCCATCATCGTCCTCTCCTGCCAGTTTGGGTTCCTTTCTTTGTTGACAGTTTGGACCAATCTTCTGCTATTGCTTAGGATCAGTAGTAGATGAAAGCCAGCGTTCCTAGCTTTTATAGATGCCTCCACCAGAGCTTCTTGAGATGCCCCATAAGCTGAGTCTGCTGCACTACTAGCTACACCACAAAACATAGTCTCCCCCTGCATATTCTTGGCCTCATAAGCATACGCACTCCTCCTTGCTCTCTTCCTCCTGACTCCAGCAATTTTGATCATTAGGTGCCAAGGCCCTGCTAGTGACTGAGAGCGTGAGATTGTCTCCTTAGCATTCCTGTTGATGTATGTATTTTTTGTAGGAGTTTCCTGGTACCTGCAAGAAAGGTTTTGAGCTGTTAGAATTACTTCCATGGGGTTAGGTTGTTTGCCTTCATGAACCACAGTGTTTCTGTGGTTCCAGATTGTCCAAAATGTAGTGAAATGGCTTGAAGATAAATCATTGACTCAGCCTCCAGTTTTTTGTGTCTGTCTAATAAATTCCCAACCCATTGCTGCACTGAGACCAGTGGCGACTCTAGGAATTTTTTTCAGGGTGTTCCTTGGGTATGTGGTTTTCTTATCAAATATTTGTCTATAATTCTAGCAAAAGAATAAACAATAGACTATAAGTTCATTTGAAATATTAATAAAATTATTAATTATTGTTGTTTAGTTTTTTTTTTTTTTGAGGGTGAATTATTGTTGTTTAGTTGTTTCATTAATTTGTTTGTCTTTTATAAATTATAATTTGTTATATTGTTGTTTCATTAATTATAAAATTATTAATTGTTATTTAGCATAATATAATTTAATTTGTTTGTCTTTTATAACGTATTGGTTAATTAAATTTTTAATTATTTTTTATTAGTTGATTCCCCCAATTAATTATTAGTTAATTAAATTATTGTTTATTAGTTGCACTAGCACACACCCCATATGTATTTACTTCTCTCAATTCAAATATTCCACCCCGGCCCCATGCCCCCATCCACCCCCCACCATGGTTTTAAAAACCGGTACGGTGAAAGAACCAGAAAAATGAGTGGTTATCGGTTTTTTGGTCAGACCGGAGTTCGACTGGTGGTCAAATCGGTGACGTCATAAATAATTTAATTAATAAATAAATAATTATAAAAAATAATAAAATTAAATAAATAAGAACATAGATACTGATATTTACTAAAAAAAGATATAAAATTTTAGAAGTATTTTCATGTTAAATTTAACTCAAATTAAAAGAAAAAAAAATTATCATTTTTTTAGAGGAAGAAAAAGAAGTTAACCTAAACAAACTACACAAAAAAAAAGGTTATGGTTTTAAAGTTTTATAATCATATATAATTTTCAGTATTTTTAACAAAACCATTATTTAATTTAAAAATATTTACCTATGTTAATATAATTTCACATCTAAATATTTCTTCTAAAAAAATTGTATTTATTATAAAAATATTTTATGCTTGTCTTGAATGTTGCAATAACCTTACCGGTGCACGAAGTGCAAATAATTTGATTGACCACTCAAACCCACATAAGCCATATCACAAACGCATTTATCATCAAAAAAAAAAAAAAAAAAAAAAAAAAAAAAAACAAACAAACAAACAAAGAAGAGTAAAGTGGTCTACCTCTCCCACCTAAGTATCAACGTGGCCAAAGGATATGCACCCACATTTATACCAAACTTTTTAACAGATTGTCCTCTCCTCTCCTTCTCTAAAAAGTCTAAACAAAGTGCTAAAATCCCTTTCTCTCACTCTGAACATTTAGAAGAAGAAGAAGAAGAAGAAGCAGCGGCAGAGCTGCAGTTTCGTCTCGCTCTGTTTCCTCCAAAGCCTAGTTCGGCTCCTCGCCCAAATTAAGAGATATTTCTTATTTCATAATCATGTTCTCACATATTCTCTATTACAATTTTTTTTTTTTTAGATTTTAGTTCAAAAATTGTTTGGCATAAAAAAAGTTTGAGGGTGTTCCTCTTTTTTTTGAGGGTTTTCCTAATTTTTTTAAGGGTAGATAAATAAAAAATTTTAAATTTTTATATATAAATTTTTTTTTTTTCAAGTCAGGGTGTTCCTGGGAACACCCTGAACCAAACGTGGCGTCGCCACTGACTGAGACATTGGCTAGATCAGGTATGAACAGCTAACAGAGATCCATGCCAGCAAGCTCTAGCAAAAGGGCAAGACAGAAATAGGTGAGTTGTGGTTTCATCTTCATCATTACATAGGGGGCAGGTGCTTTGGGTTGGTATTCCTCTATTTTTTAGACTTAGGAGAGTGGGGAGGCCATCATGCATAAGCTTCCACATAAAGTTGCAGATTCTCAGGGGGACTTTTACTTTCCAGATCAGATTCCAAACCCCTCTATGGACATGATTCTGTCTGAAAGGATTTGTGGAAAGGCAGTGAGAGTCCTCAAGAAGCAGATTGTAGGCATTCTTTTTGACATTTGTTTTCCTATGGCAGAGTCAATGACCGCACCAACTTGGACATCAAACAGTCTTCCATGACCATGAGATCCATTTTCATGCCTCTTCTTCTTCCCTAATTTTTTTTCCCTATGTCAACTGTTCTATTTGAAAATTTCCATTGGATTGTTTTCTGAATGATTATTCAGGAAATTCGTTGGGATTATTTTGTTTACTTTCTCTTTTGGAACTAACAACTGTTACAGTTTTGAAATTAATAGCGTTGACCACTGGTAGTTTCATTACATCTTATCAAGCACTTAGATTCAATAGCATTGGCCTTTGGATTGACCTCTTCGAAATTGCCTGCAACTTGTCTGTCAAAATACTTGACTATAAGATTTTTGTGACATTAGGGCTTTGAAAGTGTATTTCTAGGATCCTTTGACTATTGTGTTTGTTATACTTGAGTTGTGAGGTTTGGATTGATGCTTTAGGAGACAAAGAAAACCTTAATTTTTCAATATGTTAGAACTCCATCTAATTTAAAATTGTTAAGTCCCTTTTAAGTCAAGTTTTTGTGTTTTAAGAATTTGCATGAGCAGTTGGTCTATTGAGAATTACGTGAGTTATTATTGTTGGCTTTGACACAAACCTTATGAGAGCAAAATATCCATTGTATTATGTGGATAGATGACTTGCTTCGAAAATTTTCAATTGGTTAATTCTAATACAAAATGTCCTTTTTAGCTTATTGTATCCATTTCAATAAATCTTCATATTTTATTTATTTTTTCTTGCATTAGTTTTAACATAGCCAATAATATTTTATTGAGACAGTTGTTGAATCACTCTGCGTCATCCCTCATCAAGCAATAAATCCCAATGGAAGAAAGCAATAACAGATTTTTCATGTTGTTTGAACCCATAACCTGCATTAACATCGAATACATCTGAGTCTACCAGCCTCTGCTGTTTCAAGATGCTATTGTAAATGGGGTAAAACTTGCAACCAATACTTCTCCTTTTTTTTTTTTTTTGGTTCTTATTTTGTTGGTAGGGTGATTGAAGTGACATGTGGTGGGTCCAAAATTTAATATTAAATTTAGTCTCTTAAGAGTTAAATGAACTGTTATATATTAAAATTAGAATTAACTTCTAACCTTGTATATACTTCCTTATAATGCTTCTCAGATCCACTTGAATAAATCAAAGAGCTGAATAAATCCAGAGCCAGAGGCACAAAACTTGGTGTTTCATCTACTGCTAAAACAAATGCAAGTGCCAAAAGCAGATAAAGGCTCTTATTACTTCCTCAAACTTATGAGATTCTTATTTTCCTTAAGACCCCTCATAAACTTAATAGTGGGTACATAATTTGCGATGCATGTAAGCATTCAAGAATGTCTTCAATTGTCGAATATGAGAACTTTCCCATGGGTAGGGTGCATAATATATTTGGTGAATGATAAGATGAACAGTGGCGACGCCACGTTTGGTTCAGGGTGTTCCTAGGAACACCCTGACCTGAAAAAAAAAAACAAATTTATATATAAAATTAAAAAAAATTTATTTATCTACCCTTAAAAAAATTAGGAACACCCTCAAAAAAATTAGGAACACCCTCAAACTTTTTTTTATGCCAAATAAATTTTGAACTAAAATATAAAAAAAAAAAAATTGTAATAGAGAATCTGGAAAAAAAAAAATTGTAACAGAGAATATGTGAGAAAATGATTATGAAATAAGAAATATCTCTTAATTTGGGCAAGGAGCCGAACTAGGCTTTGGAGGAAACAGAGAAAGAGACGAAACTGCAGCTCTGCCGTTGCTTCTTCTTCTTCTTCTAAATGTTCAGAGTGAGAGAAAGAGATTTTAGCAATTTGTTTAGACTTTTTAGACAAGGAGAGGAGAGGACAACCTTTTTAAAAAGTTTGGTATAAATGTGGGTGGATATCCTTTGGCCACGTTGATAGTTAGGTGGGAGAGGCAGACCACTTTACTCTTCTTTGTTGTTGTTGTTGTTTTTTTTTTTTTTTTTTTTTTTTGATGATAAATACGTTTGTGATATGGCTTATGTGGGTTTGAGTGCTCAATCCAATTGTTTGCACTTAGTACACTGGTAAGGTTATTGCAACATTCGCATAAAATATTTTTATAATAAATACAATTTTTTAGAAGAAATATTTAGATGTGAAATTATATTAACATAGGTAAATATTTTTAAATTAAATAATGATTTTGTTAAAAATACTGAAAATTATATATGATTATAAAACTTTAAAACCATAACCTTTTTTTTTTTTTTTTTGTGTAGTTTGTTTAGGTTAACTTCTTTTTCTTCCTCTAAAAAAATGATAATTTATTTTTCTTTTAATTTGAGTTAAATTTAACATGAAAATACTTCTAAAATTTTATATCCTTTTTTTAGTAAATATCAGTAGCTATATTCTTATTTATTTAATTTTATTATTTTTTATAATTATTTATTTATTAATTAAATTATTTATAACGTTACCGGTTTGACCACCAGTCAAACTCCGGTCTGACCAGAAAACCGGTAACCACTCCTTTTTTCGGTTTTTTCACCGTACCGGCTTTTAAACCATGGTGGGGGGTGGATGAGGGCATGAGGCTGGGGTGAGATATTTGAATTGGGAGAAGTAAATACACATGGGGTGTGTGCTAGTGCAACTAATATATAATAATTTAATTAACCAATAATTAATTGGGGGAATCAACTAATAAAAAATAATTAAAAATTTAATTAACCAATACGTTATAAAAGACAAACAAATTAAATTATATTATGCTAAAGAACAACTAATAATTTTATAATTAATGAAACAACAATATAATAAATTATAATTTATAAAAGACAAACAAATTAATGAAACAACTAAACAACAATAATTCACCCTAAAAAAAAAAAACTAAACAACAATAATTAATAATTTTATTAATATTTCAAATGAACTTATAGTTTATAGTTTATTCTTTTGCTAGAATTATGGACAAATATTTGATAAGAAAACCATATACCCAAGGAACACCCTGGGAAAAATTCCTAGAGTCGCCACTGAAGATGAATCCTCAAGAAAGTTCATTTATTTGGCTTATTTGTATTTGATGCAACCAGAAACCTTTTCTTTTCTTTTTCCTTTTTTTTTTTTGTAGAAACTGTATTTTCATATAATTAAGAACTTTAGTGGAATAATGGATATGATAAACAAGTTTGAAAAGCTGAGTTTCTTATTTGAATGCATGAAATTCTTAAGGCTTTTAAATTATTCTCAATTTTATTTAATGGCATGTCATTTTATGTTCATGTGTTTCATATATCATCCAATGATGGGTAAACAAAATTAATGGGTAAGGAAGTTTAAGTGAGTAATCATTTTTTCTTATTCTAGAATACCGAATGCATGTAGAATGGTTAGGAGGAAGAGAAATAAGAATAATGGTGCGGGTGGTGGTACAAACATGGTCCCTTGGTCCTATGCTGATGGAGGTTAAGAACGTTCTTCAAACTTAGGTACTGCCTTTATTTTTCTCTTTTTAAAAATTTAAAATTCTGGAGGGTTTTGTATGATTGTTGAAGTTGGAAAAGTGAGATAAATGGGTTTATTGAGATTTGAGGATCAGTTAAATGATGGAGCTTGCATATGTTCTTTTCAAGAGAGAATGTGCTATCAATTTTTTGTTATTTTGATGTGCAGGTTATTTTATTTTCTTGAATATAATTCTTTTGAAGTTCCTCACCTTTGATGACCAATTCATGGACATATTTGGGCATAAGGCTCTTATTAGTAGTTGGAACTAGGTTTTGGAATTTGAAAATTTCCTCTTTATTTTTAAGTGAATATTCCCCATTGTGTTTTAAGCATTTGTAAAATGTAGAATAAAAATCAGTTAACGTGACTTCTCACTAAATAACTAATTCACCTACTAACTTGGCTCCCCATAATTTTTATTTTCCACAAGTGATTAGTAATTTTTTTTTTTTTAAGGAAAGCCATCAAGTTATGTAAACCATCATGTTATTTATGTATTTGTCTTCTTTATTTGGTTATTAGAAAGGATTATAACAATGTCAAAGACATTTTTGTAAGGTGGTTCATGACTTCATTCTCAACAATTTAAGTAACTAAAATACTATTACTTTATTCTGCCGTTGATGAAACTGAACATCAAACTAACTAGTTTTATTTTTTTCCAGAGGCAACCTTACTGGGTCATCTACCATGAGCTGGTGATGACTACAAAGGAGTACACGCGACAGGTCATGGTTATAGATCCTAAATGGCTTGTGGAAATGGCGCGTAGATTTTTCAAGGTGGCAGATTCTACAAAGCTGAGCAAGCGAAAACGACAAGAAAGGATTGAGCCACTTTATGACAGACATCACGAGCCGAATTCTTGGCGTTTGAGTAAACGCCATGCTTGAGATGTCTCGATGTCATTCATTTTGATTATGGGTATTGCTGTAAATCGGAATGGTGTTGTTTGCATGGTTGTCCCTTGTTATTTGATGTGGTGCATTCAGCAAGAGAGAAATAACCGGCACTTTGAGGATTCAGAAAAAACCATTTCAGATCTTAAACTATTCTTTTTAAGACTCTTTAGGACTAGGTTGTAGCATTAGGCTTTCGTTCTTTTGTTTCAGTTCTTGGTTTAATGGACTTTTGCACTTTATGTGCTTGATTTTATTGTAAAAGGGCGTCGCTAGTTCTATTCAGATTATTGTTACACTACAAGAATTTTATTGTATTATTATTGTTACACTACATGAACTTCATTATAAAAGGGAGCTGCTCGTTCTATGCACTGTTTTCAGTCATTAACCAGTTGTTGTAAACCCAGTCACTCTAAAAAATTCATCAAAACCATGCTACAATAGAGAAGGTAAAATTCTTAATGGTGGCATAAAACTATTAAGTCTGTTTTCTTAGATACAGTTTGTTGCATTTAGTTTATTATATGACACACACACATATGTTCCTATTAAAAATATTGTTTTACATGTTGACATCATGTACACATGGCACTAAATTACTGTGATAATAAGAAACCCACGTCCACTTGAAATTTATTTCCCACCATTGAACTACTATGCTAAATGATATTCCTTTAAAACTTTACCTGTCAGTTGTTCAACTGCCTGTCAATGTATATCTGCCCCTCTGTGATATATCCAGTAAGATCGGGAGTTGGATGCATAATGTCTGAGCAAACAAAGAAATCAATGTTCAAGATTTTTTTTTTTTTTTTAAATCAATGTTCAAGATTTTTTCTTTTTTCTTTTTTTGTAAATCAATATTCAAGAAATGATTTGTCATTAAAACAAGATCGAAGAATAGGTGAGATGATTTGAGAATGAGAATCCATTACCATCATTAGGCAATGCTAAAATCAAAATTTGTGTAATGGAGCCTTTCCGCCCTTCAATTCTTCCAGCACACTCGTAAATTGTTTCCAAATCAGTATACGTATACCCAAGATACCATGCCTTCCCCGCACTTCTTGACAGGCACCAGAGACCTGCACAGTAGCGATCAGTTGTTTGTGTCAAGCAAATTGTTTTAGAAAACTTTTAAGTCTCTTACAGACTACTCAAAATACTCTGGACAAACAGAAAAGTTTTGACTTTCAAATATACTAGGAAGCCGTGTAAATTTTGCAAATATATTATATATTTCTAGGTATTAGAACCACAAAAAGATGTTGAAGGATGTACAGGCAGCTTCATGCATCCTTACACTGACCTCTGTTTTTTTCATAAATTAGAGTATATGGCACAGCCCCAATGCAAATTAAGGCGTAAAGATTTTACATTACCTCACGAAGAGCATCAGCATAAGAACTCATACCTGTAAGTATGACAAGAACGTTCTTCCCACATTAATAAGCCAAATATTCAGCAGTAGTAAGAGCTATACAAGGAGTGATAATATGTTCAATTGTAGGGTCATTTTCCTGTAAAAGAGCACATTAGAGGAGACAGTTTATGAATGCAATTCAGACACTGTAATTTGCCCTATTTTCATTCTATAATATTAAAAAATTATGTAAATCAAAATTTCTTTTTATTATGTTTAATTTTGACTCATTTGAATTAATAAATGCCTTTGTTTAATTTATTATCGACAATTAATATTAGATGTACTCACCAATCTAAAGAAAAATATTCATTTTGTAAATTAATATTATGCTAAAATATAAAACTCACTTTCTAAGTTTTATTCGTTTCAGTCCTTTGATTTTGTTTTTTTCATTTCAGTCTGTCAATATTTGATTTTGTTTTGCCACAATTTACTTATAAAAAAGACATTAATTATTTCTCTTTTTCATGAAAAATCCAAACTATTGTCACACGTAGAGAGCATACCCTTCAACTTGAGTTTTGCCCACAATCCACTGACACCCTCAACAATTACTCACCATATAAATTGATTACAACGTTTTTTGTTTTACCATTTGGTACTAGCAATGTGGAGTAATCTTATCCCTCAGATATTGTTGTTTTTAACGTATCCCCCACCATGGAGCTAATCTTACTTTTTATGTTCGGATGGTAACATGATCTTGTATAAGATCTTCGTCTGAGAAGTACAAGCAAGGCACATAGCACAGGAAAAATATTTCAGGCCAGGCTCCAAGCCCATAAGCAGCAAACCTGATCTTGAATCCATGACAGGCAAGGTAAAAAAGAACACGTCTAGCAATACAGCTCAACGTCCATACAAAAGCCATAAGTTGCAGTAATCATTTTTCCAGCAGTGAACGTCCAACGTTCACCGATGATCCGAGCTTTATACCATCAGCTCATATAATCAAAGAGAAGCTGGCAACCAGCAAAGGAGGCTAAACCCATTTAGACAACCAATAAAAAGGCAGTAATTGGCCTACAAATGTTAACACCTTATATTTTGATAGCAAATGGCAATAACAACTTGATGATAAATCTGACCTCTTTTTACAATCTTTTATCTATTGGCAATTCATATGCCAGACCTAAGGACAGTATCATACAAAAGCTTCTCTCTCTTCCCCCCAATCCCCAAGAAAAACTCAAAGACATGCAAATGCCATCTTCTCACTGCACATCCATAATCCATAAATCCTATCTGCTATCAGGGAACTTAGCCTCGTATGCCTGGGGCACCTGCATGCATTTGTAGAATTTACTTGTAGTTTTACTATTAGGGACTATGTATTAAAATAAACAAAATAAAATGACGTGAGAAAATATAATTACCATATAAGTTGCAGTAATCATCTTTCCAGCAAACCATCTACCATGGAGAGCACGTTGTGCAGCAACTGCACCTTGTGTATTTTCAAATCGCAAGTACAAAAAACCAGCACTGTTCCTGTAATCATATATAATACAACAACAACAAAGAGTCCCAAAATCTTGGGGTCAGTTATGGACCCTCAACAAACTAATTAGGTTCAGTCACATGTATTCTTTTCCTGTATTCTATTCTATCTAAATATATCAAGAAAATTTGAAAGAACGGAAAAAATAGCTTACTTGTCTACAAATATATGTTTCAATTTTCCAAACTTCAAACATTCATTTTGAACATCTTCTTTGATGTCCAACTCAAAATCTGGTTCCGTCTGCAAAGGGGGATATCATTTTGAACACTATCAGCAACAGGAACAAGAAAGGAAAATTACTTTAAAAAAGCATGCCCCACCAACCTCATCATTTGGATCAAACATATCCTTCAATAATAAACATTCACTTGGAACACCAATTGTATCAACAGTTGGCAAAGTAGCAATGGGAACTTGAAGACCTGAACCACCAAGTCCAGCAAGAGCAGGAACAAGGGGAGTAATCGGAGATACTGCAGGTGCAGCTCCTAGAATAGGCACTGTTGGTAAAGTAAGGCCTGTGCTATTGACAACTGGAGTGCCAGCGGAACCAGCAACGCTTCAAAAGAAAGGAAGAAAATGTAAGAAAAAAGAGGTCAATTTCAATATACCACAACAAACTAGGAAGAGAAAAACCTAGATCCAGAGCCACTGCGGTCCAACTTCTGCATGAGAAGTGCTCGAGATCGTGCATTCAGAGACTGAGAATTAAAAGAAGAATTGTGTCAGCTTGGCCAATAGTTTATTTAAGAGAAATAAATAAACAAACAAACAAAAAATTGTGAATAACAGACCCACCAGAAATTCAAGAGAAAGAGAGAAAGATCGGAAATTGATAACTTACAGAAGGAAAATGTAAAACTTACTTGAAAATGCAAATGAAAGAAAAGGAGAAAGAGGCACAAAAACTAAAACTTTTAAGATATCAAAATTATTGTTGACATAGAATCAATTAAGATTAACATAAGGGGTCATGATACCTATTTTTCGTAACATAACAGCAACACCAAAAACATGCTTTAGGTAATACACACTTTAGACATGTAAGAACAATCAAATACCTTAGACTTTGATTATCAAGATTGATTATCAATCAAGCCTTAGACTTTCAACCAACTTCAACAAAGAGAAATAATTTTTATTATTTTTATATTATAAAAAATAAAAATAAAAAAGAGAAAATGGAAGTATAACTAACCAAGCCACCTCCTTCATCATCATCAAAATCACCAGAATTTGCTCCAACATCTTGCATTCCAGCTTGATCAGTAAGAGCTGAAACCTGAACAGGAAAAGAAAAGAAGGGGGAAAAGGAGGAGAGAAGTCAGGTAAAAGTAGAAGAGCCTATAATAAGAATTTTTGGTACAGCATACACCATTCATTCATGCAGCACTGACAGAAGAAGAATGCCATCAAGTTTTATACAGAAGCAAGTGCCAAGTTACTAAAGACCAGTAACAGGGCAAGACAGGCATTCAATTGTTTGATTTGAAAGCATTGATCTTAGAAAGGACTCTAAATCACCAAGTAAAACTCTTTGAAACTGTTGTATTAACTAATACGCTGCTACAGAACGTAACAGCATAAAATATGTGAAATGACAAGAAGCTGGTAATAAAACAATGAGATTTGTACAATGTTGTTTCAGACTCAGTGCATTGAAAGATTGAATGGCAATACCTTGATAAGCCGACCTGCAATCTCCAACTGTTGATTCAGACTCAGTGCATTTCTAGCATCTTCAAGACGTGCAAACTGCAATAAACAACTTATTCAATTAGCCTACCAAATCAGGAGGAACCTTGGTGTGTATATAATATGCTATCTAGAACATCAGTAGAGCCAAGAACACCATATTAAGATATTATACCAAGTGATTTAGATAAAAGTTGTATGTGATGTTGAAGCCAATTATCAATCTATAAGAGTAAAGGATTAATTATATCATTCAAAGCTTCTCATGTAGTTAAGCATGCAAAACTGTGTTGCATAGATATTTTAAGTGCTGCATTTTCAAGCAATTTCACAAATGTTTCACAAATAGTACTCACCTGGACAAAGCCATATCCTTTGCAATGTCCAGTTTCATCAACAGGCAACTGCACCAGCTCTACTTGACCAAATGCTTCAAAAACCTGTTCAAAATAAAAGCAATGGATCAACAGAATTTAGTAAAGAATAAATATATCAAGAATCCAAAAAGAAGTAACAATCTGATACAAACACTAGATGCAGGTCCCAGATCACATGGCTACATGTTGAAAGCCTGTGTCAGCCCAACTGATTAAAAAATCCTATTTAATTTAGGGATACAATTTTAATTACTTATATTGTAATTTGGTTATTTACTTTCCAACTTAGTTTAGGTATTTATTTTATTTTCTTTCTAGATTAGTAGAATTATTTTTATTAGTCAGAATAATTTCCTTTCAGTGTTAAGTTGGTTAGTTTAATTGAAGGACACCTTGAGTTCAGCGTTATTGACAATTGGCTTGCTTAGTAAAATTTCTTTTGGAACATTTCCAATGGTTTGGTGCTGACTCCAGCCAACACTAGGTGCCGACTCCTAGTTTTTTACATTTTCTTCTTTGTTTCTTTTATTGCGATTTTTTTTTCAGTGTTCGTTATGCATCAAATTTGGTATCAGAGCTAGGTTGTTCTGTCTCAATGACAAGGCATGATAACCATAACATAAGAAAAATAAATCAAGAAAACCAGTGAGAAGACTAAAGGGAATCTTTATAGCTGAAAAATCCTCTCACACTCAACTATAAATTAAGAATTTATCAAAAAAATGTAAAAACAACAACAAAAGCATATGATTGTAACAGGTTGAAATATCCCACACAGGTTTACCACATTGCAACCTGCCTTAAGGTTAGTCCAATCAATCAACTCTAATAACTTTCGCATTATAATAATCCTATGGAATGACTGCAAACAAATTATGCTTACCTGACGAAGATCAGCTTCAGTTATGTTGTAATGCAGATTCCCAACATACAGCCTTCTGGCCCCTCCTGAATAGGGGCCTATAAGCCCACCTGATACACCAGCCACTGCTGTAGTTGACTGGACCAGATTCTTTTCTGCTTCTGACGGTTTTACCATAACTGGTTGACCAAGAAGAGGAAGACCAGAGAGTGCTATTGCCATAGGGACTGACATTGCATCATAGAACTCAATATAACTGCCAACAGAAACAATTTTAGTATAATCATAAGAATTGCACATATAATAATACTACAAGCGCCAGACACAGTACTAAATTTAATGAGTACCAACTTAAAAATATTTCAATTTCCTTCAAACCAATCACCCCAGGAAAAAGATTAACGTTGTATCACAATATATCTAATATCTAAAATATTCTACTGCAAGAAACTAGGGTCCTTGCAGATCACTTTTCCCAAGTTCTAATCAGAACTTTTCCCCTAAATGATATAAATCAAAGGTGAACATAATATGACAACATTCATTCTGCCAGATTTTGGCCTGGTGCCACTCATGTTTTATCCTAGCTATGGCAAACAGAACATTCTATTTATTTTCATAGACTATTTTTTTTTTTTTCTGTTTACAATACAGATGGATCTCCAAACCTATGTGGCGCAAATTTCTGCAAATCCCATATCTACTGTAGTTTTTTGCAAATCCTATATCTACGGTAGTAGAAGGTTTACTTTCTTTAATGAAATAGCTTCATTTATTGAACTGAAAAACAAAAATGTAGCAGCAATTTTAGGATTTAATACAATATAAAATTTCCAGAAATTTAACATTTATTGGTTATGTTTATGTATGTATCTATGTATGTATGTGAACTGCAAAACAATTTCAACTAAGATGTATTCAGGGAAAATAAAACACACCCAACTCCCTTGGATCGTCTTGAATTGCGGTCCATTATAAGGCGTACATCTCGAACCTGAAAATTGTGCTCTCCAGATATTAGAAAGATGAGAGACAAAGAAACAAGATAACAATTTACATTAGAGTGTGAGAAAAAAAGAAAAATCAACTCATAGAGCAACATTCCTCAACACTAGGGAGGACGTGAGCAACGGGTAGAATTAAATACAGAGTTGAAACTGAACACTTTCTGCCTCATTTTACAACAGATCATTGCCTAAACAAGTGGGGGTCACTTACTCCAGATTTTGTTTGTGTGCATTCAACCAAGGCAAATGTCAAATTTGAGAATTAGGATGGCAATATGATAAAACAGGGTAAAGGGCTTCAGGCCTATCTTCTTGAAGAGGCAGAATATGTTAGCTCCTAGTGAGAACCCTACAACTCCTCCCTTACCTACTCTATAATAGCCGTTTTTTCTATTCATTAAGTTACCCAGAGGATTTTGACTTTTGAACCTATGATCTTGCCATCCAACACCATCTTTTAGGGATAGCTAAATATAATTATATAAACTACGAACCAAAAAAATAAAAATGGCAATACCAACCTTGCCAGCCTTTGAGAAGAACTCATACACATCTCTTTCATTTGCCTTCAAACAAATCTTCAAAATAGTAAGCCAAGATAATAAGTCAGACCTCAAGTTGTCAAAATTAACAAAAATAATACATATGCCAAATGCATTTGATTACCTGGTAAGCAAATACAGTCCTCTGATCCCGTTCGGGGTCAGCCTCTGGTTCAGCCACTTCCTCCTTTTTCTCTTTATATCGTCTGCAAGGAATGAAAAAATGTGAAATATAGACCCAAAAAATTCACCAACTGATAAGTTTGTCAAGGAATAATTCTTATGGAAAAAACAAGCTGAGCCAGAACACTCTTAAAGTGAAGAGTAGCATAGACATTGTTTTACTCCTTGCATATATGTATTTAATGTGGCAAAATTGCCTTGGATTGCAAGCGAAAAGGAAGAAAAGAACAATCCCAAAATGGCAGCAAATTATTCTCCACTATGTGTAAAAAGGCCGAACCCAAGTATAGTCCTGCAGGGAACTACACAAAGTTAACATGAAATTACCAATGCAGGCAGATTCAGAAATTTAAAGATTGCTTCATCTTAAGATTTGATAAGGACCAACCTGGAGAAAGACGTGGCAATTAAAGGTAATGAAAACATTGGGACCAATATAATCATAAACGGAAACAGCATCATGTTGTATTGATGGCAGTACCCAAGGACCTAATTGCATTAACTTGGAACCTGTTAAAAGCTTATATTTCCACACAACAGATAGAACAAAATTGAGACCTAAAAAATTAGGTCTACAGTCCTATATTCGTTTGTAAACCCATACTTTTGACATGATCACATTATACCCAGGTAAGACAAAAAAATGGAAATACACAATCCAATCAGTTCTTGGTAATGATTATAGAGAAAGCTTGGGTTGTAGGGTCTCATCATTGGGAAAGCTAGATAAATAAGACACCATTCACAAATTGTATAAAGTTTCTTGTCAGAAAATGTAAGTACTTGTAAGGAGAGTATGAATGGGCAAAGAAAATTATGCAAGATATCCAAAAAACTCTCTTCAGAAGCAATGACTACCGAGAATGGCAATCAATTCCATAGTTAATTATATTCAATCAAAGCTCCAAAAAAGTCTCTTCAGAAGCAATGACTACCGAGAATGGCAATCAATTCCATAGTTAATTATATTCAATCAAAGCATTGCTAACAGTGAACAAGCCTTTGAAAAATACATAAATAAGGAAACTACAGGTCATCTAAAACCTAAAACTTCAAGACATGAAATCAAACATATCAAAAATAAATTAATATATAATATATGCAAAAGAATAATGGCAATGGCTTAGCCCAAATAACATTCTATTCCCCATAGGCATCAGAAGATGAAGTGCTTCTCATAAGCAAAGCTCATCACTCCCTCACCAGCATTTCTGCAACAGAATAAATACAATTAAGCTACTGAGTTTAAAGGTGGAGGATAACAAAAATCATAACATGACATCACCACCACCGTCAAAACCTCTAACATCAAAACCCCCAATCTTGCAATGCAAGCTTTTAGAGAGATTCCAGAAACTTCAAGTGAAACATTAAAAACCCATGACCTGTTCCTGTGCCTGGCCCAATTGCCAGAAAGACCATCTGAAGATTGCTCTACCGTATCTGCGAGTTCCCAGAATCTAATGTTCAATATGCAGAATTTTTAATACTATTAAATAGCATAAGTAACTATATTAAACTTAAGTACTACCAGTCAGAAAATTTAATTACATAATTGTATAAACCCCGTTATACTAGCGAGAATTATATTTGGAGGAAAGAATGAACAACCCCCCCCCCCTTTCCTTAAAGGAAAAAACAAACAAAAGAAAGTAGTTGTCAAGTTGGATGTGCTTTCACATCAAACACAAAACATCTGTCTACTTTGCTGGACATAGAACTAATGCTAAATAAAAGGTGAAAAAATAAATTTAGGCACCTGGACTTCAAAGTAAGAGGACAAACTGTTTCCCAACCAACTAATCTTACAAATATGCAAGTAGCTGCAGAGGCTTCCATCCACAGCATTAAATGCTTACACTTTTTTATGTCAAGTTAAATTCAAAACACCCCCAGAGTGTCCTACATATGTCTTAAACAGGTATCTCATACTAACTTCCACATATCAAAGTAACTAAGGAACAGAAAAGGCACATTGCAAGAGATAAGGAGTAGACCAGGCCTCACCCTACTAAAAATATGTTAGCATTGATTTTCCATTAATATAAACCCAAATCATGACTCGAGAACGTGGACTAGGTTGCCTCTTAACCACTCAAGATATTCTCTTAAAATAGATCGAATAGTACCAACCAACCAACTTTGCCCCAATTCTCAAATTAAAATGCTGCATAGAGAAACAATGTCATGTGAACACAAGCATACATGCCAACAACACAACCCCCCCGCCTCCCCCAAAAAAAAAAAAACAAAAATATATAAAAAATAAATAAAAAGGAAGAAAAATAAGGGACAAGTATGGGATAAGAAGACTTCGATTAACAAGTCCCAGCATTTCTCTTCTCCTACATGACACATGAAGACATTGCATTTACCCCAAAAACTAATGATGATTACCAGCATGAACTTGCAATCAAACTACAATCAACTAAAATACTAAATGGCTAAAAAAGCAATGTAAACTCTAGCATGACAAGGAAATGTGTTGGGACTGGGAAAAGACAGAATAGATAAGAGAGCGGACGAGGAACCTACAGATATATCACCAAAAAAACAAGAATGATGAGAAGATGGTGCAAAAACAAACACAGAAGCAAAACCACTAAAACATATGAGGGAAGACGGCAAAAAAAATAAAAAGAAAAAAAGAACTAATCAAACCTAACAAATTTTTGATACAACGATAGTTGGGGGTGGGGAATTTGAAACCTAAATGTCTCTGTTGGAAACACTAGGAGTTGCTAATTGAGCTACAAGGCTCTTGGCACTAATCAACCTAACAAATCAAAATACTGTAAAACATTAGCAGAACCTAATGGCTCAAAATCTTTAAGATATTAGGCTATAAAGAAAGAAAGAGATCATAGAAACTGGACTGTGTTTGAATTATGAGAACAGCTAAGATGAAGTTGAACAATATAAATATCATATTACCAGTGCTTACAGTTTCCATGAAGAACTTTTCCAACTGACAACCCATGTCTTAGGGAACCCAGCATCACACAAACATCTCCTCTCTAGGGCAGGTAAATGTTATATAACTTCAATGCAGTGACCACAGTTAATTACAGAAAATATCACACAATGGGACCCCACCTCAAAATATAATGGTGTGTTTGAACAAGAGTGAGGAAGACCAGCAGATTATCCTTATATGCAAACAAGATGTCCACAGCATAAAACAAAGGAAGCTTTCTGTGCAATGATGCAGGACACACACCCCTCAATCAAGGCCTATCTTTAAGCCCTAATAATGGAATTCAAAAAAGTACTTGCACCATCAGTACAATAACATTCTCAAGCATAACTCATGCATTGAGAACTGAAACCAGCTGCAAATTAGGTACAAGCTTTGCTTTCAAATCACTGATACAAAAATTGGGAAAACCACTATTCCATCTTCTGTCTAATACATTACTCACCAAGACAAATGACCTATGCACTCTCAATTTTGGGTAAAAAACAGAGAAGGGGAAACCAACTTTCTATAATATCTATATGCATACCCAAGGTCAACATACTTAGATATTTAGAGCACTGTAGTAAGGTGCCAACATATTGAACCTACCTCTGTCTTGCTTGAAACAATAACACTCTAAAAACTCAATTTAGAGCACAAAATCAGAAGGTGGACCAACCTAAATGCACACTAATTACAACAAGGTTCTGAAAGTCATAAAAAGTTTTTGTCAGGTCTCACAAGAAATAAACCTATCTCCCAAAAAGTACCTAGACTATCATTGCTTGAAAGCATTACCACGCTTAGCCACTTAATGTAGCAAACTCAATCTTTTCATTCAGATCCAACTTAACCAAATGAGCAAGGTTGGCATTGTGTTTAGTTATCCCTTTTAATTTATGTGAGACTAAATGAATTTTGTTCTTAATTGTTGCTAGCCAGGAGACTAGCAAGACACATAATACAGTAGCACATAGCCTATACAAATTCCCATTGTTTTGCAGTTATACAACATCCAACACCAAATATGCAGTTTATTCTAAGAGTCCCAAAGATGAGATAAAGAAAATAAACATAAACACACCTGCTTTCTCTGTCCTGTTCCCTTGACTCTCTCTCCCTTTCTCTTTCTTTGAGCTCCTTGTCGCGACTCTTCTCCCTTTCATCACGCTCACCCCGCTGTCTTTGTGATTCACTCCTGCTTCTACGGGACCGTTCTTTCTCTCTCTCTTTGTCCTTCTCATTCTCGCGGTCACGTTCCCTCCTATCTCTTTCTCGATCACGATCTCGCCCCCGCTCTTTCTCCCTATCCCTGTCTCTCTCCTTCACATTCCCATTCCTCTCCTCTCTATCCCTATCTCTCTCCTTATCCCTTTGTTCCCGCCCACTCCTATGTCGATCCCGTTCCCCATCTCTAGACCGTGAACGGTGACGAGATGAACCCCTCTCCCTTTGTCTGTCACGATCACGATCACGAGACTCATCTTCTGATCTCGAACGCTTTGAACGCCGCTCCACATCATCATCCCTCTCATCACTCCTATGCTTCGAACTCCGACTACGCTCTTTATCACCAGACTTCTCAAATTCCCCACCTCCATTAACTGCACCTTCCTTCTCTTTCCCCGGCTCAGGATTCTCAACAGTTTTCTCTAAATAATCATATGCGTCAAAATCCATCACAACCTTATCAGATAATCCCACACAAACCACACAGATAAAAGTTTATTGCACCTGATATCTGCAACCAATAGATTTATATATCAAAATTTTTAAAACTGAAACCTCAAAAGCCAAAAAACAGATCATTCTAGTTAAAATAACCAATAAGTTAAATATTTCACTCCCAAATAATCCAAACAGCATACTACACACATAATGAAAACACATCTCTCCTTTTCCCTCCATTTCTCGGCAAACAAATGCATCACTTAATGCTACTACAAGTATAAAAAATAAAAATTCTTCCACAAAATGTTTATTACCATTAATTTAGCATAAAAATCAGATCTAAGCCTTAATTTGAATAATCAAACATAATTTTCAATCTAACACTGGAATTATTTAGAAAAAAATAACAAACCCTAATTAAAAACCAAAACCTAGACAGCAAAAACAGATCATTCTTAGTTGAAATAATCATTTAAGTTTAAAAACAACAACAAAATTCATCTAAGTTAAATATTTCACTTCCAACTAATCAAACCATATTTTCTCTCATTTTTCCCTCCATTTCTCGGCAAACAAACGCATCACTTAATGCTATACCTTCAAAGTAGTCAAACTCAGTTCCATTACAACTACAAATAAATAAATAAATTTATTCTTCCACAAAATGTTTTATACCTTTAATAACCAAATATGACTTAGATACAATGACAAGCCCTAATTAATAGCCAAAAACCTAGAAAGCAAAAATCTAAGTTAAGCCACACACAAATAATCAAAACGTATTTTTCTCTCATTTTTCCCTCCATTTCTCAGCAACCAAACACATCACTTAATACTAAAAGTAAATAAATAATTCATTCTTCCACAAAATTTCTACTATGCAAAAATTGAAGCCCTGGATTTCAATAACTAACCCTAATTTTTCAATCTAACCGTCAACAATAACAGTAAGTAACGAAAATGAAAACAAAGAGAGTAAGAGAGGGCTAGGGTTTTGGTTTGCGAAAATTACCTAAAGAGAAAAAAACCAGAACGAAACGGCGACGTAGAGGGCTCGAATCGAAGACGAAGAAGAGAGCGAGAGCGAGAGCGAAGTGGAGTGTGACGCTCAGAGAAAGCTGAAGAAAATAGGAGATTTCTCGAGGCTTAAAGCGCGAGCGAGTGTAGAGAGATTTTTTTTTGGTGTGTGTGTGTGTGTGTTTTGGGGGTTCTGAATTTTGTTGGATCGCTGGCTAGGGCAAGAAAGCTGAAAACGTGAGCGGCACGTGACTTTTATATATGTTCGGGCTGGGAATTGGACTGGGATTGACCCGATTCGGTTGGGCTTTGAGGACTGTGTGGGGATTGGGTTGGGCCTATAAAAATTCCCAACCAATTCATACTTGATAAGTTGAAAAATCTATGAACAATTACTGTCTCATCAATCTTTACCGGTTAAAAATATAGATGGTTTCGACTTGACAGATTGTGAGGGTTGATATTCAAGTAATTGAGTGGGACTTTACGCTTAAGTTAAAACACTAAAGCTTAGAATAATCTTTTTGAGACAATTAACAAGGGTATCACTTAGGAGTTAAGACACCCTACTGAAGGAGTCAAATTCAGGACCCACACATTAAGAGACTTGTGCTTTGTTCTACCACATGGACTACGTTAATTGATGACTATGTTAATTGATTAGAAATTATCAGGAGAAATCATCAACACTCAAGTCTCATGCACCACCTTGAATGAGGGTTAAAAAAAATGAGATTATCTTTTCAAAGGCAAACTCTCACATCACACTCCATAAATCCCATTGACTTGGAGAGAGAAAGAAGGAGGCTGGTTTTCTCTATACAAGTTCAGATGCATTATATTGTGTTGTGCTGATTTTGATAGCTCTTGTATTCAGTCAGAAATCATGGGAGGAAAAATTGCTATTTTGAGACATAAATGGCATTCATCAAGTTGTCAGTGACTGCAATTGGCTGGTCTTATTACTCCAAGCCATAGTACTGCACTACTGCCCCTTCAAGTGGAAAAGATTCAGAAATTATGTGATGAGTCACAGAGAATCAAGCAATGCTAGACACAAAAACTTTTCCACAGCCTTTTTCAGGTGATAAGTTGTGATTGGAGCATTACATTCATGTGAACTCAGCATTAACACTACTTTTATTATGCACTAATTAAAGTAGTAGTGAAAAAATTCGTCACCTAATTATTGCAAAGAATCAGTAGGAAAATTTTATTTAGTGATAGGATTCAGTGCTAGTCCTAGCTACTTCACTCCTGCCAGCTTCCTATCCAGGGTTCTTGATGATTGGATTGTTGTATGACACCATTGTTAAGGTTAAGACTTGTAAAGAGGTTCTGGTGCTGATGGTTCTTCATCTTCTGGCTTGGAACACCTCTAACTAAAATGATGATAACTCAAAGAAGTTATAACTTAGAACACATCTAACTAAAAGGGGAATGACAAGATATATTGCCAGTGTTGGTTGGGACATAACAGGAAAGTTGTACGACAACAAGAATATATAAAGGAATGAATAAATATTATGCAGATACATTAAAAGAATTTCTGCTGAGGCATTCCAAGTAATTGTTGTACATAACAAAAAGGCAACACAATATTTTATTCGTCTCAAGATGACACATAAAAATCATCACCAAAACTTGTTTGACTCCGTAAGTCAAATATTTACGTAAACAATCTTCTTCTTTTCTTCCTATAGTGTTTTTATTAGTATATTACACACACATCGGATAGGTCTTCAATCCATAATCTTATCTCCCACCTTGCACTTATAGGGGAATGAAGTACTGTTTGAGCTGGAGCTCATCGATTCACTGAAATAATCATTATAATGGAAATAATATTTCTGCACCTCTAATTTGGCTTGGAAGTCATGTTTGGCATTGTATTCGAGCTCCCTCGACTAAATACTCCCCACGCCTTTTGTCCACCCTTGTCAGGCCCTGGCCTTTGGCTATCATCAGAATTCAAATTGGGCAAGTTCTCATTTGGTGAAACCCCTATTGTGCCAGGATTCCTGGCAGCATCATGAGGGTTTCCTTCCCTGCTCCTACGAACTTCTGCTGGTACACCTTGTCCCCTAGGTGTAGTTGGAGAACTAAAAATGCCATAACTAGGTGCAGGGGTACTAGGAGCACCAAGACTTGGTCCTTGCTTGGGCATGTTGTTAGGAGGAAGCTTTGAGTTTCGAAATACAGAAGTATCAATCCCAACTTGCCTGCTTTCTGCCCCTGAAGGCGAAAATTTCACATCCACTGGGGTCTGCCTTCTTAAATTTGGAAATTGGGATTCTAACCTCACTGAGTCCCTCATTCCTGGACCGCTATTATCTATTGGTTTCGTAGGTGGGAACTGATTCCTTGGTTCACTTCCTTTGTGAATTTTTTCAGTCCCAGTGGAAGGCCCTTGTGGGGAGAATGGGGAGGATGGGACTTGATCTGCTCTTGTAAATTCGGGTACTGGCACGGAGTGCAAAAAGTCTGAAACATTGACATTTGATGAAGGAGAAGCTGTTTCTTGTGCAGTCTTCAACTGTTTATCCGAACTGGAAGTTACTCCATTCACATCATCACCAAGACGGAATACTTCTTCAAAATTATCACCAGCATCAACAACTGACCAAGCATTCTTCTTGTCTCCAAAACTTTCATCTGGAATTTCCATGGAAGAGGGAATAGGAAGGTCAACTTCTTCAGAAAGGATCTCTTCCTCAGTTTCTGAGTCATATTCAGCAGAACTCAGTTCTTCAGTGGAATCAATAGAATTGACAGCTTCTGGTACAGTGGTGGCTACCTTAACTCTCGTATCTCCTACAACCTTCAACTTTTTCCCCCCACCTTTCTTGGGCATGCCAAATTTGACATGCCTGACTACCACATGTGCCTCTGTCTCTCTCACCAAGGGTCCACTTTCTACAATACACACATCTTCAATCTGCAGAATGTTGTTCATAAATAAGAGTGGGAAAGTAAAAAAGAAAACACAAAAAGTGCATATTAATGATTCAAACATGAAGCAGTGAGAAAAATCAAAGGATTTGGCCATACCAAAGCAGAGACACGAGATAGCAATCCACCCAAGTCCTGATCTTCTTTACCCATTGCCCTGCACTGTTTCAGATCCACAGAAGACAATTAACTATTATAATAGCACTTAATTGTTAATTTGGAAACATTAGTTGAAAGAATTTGAGGACAGAAACCTAAATCACACATGCACTTGGTAGAATAAGACAACTTTTATTGGTAAATATACATGCATAAGAATGAAGAATGAGTGGATTAATGCTAGTATGTTGTTGTATCAGTTCTTAATTTCTTTTAATTCCTTTTGCAGATAAACATTATTGTATTACTCCCTGAGCTTTGAGAATCCATTAGTTTCACACTTTGCCAATCCCCCGCTCCCCAAAAAAATAAACCATCCACACACACAAAAAAGAAGAAAGAAGTAGTAATTGTATGGAAATTTTGTTTGCCTGTGATATCTAAGACGCACTTTGCCTCTTTTTTTTTCTTAAATTGGTTGAGTCAGCCTCTTCATACATCTGCAATTTAACAAATCCATATCGTATTTAAAATTTCTGATAAAAATGATGAATTTGTTAAGAGCCCAGAATACAGAATTTCTGAGAAGAATCTGATGATCAGTAAATTTTAGCAAAAAAGGTATGATGCATGAAACAACCAGTGAATTTGTCTCTCCTTCTAATGCCAGCAACTCAATGAAACTCTAACATTAAAGAGAAGGTGGCATAGATATCAGCATGCAACCCAAGATAGCACCCAATCAGCTACAATATACCAAAATATCATCGGAGTATCTAAACATCAATAACCAGAGAATAATTAAAGAAATGAAAGAATGTACCTTCACCCGGTAACCACGCTCCATCAGTCTTTTAATTTGATCTGCTTTCATCTTTAAGTCCTTTAGTTCCTGAAAAGAGTAGCAGTGGGTATGTTGTATCATCATGCTTTTCACTCACTCTTTTAAAATCAATGATGTAACCATGGTTAGTTTATCTTTTGACCTTATATTCCTCTCATTTTGTATCCTTTTTGCATTGCAAGTCATACATTTGGGTAGCTGGGTTAGTGGGTACATCTATGAGCCAGCCAGGTTTTCAGAGACCAGGCAAACAAAATAAAAGGAACACTCAAATCATCAATAACATAAACAAATGGAAATCCCAGAAATCAAAGCAGATTGTTATCAATTGACAAGCACCCAAAACACAGTTGAGTTGACACATTGAGTGAAGAGAATTCAATGATCACTTCCTTGAATTGTATCGTCCATATTGTTCTCAATTGTTCAAGCTCTTTACAAAATTGTGTTCACAGCATCAATACCATTATTAATGTGAAAATATTAAATTATTGCCAGCATGTTTTTATTTATTTCTGAAACAGTTAAGATGAGTTTCAGGAAGTATGTGATATGGCACAAGGAAAATAAGAAGTCAGAGTTCAAAGAAAGAACTTACAGTTTTGCCTGAGAAGCGAACTTCTTTGCAGTCTCCTTTTCGCAAAGACACCTCAGACTGCATATTCAATGCATTCCAAAAAGTTAAACTATTATAACAATAACAAATAAGATTTTTTTTATAGGTAAAAGTAAATGATAATATATTAACAAACAATATTTAGATGTACAGGACCAAAACTAAATCTCTTACAGTTTCTCCTATGGAAATGCGAAATATTAACATAAGTGCAAGAGTCTGAGACCAACTATCTAGAATCTACATGACTGCACCAAACGCTTTCTCTCTTTTTTTTCCCTTGCTTCATAAATGGAAATTTAACAAATAGAACTTCTGGAACTTTTTGAACTTTACAATCATGTAGTCCTATGACTAAGTTTAAATTTTGTGAACTGCTAACCAACCTTTCAATAATATCACCATTTTGTAAGCAGTCAAGAACCCCAGAACCATACATATACATCAACAAAAGTGTGAGAAACCAAAAATAAAAAAGGCATGCTCTGCTCAGTTGATGTTAAGCATCAATATTTCCTCCCAAAAAGGTACTTATCATTTCTAAAATAGTTTACAATATCTTCCCAATTAATTTACGAACACTGAACTTGACAATCAAATTCCCTAGGTTCTACCAGGTGACAACTGTCAGTTGCAAAGAAGATAGGAATTGTACCAAGGAAATTGCTCGAGCTACATCTATACACAACCTTATATATATAGCCCATATCACATTTTATGAAATGCATAATTGTAACTTACTCAGCCACTAAATTTTGAATCTTTAAGCAAAGTATTGTGCAAAACAAATACAATGTACAAAACTGAAAATTTGTGGATAGCAATCAGAAGAATCTGGTTAAAAAAATAATAATCTGGTCCAAAGGGCCCTGCGTTGATGAGACTCTACGTCATCAAAAAAACTGGTCAAAACAATGGATAATTATCTGTTGCTCCAAAGCTTCCAAAAATTCTAAAATGCAAAACATTAGTCAAGGAGATGACAACTAGATTTTGGGACCTTCAGATATATCATTATAAATCAACTTGCAATAGGAAGTTTGGAGCATCTCCCAGTATAACTTATTGAATTATTTGTTCCTAAATAAGGTCAATTACGAGTTGAGGCTTATCCTTTTTCTTATTATTATTATTATTTTTTGATAAGTAAGAAATAAGTATATTCAAAAAACTGCTTTATGCAAACTAGAGCAAAACAGAAATTACAAAAGAGAAAGAAAAGCAGAAACAGAAAGGAAAAACTAATTACAAAGACAAAGAGAGCTAAGGAACAAAGAGAGAGAATCACTAGATGTGAATCCCCAAACCCTAGACCAATCAAAAAGGGAACCAGCGAAAAGAGCAAGTAACTGGTCATCGGATCTATCTAAGTCCTCAAAGGTCTGCCGACTACGTTCCCTCCAAATACACCACATCAAACACAACGGAACTAAATTCCAAATGCTAGATGTGTGCTTCCCCAACCAATTCCACCAACCAAAGAGGAATCTGCCACCGATCATGAGGGAACCCACGAAATCCCAAAAGTTCTAAAGACAAAGCTCCACAGACGGTGAGCTTTTCTACAATGTAACAATAGATGATCCACTATCTCCCCATTACAACGACACATAATACACCAATCAATGAAATCAAAGCCCCTAATCGGTAAGTTGTACACACACCACCTCATGACTTTACCCTACACATTGCTTTTATAGAAGGACAAGATGCTACTTGAAGCACAGCTCATTGGGGAAGGGGTAAACATCCAAACTTCTAAAAAGTTATTTCTAATGGAAACTGTCTACAATCCACAAGATTGATGCTTTGATTCTCCAATCACCATTCTCATATGTGACAAGAAGCAAACGGAGTGCACCAACAAAAGCTCTAGGATGCAACACCTAGGGTTGGTCGGAGTAAGCACCAAACCATTAGAAAACTCCAAGAGAAATTTTATCAATCAATCAAATTGTTACCTTCTCCATAGGAGTATAATATTGTGTTTATATAGACTACTTGAACAAAACCCTAATTCTAATTCTAATTGATTTACAAAACCTCATTTTAATTGAAATACAATTGACTTCCAAAATTAAATAAACCTAAATTAAAATAAACATTTTTTTATCACTTCTCGCATCAATGGGAATTGGCTGTACCAAAGCTACAGGCCAAAGAAAACAATAACAGAGTTGTGGTTTTAGGCCAAAAAAATTTTGTTGGCTTAATTTCAGCAAGATCCAACCCAAAGGCACAAATCTACAATGTAACGTACCTTGCTTTTAGCACGGTCTTTTTCCTTCAACTGTTTTTTGTACTTTTCTCTATGGAAGTCCATGAGTTTACAGACAGGTGGATTAGCAGTTCTTTGAACCTGTAAACAAAACAAAATTGAGTTTGCAGAACAGAGATAAGAAACATAAAGGTAGTTTAATAAATTACAGAAATTAAAAGATTGAGCATCCCAGAATCTGCTAAACAAACTTCTTGTCTCAAAAGCTAAAGTTCTTAAGCACTAATAGCTCCACTTTCACATAGACACTGACCAGGGCATTTGCTCCAAGCATTAATAGATGCATGGCTAAACACATTAGAGTCCAATGCATATTTAAAAAAACCAATAAAGGAAATCAATAATGGTGTTCAAAGGACATTCTTTGTCTCATTTTCACAGGAACCATTACACAAAATTATTTTGGGAAAAAAAATGTAGATATTATCCAAGATAGTAGTGGAATTAACAAAGGTGGTTCAAAAACTGAGTAAATTACATAGGTAGCATACAAAAGAACACCCACTACCTCTCTACCTTTAATTGAACCTTGGATGTCTTAAAAAAACCAAGAGGTGCTAACCAGTTGAGCTACAACGCTCTTGGCAAAGATAATAAAAAACTTTAGCAGATTTACTTGCACCCCATGATGGGGTGGGGTTGGGTAGGGAAGCAATTTAATCAGGGCAAGGCCTGGTGCATTGTCAAGTTGGTCACAAGTGAAACGTTGGCGAAATTATTCAAATTACACATGTCAAGTAGAATATAACACCTAGCATCAGGATTAAGAACACAACCATGGGCACAAATTTTTTTTTTTTTTTTTTTGATAAGTAAGAAAGAAGTATATTCAAGAAACTACCTCATGAAACCAACATAAGGCAGGCATAGGAAACAGGGGAGGAAACAAACAGAGAAACAACAAAACAAACAACAACCAACAAAAACTAAGAACAAAGAAGAGAACTGAGGAACAAAGGGAGAGAGTCACTAGAGGTGAGTCTCCAAGCCCTAGACCAATCAAAAAGAGAGCCACTAAAGAAAGCTAGCAACTGGTCATCGGTTTTATCCGTGTCTTCAAAAGTTCGCCAGTTTCGCTCCCTCCAGATACACCACATTAGACAAAGAGGAACTAAATTCCAAATGCTAGAGGAGTGCTTTCCCAACCAATTCCACCACCCAAAAAGCGTATCTGCAACTGATCTTGGCATAACCCAAGAGATCCCAAAAGATCTGAAAACCAAGCTCCACAGTTGATGAGCTTTGACACAATGGAGAAGCAAATGATTCACCGTCTCCCCGCTACATCGACACATAATGCACCAGTCAACAAAATCAAAGCCTCTACCCTGCAAATTGTCCCCTGTACGGATCTTCTCCCAAACTACAGTCCAAACAAAGAAAGAGACGCGCGGAGGGGCCTTAACCTTCCAAATACCTTTCCAAGGAAAGATAATAGGCGAGGGACTCCGAAGCTTATCATAGAAAGAGCGGATGTTAAAATCCCCCTTCTTCGACAACTTCCACCTCATACGGTCTCCGTGCTCTGATTTAGGTAAATTAGAGCCCAAGGTTCGAAAGAAAGCCTCCACCTCACCTGACTCCCAATCATTTGGGTCCCTGAGTAATCGAACATTCCAGCTTCTCCTATTCGCAGACCCTAACCTTTCCAGAGAAGAGGCCACAGATGCCTCTCTATAATAAGCAATCCCATACACAGCCGGGAAAGTAGTGCTGTTTTATTAATATTAAACAAACAAAAACTTCATGTTCACAATGATGAACACAAAGCATCAACAATGTACAAGAATATCAAGTGAAAGATCTAAGAAGCTAGGAACTCAAAAATGGAAGAACATTGTGTTAAACCCCAAGCTTTGGACCAATCAAAAAGAGTGCGTAGAACCAAAGATTGTCCAACATATAAATCCTACCCCAAGCTGCTGTTCACATGACAAATGCCACCCTTTTGGGGCACCATGGGCAAATATCATCTCCAAATCTAAAATGTTAGGGTGTAAATCACCTTATCTAGGCTGACTTTTATTTCTTTCTCGTTAATGTGAGACTAAGTCCATTATTTTTTCCATTGATAAATTCCTACTAAGCATTTTCAACTCCCACATTAAATGAGCACAGAATATGAGTGTTGCTTATGGTACGTATATCAGTAATGCCAACAACCCAACATTCCTTAGATTTCCTTAGGCATCATACCAGGGAATTCACAACTAAGTAGAATAGCATTACAATTTCCTTAAAGAAAGATCTATAATGGAGTAACATTATTTCTTAGGATAAGTAAGATCTATGAGGAATTAGAAGCTGCCTTCTCTTTCCTTGCTTTTATTCAATCTCGGATTCCTAGGGGTGTTGGGTGTAACAGTTCCCACTGGTGCCCTAATAAGAATGGTAAGTTCGATATTCGGCCCTATTACAATAAGATTCAGGGTGCTTCTACTTCTAGTTTTCCTTGGAAGGGTATTTGGAAAGTTAAGGTTCCTAAAAGGGTGGCTTTCTTTTTGTGGACGGTAGTTCATTGTCAAATCCTTACCTTGGATAATCTCATGCTTAGGAGTTTCTCTTTGGCGAATCGGTGTTGTATGTGTGGCTGCAATGAGGAATCTGTGGATCATCTCCTCATCTATTCTCCTATAGCTCACTCATTGTGGGTGCATATGCTTCAGATCTTCGGGATCCAATGGGTTATGCCAGGTTCTGTGGAAAGTTTGATGTTTTGTTGGAGCCATTGGATGAGGAAATTTAATTCAGACAAATGGAATATGATTCCTGGCTGTTTGATGTGGATTGTTTGGACAGAAAGAAATCAGCGCACTTTTGAGGCTACTAAGAAATCACTGGTTCAATTCCAAACTTTATGCCTGAGAACTCTCTTTGATTGGTCTAGGTGTTGGGGCTCTTCTAATTGTCCCTCAATTATAGAGTTTCTTTCTTCTCTTAGATTGGTTCCTTGAGTTTTTTCCTTCGTTGCTTTTTGTTGTTTCTGCTTGTGTTCACTATCATGAACACCATGTATTTTCTCTCTTTGTTTTTTCTTGATTAATATTACTATTATTACCTATATATATATATATAAAAAAAAACTATTATGGATTAACTAAAACAATATAGAGCAACAATGTATGCTCATTACACACACCCTAGGCCTAACAAGTAACAGAAGCTACTCCAAGGCTGATTTGAATATCTGCTATTTTGCTTATTACACCTAAAAACAACTCAATAGTGCTCATAAGATCCTTGGTATTTGTTTCTTAATGCAAGTTTTTCATGGACTAAATCTAAAACACAGAATACATGACCCAGAGAACTTTTATTGTCATTCATAGAACATAAAGAAAGTAAGAAGAAAAACCAGATAAAAAAGACTGCAAAAATTTATGATAATAAAAAAAATGACAGGCAAAAGAAGGGAGAATTGCAAAAATTCCATTACTGGGACATGAACCTGGTTCTTTTGGGAAATCAAAAAAAATTAAAATAAAAGACTATGAAAGGTATTACTTAACCCTTTATTCACCTATTCATGTATGCCTTTGATTATGCACATATAAATACAACCACAGACATCCAGCACTCTCTTTTCACAGTTATCACATTCATGATATCTCTTTACAAGTATCATGGTCACAAATTTGAAATATTTTACCTCCACTAAATCGAGCTTGAGTTTCCTGCCACATTCCAGTGCCTCCTGTCTTGAGACTACTACAGTCTTACCATCCTCAAATTTGAAATATTCTTTAAGCCCTGCGCATAATCATATATTAAGAATGACCCTAACAAAAGTCTACACACTCTTACATTGACCAAAATACATGGAATTGTTATCTTCCCCAACTACTGTTTAGCAGTTAGTTACTTATATTAAAAAAAACTGTTTAGCATTTAGTAAAATGCGGCATGTATGGCTCAATATTTCATTGAAATACAAAACTTTAGATTCAGTCATCTCTTTCATATTCACAGTGGTCATCTACGCCTAAGCCTGGCTCACTATCACAATACCACTGAATCTGTTTTAGAATGACTGAATGTCTTTGAACCTCTGAGTCTCTCCTAATGGGTAGATAGCTAAAAGCCAAAGAATTACAAGACTGGTCATAACTTCTTGTGATAAATTCTTAGTATGATACAATGTGTAGTTTGTAATAGCAAAGTCTCTTCTCTTTTTCTTTTTTCTTTTTTTCTTTTTAAAGTATAGTGTAGTTTCTATTTGCATTGCCCTGCTGAGAAAAAAATAAAGAATAGTCACAGCAGGGATGAACACTAATTTTCTTTCTCTTACGACTATAAACACCATATCCTCCCTATTTGAATTTTCGACATTTTACAATGTAGTCATCATTTTACTTATCAGAAAATATATGCGTGTGTGTAGCCATCATTTTCTTTAACAGGCATATCAAGCACTAGAACAATATAATTTTCTACTTAACATCAATCTCAAAACCATCAAGAAACATTATAACATGGACATATACGATAAATCTATTACAAAACATTCCCAACTGATATACCTTCCTCTGCCACAAGCCTAACATAAGGGGCTTGGATTTGGCCATTCAAACGCGGCCCACTTGTGTCCCTCTTTTCCTTCTTTGCAGCCTGAAAGTTCAAGAATAATACATCATATAACACACATCATCTAAATCCTAATATCACCAAAAATTAAATTTGATTCCCCAAATGATTAACAATTCACACTCATATATCCATTACACAGCACACAAGCTGAATTCAAATATGCATCTGCAACTGCCCATTAAAACCAACCACCCCCTCCAAAAAAGAAAAAAGACATTTACACCAAACGCCAAGTGATCCACAAACTACACCATAACACAAATAATTGAATCTAACCCAGAAAACAAAAAATACAAAATACCCAATACCCAGTTACTGATTTTTTTTTGTTTTCCTTAAAAGTAAAATTCTCAAATAATCAGCAAACTACCAAACCCAGATCATTACCTGAACTGGTGCAGCAAAAAACCTGACATTGTTGCAAAAGCTAACGGGTCCACTGTGAATCACCCAATAAGGCTTTTCTACAGCACATGGGTTGGTGTGTGAAGCATTTGAATTGCCAAGGTAGTATCTTTGAACAATTTGATTTGGAAGGTGCTTGAGCTTGAACCGGTTGATTCTGCACCAAAATGCCATCTTTTTGTTCCTTTTAATTCAAAGTTTGCATTTTTATGGTGTGGGTGTTCACAGAGAAGGAGAGAGAGTGGAGATGAAAACCCTAGTAAGCAGGGGTTTCAGTTTCAGGTTTCAGCTCTGTGCGACACGCAACAGTTTTCCAGTTTGATGCGCTTAAACAGTTGGAATTTCAAACGGGCCGAGGCTAGCCCAATGCTTGAACTGTGACAGAGCTAAGCCCAAAATTTTTTAAGACCGACAAAAAAAAAAAACCTTGAGATAGGCCATTAATAAAGGATGTCAAAGTGCGAGGGGAGCCGGAGGACGGGTTTGGCTTGGGTCTAGTGTTTTAATGTGTTGACCCAGCTTAATTAATATATATGTTCAAAATTGACATATATTGTTAATAAAATGGTTAATAAAATAATTAAAATTTTGAGAACTTTAAAAAAGTGAGTTCTAATTAATTTAATTGATAAAGTTTATTGTCGTTTTAAAGATTTTAATAAATCTTATAATAACTCTACCCTAAAAGGAACTTTAGGATAAAGTTATTATAATGGTTAATAATAAAATAATTAAGGTTTTAAGAACTTTAAGATAGTAGATTCTTTTTTTTGAGAAGGAAATGTAAAGTTGACAACACACACAGGGAATGGGGACAAAGGCACAACTCACCCACAACAAAAGCCGATAACTCTTGTTGGGAGTGTGAAGGCTTCATACCTGGAGATGAACTCATTCTTAGGCGATGTGGGACAAGCCCACGTTTCTTTTTTTGAGAAGGAAATGTAAATTTGATAACACACACACAGAATGGAGACAAAGGCACAATATCACACAACTCACCCACAACAAAAGCCGGTAACTCTTATTGAGAAGATAGTAGATTCTAACTAATTTAACTGATAATGTTTATTGTCGTGGTATAGATTTTAATAAATCTAACTTTAGAGTAGAGTTATTATAAGATTTCGAAAGGATCTTGATCTGAGTTTTAAAGCACCTAGGCCAAGGTTGGTCCAAAAATAAAATGGGCCAAGTTTTTAAAAGTCTGCCTACCAAGCAGAAATGGGCTTATTTACGAACTAAAATGTTGAGCAAAGGGCCGAGGCCAAGAGATGTATAGCAACATAAAAATGTATGGCAACATAAAACAAAGAAGATTACAGAAAAAATAAAATAAAATTACCTGATTGCCAAGAGATCACTCACGCTGGTTAAATAAAAATGCTCCTTGTTTAAGAGAAATTAAAAACGCAAATAATAAAAAAGTAGAGGAGGAACCTAACATGGTATTTATACGTTTAGACAGGTTAGGGTTGGGTCAAATTTTTAATGGGAACAGAATGACTAAATTAGCTTTAGATAGGCCAATTAGACTGGGATTTACTGTATAATATTTGGGCTAAGGAAAACCAGGCCTAGGAGCCCAAAACCTCATCGCAAGTCCATAGTAATAGATCAAGCAT
The DNA here is from genome assembly GCA_019022515.1 of Quercus aquifolioides. NCBI lineage: Eukaryota > Viridiplantae > Streptophyta > Magnoliopsida > Fagales > Fagaceae > Quercus > Quercus aquifolioides. Next base: position 55,816,438 of record CM032332.1, read on the forward strand.
TTCATCAAACACACAATTGCCTAATGATTACACCATCACTCTTGAGCCTGGGCCCTTGGCTTTAAAGGGACTAGGAGTCCAAGAGTAGCATGGCACGCTAGGAAAAATAAATTAAAATAGCACATTGTTAAGAGCATTGTAAACTCGACTCAACTTGCATGTCTTATGTTTTTAATGAAGATATCTAGATTCAAATTTCCTTTTATCTAATTATCGAATTAAGAAAAAAAAAAAAAGCAATGCAGCATGTTGACACATTCCAATTCGAAAGAACTAATAGGAGAAACTGTTGGACATGCTTAAATGATTGAGAGGATTTTTGTGAGGGGACCTACTAATTCTTGTTATGATGTCTAACTTATTTAGGTCAAGACTTTTGGCACATTTATGATGTGATAGAATGTAAGTAACTATTTATTATTTTTTATTTTTTATTTTTTATTTTTTCTTCACCATTCACAAACTGCAATATCATAGTTGTAACAAAGTTAATGTATAAAAATTGTAATGCTAGATTTTTTTTTTTTTTTGGCTCATTGTCACGAAAGTGGCTTTTGCAACTCTTCAATCTCGAGGATAGTGAACAGCTGTTCCATGCTTGTGTTTGTAAATGGTAGTAAAAAGGTTGTCGAGAATATTGTTGGCAAGTGGCAACACAAGGTAAAGCATATTATTATATAGGATTTTGTTAATGTGTGCCCTAAGGGCACTCAATAATTTTCACTTATGGAAAAAATTTTCTCGGAATTTGAAAAAGTATTGACAGCTTTAGGGATGGCAATTTTTGCCCGACCCGCGGGTACCTGGCCCGGCCCGACCCTAATGGGCCGGGTTTTACCCAGTCCGATTAGGAATAGGGTCGGGTATGGGTTTTAAAAAAAAACCCGAAGTGGATCCGGGTCGGGTCCAGGTTTTATTAAAAAAACCCGGACCCGACTCGGTTAAAAACCCGGTTTCCTAAAATTACCAAAATACCCTATATATATATATATATATATACCTATAATCTAACCTAACTAATTCCTCATAGTTATGATTTTAGTTATGATTTTGGTTATGATTAAATGGTTATGATTTTGTTGATTAATGATTAAATGGTTATCTTAGCTAGGTAATTTATTGATTTAAAATCTTAGTCATGATTTATTGAATTATGATTATGATATTAGTTATGATTTATTGATTTATAGATTTATAATTAACAGGTGATTTATTGATTTATGATTAGTAGCTTATGATTTGGATTGATTTGGCATTTGGGCCACGTTATCTAGGCTTGAATTAGAATATACAGGCTTAATGTAGTAAAAAAAAAAATCTGGAAGGGTGTTATACCGCCTGTTTAGTTCACTTATGTCAATCTGGCCTAAGTTGTTTTAATTAGTTTTTGGCCTCTGTTTCTACTCCTTTTCCTATGTTATTGAAATACAAATTTCTCTTCAAAAAAAAAAAAAAAAACTGGGCTTAAATTTTTTTTTTTTTTTGGGTTGGGCCATGAATTGGGCCCAATTCCTAAACGGGGCCCGGTTGGGGCGGGTCCGGGCCCCGGAAAAAAACCTGGTATCCTAAACGGGCCGGGTCTGGGCCACGGATCTTGCCCCGCGGGTCGGGTTCGGGTATGGAAAAACCCGGCCCAAACCCGACCCGTTGCCATTCCTAGACAGCTTTTTCAATTCTCGATAAAATATTTCTAAAAGTTGATGGTTTAAGGGTACACATTAACCGAACCCTATTATATATATATATACTGTACTCTTTCTTTCCAACCCTTGCTACTTTGTAGTTTGTATAATATTTTTAGGAATCAAGTGTATTGTTGGACAGTGTGAACACTTTGCTATGTTCTCGGGGCCCCCTTTTATGTTACAAACTTACAACGTCCTTGATGCTTTTGATGTTTAATTATTTGGACTTTAGCTTTCGAGGTGTAATTGCTACTATTTTGTACTTTTCTTTTGTCGTTATTGACCAAAAATAACACAAGTGGATTTTTTTTTTAATCTTTATTTTTTATTTTTTAAGTTTTAACAAGAGAAGACAAAATTTGCATCCTAAAAATTTACCTTAAAAGTTTAAAATATCTAGAGATACTAATTAAACTATAAGATTCTCAATTAGGAATTAAGCATTCAATAATACATCATTTCTTCAAGTTTATACATTAATTAACATCCTCGGGTTTTTGTTTTAGTTTTTTTTTTCCCCACCTTTCTTGACATTAGGCATTTAATGTGTCACTAATAATTTAGGAAAGGTCAAAATTTCATATTAGGATATTTTTTATTTCAAATTAAACTAACTTAATAATTTAAATTAAATATTATAAATTTAAAACTATATTCAATATCACATTATTTAAAATTTTCAATTAGGGTTGTCAATGGGTCGATTTTGGGCTCATTTCAAACCTGTTCCGCTCAGGTCGGGTAGAAGAAGACAAGACCCACAACTGACCACCAATCACCACGAGTCGAGTCAGATTGAGCTCAAAAGGATGATCGGTTGGCTCGGTCAAAATTGATGAAGCAATAGTGCGCATTAGAGAGTACATCTTTGTCAATCTAAGCGAAGAAAAGTCGACTTTTGGATTTGAGAGTAGATCTTTTGAATTTGAGTGGAGATCTAAGCAAACATGATCGAATCTAAGAGAAGGATGGCCTGAATGTTGTCGAATCTATGTATATTTGGCCTTATTTTAAGTGCTTATCGATCAAGTTGGATTGCTCAAGTTTTAGATGAGGAAACCTATCACTTGACCCGTTAAATTTGGTTTCTGAGGGTTGAGACCTGCAGCTGACCACCTAAGGTGTTAGATTGGGTTGCGACAAATCGGTTGGGTCGGTTGGCCAATAAGCTTGAAGAGCCATATTTTCAACGATGAGATAGTATGTATAACCTATAGGTACTAAAGAAAAAAATAACAATAATAAAGTCTAAACTGTGCTCCATTTCTTTTTTTCTTTTTTCTTTTTTTCCATCTTTTTTAAAGAGAAGAATATTATATTTCATGATCCTTATTAAACAATTGCACACAACTTGCGTAGATTAGGCTTGCGCAACTTGATTCAACATAACATTTGCCTTCAATGGTGACACTTGTCAAGAGGAAATTGCACCGACCACCAACTTCAAAAATGCAATGTGTATGTAATGGAATGTGGTGTGGGTGCCATCTCCGACGGGACATTAGCCCACTGTTGCTGCTTTGTTTCTTCCTCCCATAATTTTGGTCATCCTGCTCCCGCTGAGAATTTGATCGAGAACATTACCTTTACAAAACTTTATTCCAATCATTCTGACACGCCTATTTAGATGTGCCTGCGCCTACACGTGCCTGTAGAGAGAGAGAGACAGAGAAAGAGAGAGATAAACACTCTTCATAAGAAAGATCTGAAAAGAAATATTAAATAATAGAACATAATTACTGTGCATCCATGTGACCATAATATCTTGTGTCTAGTGGCAGTTGAATTTCGGGCATATGGCTGTAATTCATCGTGTCTAATGATACTGGCCACTAGACAAAGTATTCATAAATTTGAATGGTTTTAAAAGATCATTATCAATTATTTACTTCAAGACATGTGAATTGATAGTCATATTTGTCAAGCTCCTTGCATGCTCATGTTTTCAAGGGAAAAAATGTGGCTATTCTATAGTACATTATACTGTGAAAATCTATTCTAAAAGATTTATCCCTTAGTCTTGACTTGGAAAATAATATAATATAATATAATACTTGTTTGACTTGAAAAATATATATAATACTTGTTAAATATATTAACGTAAATCATGATTTTTTGAAGTAGTTTTTTTGTAATAGAGGTATGCTCCAAATCAAGTTAATTCTCTTGTTTTTCGTTAATTTTCTCTTCCCTCTTTTTACATCACTTTAATTATTTTGGGTTAATTACTATTTTGGTCCTCAGCCTTTGTCCCATGTTTCAAAATAATTCATAGTAACCTTTCAAATGTGCCATTTTAATTAAATTTAAATATTTTATTATTGTGTCAAAATAGTGATTAAGTGGTGAATAGAAAAAAAAAAGAGGTGGCAAATGAGAAGATTAAAATAATCTGTTTGTGCTGATTGGATGCTAAAGTGAATGCCACGTAGTTTTTTTTTTTTTTTCATAATAAAAAGTGCTAAAACCTATTCAAGAAAACACATAATAGGATCATATAATGGGGTAGGTCTCCAAAAATCGCAATAAGCATTATTCTGAGATTTGTTCAATAACAAAAGCATTGAAAGACGATTTCTTGGAAATAGGTATTGGGACCTCTGTTGAGTTCCAAATAATTGTTATCACCAGGGCGCTGCTATGGGTCCGTTTGGATACAGTTTATTTTGTTAAAAATTGAAAACTAAAAATAATAAAAAAGTTACTATTTATTGGCCGAATACTGTTTATTGGCCTAATTGCACTGTTCATGTCCCATGAACAGCGCAACAGGCACTGGTTTAAAAAATAAAAAAATAAAGCTGAAAACGCAAAACGCTGATGTGCGTTTCAGCTATCCAAACGGCACCTATGTTGAAGGGTGGGGGTCATGGGCTCTCAAAATTTTGAAAATTTTAAATATATATATATATATATATATATATAATTATTTTAATGTTTTCAAATTTTAGTTTATAAAAGTAAGAGTTACCCCCTCTAAATATTTGTGTTCGTGTAAAATAATCTGCAAGTGCACAGAATCGTAACAAGTAGTAAAGTGTTTTTCAAAAACGAATGTCGAACCCACAAGGATTAACTATGTTATTGAATACCGAAATTCACTAAATTAATTACTATTTGGAAAATCAAAAATAAATGGAACGTTCTATTCTCTGAATTAAATTAAACTATTTAATAAAAATAAATCTACGAATAAAAAAAATTAACAAGGCGTAAAAAAACTTAACAGTGTAAAAATATGATAAGAATGGATCTACAGCAGTTGATTTCACCTAACAAATCCCACACAATTTATCCTTCCTAGTTATTAAATTCTAATAATCTCCCATTGATGATTAAAAATTCCTTAAGTATTCAATATCTTCTCTCGAATAATATCAAAAATATCTTCAACTAACAATTCCATATCTCTATGTGAATTTAATTAATTGGAGACTCATTACGTACTTTGAATTTTCTGAAAAATCACACTAATCGCGGTAAAGCATCTCTACTTTCGCTCAACTAATGGTGTTTAATTCTAGAACTAAAATAACAAATCACCTCTCGGTCTCATTGTAATTCAATTTATCAAACTATAATTTGTAAAAAATAGTAAGCATTAAGAATAAGAATTAAACACTCAATCATAGAAATATTAAAAATAAAATAACTCAGAAAATAAATTGTGTGTTCATTGCTAGACTACATCAACGCTCTAGAAAATAAAATTTAGTTCATAATAAAATTGAAAAGAAAACAAATAAAACTTATGTTTTTCATCTGAATTGGTTGATCAACGTGAAGCTCTCGTCTTTGTCCTCAGATCCTCCTCAGAAAGACTCCCCAAAAGCAAATTCTTCTATGCGGCGCCCCCTTTTCCTCTCAGGTTTCTCCTCTCTTATTTTTACCTTAAAGAGACTTTAAACAGGTCAAGGAATCCTATTACAAGTTGAATTCCCGTTTGGAGAAAATTCCAGATTTTTAGGCTTCATTTAAGCGACGATTTTGGCCTATTTAACTTCAAAATTCAGACTTTTGGTAAACTACAAAGTTGTAGCCCTTTAAGTTAAATTTTCAGCCCAGCTTGAATCATCTCAATTGGACATCTGACCCGAAATTTATGCCAAAAATACTAACTGATATGCAGGCTGAAATCCTAATCCGAATTGAACTTAAATTTAATTGGGTCTTCAAGTCAACCAATTTACATCCACAAGATGTGGATTAATCTGAAATCTTCTCAATCCTTCAAAGCACAAATGAATAGATAAATATAAGTAAAAAATCAAATCAAATCAAAAGAAATAAAGGAAAACTAACAATTTTAATAAATAAGAGGATGATAAAAATCATGTAAAAATTACACTTATCAATTTGAATTAGTCCAATGATGCTCTTAAAAAAAAAAAAATTGGTCTAATAGTTATAAAGATATAACTTCTTTTTTTCATAATTCTATTTTTTATTGTAAAATGTGCTCTTATATTTGTTAAATATTTGATAAAGTTTGACATCAAACATGTTTAAATCTATTTTTTTTAACCTGTTATGTGGCGATTAAAAAGGCATTGATTCATTAAAAAAATCTTGTCACTAAAACTACACTAGAAATGTGTCTTTAGTTGTCACATAATAGGTTAGAGTAAGATAGCTTCAAATATGTTTGAAGCCTAACCTATTCCTCTAAGTTTTGGATCATTCATGTTTTTGAAAATTTCATTAGTTCAATTGAAAGATTTTTTACTTACTTTAATATAAAATTTGATAATTTGTATTTAAAATGAAACTTTTTAACACATTAACATCTAGCAAGTAATTAATATATTGTTATAAATGCAAAGTTTTAATGAGGTGTAAAGCTAAATGAAGATCTCTCTCTCTCTCTCAAAGGAGAAAGAGAAGGAATGCACTAATTGGTACAACTTATAGAAGCTCTACCAAAATTGTAGAGCTGCTACAAAACTACTCTAAGAGGATTTTTTTTTTTAGTTATACTTTGCTTAAATTTTTTTAATACATCGATAATTGGGGTTAATAAATTTGAACTCTAAATGTCTAAATTAGAAATGCTAGAAAATACCAATTAAGCCACAAAGCTCTCACCATTATATTTTACTTTGTTAGTGACAAGCAATTTCATTATTAGCCATCAATTATTAATGGGTGGGTAAACGCATTACAAAATTGCTAAAACTGTTAACATTCATATCATGGGAGCTTTTCTAAGCTCACAACTTGCAAGTAATCAATAAATTTTTTCAAATTTTATATATATATATATAATGACATATTATATTGTATTGCAATAACTATGATAAAATTTGAATATATAGTATTTGCCCTATTATGATTGCTTTTTAACATTAAAACAAGATATTAATTGATTTTTGGTGTAGGCAAGATTTAAACCACAAATCTCTTATTTAATTATAAAAAATTTTACTAATTGAGTTAACTAAAACACACAAGCATTTAATTATATGGATTAAATGGGCTGTGTCAAAAAGGTTTGACTTGTTTGGACGCAAATAATTAACTTGCGCCAATTCAAGTTGGTTGAAAATTTATGCATTGACTTTTTAACCTGTTGTGTATCGTGTATACAGGTTGTGTATCGTGTATACAGATTACAAAACATAGCTAAAATTGTGTTTTGATTTGAGCTCATATTCTTTAGAATATAATATTTTCACGTGACAAAACTGATGACTACTTTTATCTTAAATTTTTTAGTAAACACCTGCATATTATTCTTCTGTTGGCGATGGTCCAACTAGTGTTTGGAATTTCATCCCCTTTAGCTTAATGTGGACAATTTGGAGAGAGAGAGAGAGAGAGAGAGGAACCGACAAACCTTTCAAGATGTGGGACTTTCAGTTGTTCACTTCATATAGTAATATAAAATTGTCTTTTGTAAGAACTTTGTTTGAATGAGCTCATATGATCCATTCTATTATTGGATTTTATTGACTCTGTTTTGTATCGATTGTAAGGACTATTCCCTTGAGAGGGGCTAGTTCTTCTCAATAAGAAAAGTTATTACTTATCACTTATCAGGGAAATTGAATTACAACAGAGAAAGGAAATGCAGATTACAAAGTTCCCCCTAACACTTTGACCTATAAACTAGTAAGAGGTGTTGCAACGTTGGGGGCTCTATCCTATTCCAGAACTAAGTTGTCCCAGAATTTCTAGCCAGTTTGGCTAACTCATGTGCCACTCTGTTGTAATCCCTTTTCATGTACTTAACCTTCCAGCTATCAACAGAACTGAGCAAATCAAGGATCCCTTGGATAATTGGCCTTAGATCTCCATGGAGGGAGTCAGATGAAGTGGCTTGAGCAACCAAGAGAGAGTCAGATTCTAGTATAACCTGTGTGAGCATCATTTGGCAGGCTAAGAGCATTCCTTCTTCAGCAGCCAAAGCTTCCGAGACCCCCACTCCATACGTAGCAGACATCAACTTGGCACTTGCAGCCACCGCCATACCTCTACAGTGTCTGATCACCACCCCCACACCCGAGGGTCTACCATCTTCAAAAGTGGCCCCATCAACATTTATTTTATAGACCCCAGGAGGTGGTGTAGCCCAACCAACCTTGGGAGGTTGCTGCCTGAGGAGATTAATAGTTACCGCCTCTTTATAGTCACTTTGGATCCGTTGTGCAAAATTCCAGATTTGAGTTGATGGAAGGCCTTGAGACTCATGAACCACTTGGTTTTGGTTGTACCAGATCGACCAAGCCGTGACAAACATAGTTTCTAAGTCATGGCTAGTACCAGATTCCAGAATTTGCAATGCAACATCCACTATGTCATATGTTTCAGCCAACAGGTTTGTTTGGCAAGACTGCCAATTCCACCATACATCACAGATTTTTCCACAATAGAGCAGTGCATGCTTTGTACTTTCTATAGCTTTCTCACAGAGAGGGCATTTGGCATCAACCTCAATTCCCCTTTTTTCCATGTTTAGGCGTGTTGGCAGCCCATTCACTCGGGCTCTCCAAGCAAGAAGAAGTCACTATAAACATATAATGCAGTATCATGTTGATTTAGTAATCTGAATGATTCATCATAAATTCTATTTGGGTTCCTTACGTACTTATTGATGCCTCCCAATTTCAAGTTGCTATACTTCAGTTGTGAAATGAATGCTGCTATGGAACTGGCTTCAGAATCCATTCTAGCCATTACAATGGATATAATCGCCCGCCTAGGATCCTATCTTGAGTAATTAAATGCTAAACAAATGCAAATGTGATAATACCATAAGCAAGCACATGATTGATAGGAGGAATCACTCAACTTCAACACAAAAATAATTTATGAGACGGTCAATACTATGCATAACTAGGCTATACAGTTACCATCAATACCTTGTACATAACTTTAACCAAATATTAATATGACAATCATGACCATCAAAAGAAACTTGGACACAAACTAAATGATACATGGCTGCTTTATAAGTTGACATTCTGTTCCTGCTTCATTCGTCCCTTATTGAAAAGAACTTCAAGTTTGAAGTCAAATCCTTTCAAAACATTGTGCACCCAATGTTTAAGTATTTGTTCTACGGCTAGTAACGATTACGTTTAGAAGTGATAGATTGTACATCAATCGACTCTTGTGGTGAACTAGAAAGATGGCATTGGATGTTTACTGGCTTTGATGTTATTTTCTCCTCATCTCCACAATATAAGGAAAGAGATTCCTCACATTAAAAGTTGGACTATTGAGAATCTCTTGGTAGCTCTGTGCGAAATGTAGTTGGTTTCAACTTATTCAATACTCGGCAAAGACCAAACTTTCTTTGCTTGAACACGTTATAAGTACTCTTTATACAAATAAATCATAATCAAACCACCTTCTTTGAACCCCAAGCTTCTTCTTTGAGCATCAACTTTCAACTTTGGACTTGTAAATTTTAAGATGGCTTCAATTGTTCTTGAACTTGTTCGTATACTGCCTTTATTTTTTGTGCTCCAAACTCTTCGACTTCCATACTCACTCTCGCTTGAATTGACAAAGATAAGAGATCCAGAAATTATGTGGATTTCTGCCAGACACTTTCAAATGGAGGTTTTATTTCATTGATTGATTGATTGAGCTATTATAAGCAAACTCAACTCGATAAATGAAAAATCTCATTTCCTTAAATGCTCTTTTACTAAACTTCTCAACAAGTTTCCAAGAGATTTATTCAAAAAATTTGTTCGGCCATCAATTCGGGATGGAGGCAGGAGCTTCCAAATTGTACTTAAAAAATGACTAATAAATTTCATATCACAATCTAAAGTAATGTATCTAGGAACACCAAGATGAAATATTTTTTTTCACAATTTATTTTACCGTGAGGGTCGTTGATACGGATGCACTAGGCTTGTAAAAATGGCTTAGTTTTGAAGCATTCACTAATTGAGAGTAGTATGTACAGTTAAACTTACAACTAAAGGAAATCTCTCTTTTTCTTGTAATAATCTCGCCTTTGTGCTTACGTTGTAACGATCATGCCATTCAAACCTTTGGTTGCAGAGTATAGTCAATGGATTTGTCTTCAAAGGCAAGCCAATGATAATCCAGTTAATTTGGTCAGAATCCAGCTGCTACGAAAGCAAACTAAATAGATGTACTGCACCTAGAAGAAGCTCCATCGTTTGTTCTATGTGAATTATTAAGCTTGCTGGAAGAAAATCCACCTACCACCTGGTATCAATAATGTAATTGGGAGGTTGAGCATGGGCTTAAATTTTTATAATATCATCATTTGCTCCTCACCCCAAGAAATAGAGCTTTGGAAAATGAATTGAATTATCAAAAATTGTTTGGAGTAGTCCTAGTCTGCAATAGCGTAATCCTAGTCTTACTTGTAGTCAAGCAAAGCAATTCTAGTCTTACTTGTAGTTCAAGTATTGTTAGTATAGGATTAAGCCTAATATAATTACACTTTAATTGGTTGATTGTAATACTCCACCTCATAGTTATCATGAAAGGCTTTCCAATGTGGATGTTGGCCTCTAATGCTGGACCACATTAATTCCTTACATTTTCTCTCTCTTTCTTTATATCTTTTTTAATCTATATCAACATAATATCTAAAAGCAGCATTTTGGACCATTTTGATCTAATTTGGTCAGTTCGGTCCAATTGGGTCCATTTTGGTCTATTCAGTCCACTTTAGTGCAATTCAGCCTACTTTGGTCAAGTTTGGTCTATTCGGTTTACTTTGGAATAATTCGGTCCATTTTAGTCCACTTTAGTCAAATTGAAAACTACACATTAATTTGTAACTTATATAATCAAATTTGTAATTCCCCAAATCACTAGATTACGTGGCACACGGGAAGTGCCACATTTTCATAGGAACACAAAATTGGAGGCAAAGTCAAAGTAATGGATTCTTTACAAAGTGAAGGTTGACCAAACTTATTCTCCTCGAAATACTAATAGGATCAGCCTAGTAGATCAATATATAAAATAAACAAACTGATTCTCTTTGAAATATTGGTAGGATCAACCTAGTAGGTCAATATATAAAACATATTCATCTAAAAGCGTTCCTTTTTGTTCATATTTTTTCTTTTTCTTTTTAGTCACAACACAACACAAACCAAAAATAAAATAAAATAAAACTTTTTTTAGAGCCAAAAAATACTTCAATTTCAGAGCTCGGTCTAGCATGAATCACACACCATGACACGCTCTATTAAGATCAAGGGCTCTATAAGAAGAGGCATTCCTTACATGACCATGGGGGTTGTAGATGAAATGGTAAAATAAAAGAGTTTGGGATTAAATCCCAATATAGCTTTCAAATATAGTCAGTTTCTAGGATTACTCATTCTCATAACCTCAAGCACTTGCTACATAATAAAAGGACCTTGATCTTTATAATGAGCCTTAAAAGTTGCGAAGAAATGAAATCTAAAAAAAATTGACTTGCACTTAGGCCAGCAAATGAACAAAGCTAATTCATCTTCATGACTCATGAGAAGCATAGATATAAAAAATTGCATAACTAAAGCAGTATAAGAATATATAATCAAAATCCAGATATAAATGGTTTACTACAGCAAAAAACAAAACATGCTTGTTTAAACCAACTACATAGCATTTATTCTAAAATAAAATCTGCCATAGCATCCCAAACAAAGTATCCATTTTCACAAAATGTTCATAGATACTAAAACTCAATCATATATCTAAATTTGAACCATAGGAAAAGAAAAGAAAAAAACCCATCAACGCAACCTTCTTGCTTCCCTTTCTGACTCAAGAAGAGTGAGGATATCACCTTCTCTAACGGGTCCCTTGACATTCCTCATAATTTGGCGGTTTGCATCGTCCGTAAACCTCACTCTCACTTGAGTAACTTGTCCTCTTGATCCTGTCCTACCAACAACTTTCGTCACAATCGCATGCTTCACGTCAGTGTTCATTTTGCACAACTGTTGATCAAAGAAGTAAACAAGATGATTGTTACGAAAGAATTATCATTAGTCACCATCATGGTATCGTTCATTTTTATTTAGTATAATTGGTAAAGTCTTTTATTCTCCAATAAAACATTTGAAATGGAATCCAAATAACACAAAAGAGAAATCCATTAATATCTTAATCAGATAATAAAGTGCAATCATTATACTACTAATTCCATTATTCTATTGTTTTTTGGTTACTAAAACATGTTCACCTTAAAACTTTCATTATCCTTAGGCCTTGTTTGGGAGGAGGGAATAGAATGGAATGGAAAAGAATGAAAAGAATAATTTTAGAATATTATTTCCTTCCCTTGTTTGGGAGTTTTAATGAAGGGAATGAAAAACTCATTCCCTTATTTAGGAGTTTAAGTGGGAGGGAATGGAATGGGTAGGAGGGAACACTCATTCCTCTTTATTCCCTTAAAACCTCAAATTTTCATTCCCCCTGAAATTGGGAGGAATGGGAGGGAATGAAATTAAATTTAATGATTTTTTTACTAAAACTCTCAAAATACCCCTATATATTCAACCATTTATTTTAAAATAGGAGTCTAATAGTAATATTGTCATAAAATGATTTCATTCCATTCCCTTCATGTTGCTCCCAAAAAAAATTACTTACATTTCATTCATTTTCATTCCTTTATTTTAAAACATCCAATCAAGGTTACTCGATTCCATTCCATTCCTTTCCCTTACTTAAATACATTCAATTCCATTCTATTTCCTTATGATCATTCCATTCAATTCCATTCTCTTATGAACTCCCAAACGAAGCCTAAGAGGTTTTCAAAATCCAAGAATTATTAGGTTGGGATTCATTGAATTAATTAGCTCTTATGTCAGTCTGATTCTTTCCCCAAATTAAAAAAACCAACTTTAAAAAAAAAAAATTAATAGAGTAATTTTGGCGAGTTGAGGGGGAAAAAATTCAATCAAATAAAGTTGGAATTCACAAAACGTGACAAAGAGTTGGCAGGAAGTAATTGCAATTTTCAGAAAAATAAAATGCTAAATCCGTCCTAATGAAAAAGAGGAGGAGGTGTGCGGGATACCAGTTGAGCTACATAACAAAAAAATAAAAAATAAAAAAAAGATTGAGAAAATAATTAAATACATTTAAAAATTACAATTACAAAACGAAATATTAAATAAAAAAGAAATAATTTAATTTCTAAGTTGATGCAAAATTGGGTTGAAATAAAATTCAACAGCACGGTTGAGATGCTGGTACCAATTTCTAGGGGAAAGAAAGAGAGAAAAATATTCATTTAAAATTTTTATATCGGGTTTGGATTTGATTTTTTTTTTTTAAATCATTAATCTAAAATTGTTGGTGTAAATTTAACAGTATATATGATTTGAATTTAAGAGATTTTGCTTTAAAAATAAAAAATAAAACCTCGAGATCCCAATCCAAACAACCTATGTTCTAATATTTCAATTTGTTATTTGCCTCACAATCAATTAAAAGCAATCATAAAAGTTCAATGACAATTAATGTATAGCAACATAAAACAAAGAAGATTAGAGAAAAAAAAAAAGTACCTGATTGCCAAGAGATCACTCACGCTGGTTAAATAAAAATGCTCCTTGTTTAAGAGAAATTAAAAACGCAAATAATCAAAAAGTAGAGGAGGAACCTAACATGGTATTTATACGTATAGACAGGTTAGTGTTAGGTCAAATTTTTAATGAGAATAGAATGACTAAATTAGCCTTAGATAGGCCAATTAGACTGTGATTTACTGTATAATATTTGGGCCAAGGAAAACCAGGCCTAGGAGTTTGTTATTGTAGGTGGCAATTTGTTATCCCTGTGTGTGTGTGTTGAAAAAAAAAATATTTAGTATTCTCCAAAAAAAAAAAAAAAAAGGTGGGAATTTGTTATCGCAAGTGTTGTGGGTTCATTTGATCACGATCCAATACATCTTAAGGTCAAGATTAATTCTCATTTTTAGCGTCTCCTTATGTTTTATAAAGTTTATATGTTAGAATATATTGTCATTTTAATTTGAAGATGTAGATCAGGTTTCTAGCTATAAGGGTTTGTACTCTGTACGCATCTCTTAAGAGATGCGTATGCAATCACATTTTTTTCCAAAATGTAAAACCTAGTTTCCTTTTGTTTATAAATTTAGTGTATATTTTTGGTGATATCAACTCGTCCAGGTACAGTTCCTGCTTCCTTATTTTCAGTCCTGTACAATCTTCCAAAGAATAAAGATGTTTAAATTTTGTGAAAAAATGAATTTATGTTAAATGGTGAGTACACATACCCTAGGAATGCATACACAAGCTGGAGCATATGAATGACTAGATGTGGCGTAATGAGGATAATTGTGTATAAATGTCAATAAGTTATTTATGCAAACATCTCTCCTTGTGTATACAAACTGTTTTTGAAGAACATAATCACCTTTCGGTTCAACTAGAGTTGTGATCCTTTCAGGTTTTTTGAAGAAGATTTACTTGCTTTGTTCCATTCATAATTGAGAATCAGAGATTTTAAGACGTTGATCAAGATGTGGGTTCCAGTTAGCTCAATTGGTAAAGTCTCTGATGGTTGTATAAGAGATCTGGGGTTCAATCCCCGCCTACACCAAAAACTGATTGGTGTCTTGGTCTGATGATAAAGATCACTCATCAGGAGCGGACGCCATAAGTTGAAACTCTCTCTAAAAAAAAAGACGTTGATCAAGATAAAATGGGGTGTAGGCCTATAATATCCATTGTCCAAACTAAAATCAAAATACTAATTATTTTCCGTGCGAGTTAACATCAAAATATTTTAAAGATAATTTTCAAAAATTATAACCATACACACACAAGAATAAGTCTTTTTCTTTTTCCAAATTTTTTTTCCTGTATTTGATGTTGGGACCAAGCTAATTTATTGAATAAAAAGTTCTAGAATCACGCATTTTCTCATACCATAATTTACCACTACTATTATATGTGGTTGATTGTGAGTGGTGAAGAGGGATGTGATTAGATTGCGATTCTAAAATAACTCTTATTGAATTGAGTAAGTTGTGAAACAATCAACAAAGTGCCAAAAAGGTTGGGTTTTTGGCTGCTTTTGAGACCTGCCTATTTTTAGTTTTGATTATAATTATTGATTTATATTTGTAGACACATGGATATCATTGGAATCAAACCCTTATGTTTTTTTTTTGGTGGGTTGGTAATAAATGGATAAAAGAGTTTTCTTTATTATGCTTATTGTTCAAGAATCAGGATTGTGTTTATGGGCTTTTGATAAAAATTCAATTTTTAACATTCTTTAGTGATGAAGAGCTTAATGGGTATTATAAATGCACTTTCAATATAGTGTTTGTGTGTCCTCTCTATGCGAATTGCCCTTCTGAGTTTGACAGATTTTGGAATCTATTTATGTGTGCTGCTGGCGAATTGAGGGTTAGATGTGTCTATCTTTGTGTGCTTGTAGTGGGCATAGTTTTGATAACAATGGGGAAAAAAGCAAGAATAATTGATAACAGCCTCTAATGCTTCAGCTGGCCTATCATAATGAATAATTGATATAGACTCAAAGAAAAACGTTATCACCATGGGATCAAATGTTAGCAAACTTTTCTAACTATATATATATTGGCCCCTCAATTATCAATATGGGATCTTGTTTGATTTTCGTTTCCATAATGACATCATATACAATGTTTATAAAATTACAAGTATCTTTCACTGACATTGTAGATCAGTTTTTTAGGACTACACAAACAAAATAATGTTTTAACAGGGGATGACAGAATGCAATGATCAAGACTTCCTAATTTATGTGGTTAATTTAAATGGCAAGATTGCTACCATAGTGTTTTGTTTAAGCTAGCATCTGATGACGGCATGTGTTAGTGTCTCATTTTGCCAAACTCAATGTAGCTCAGCTCAACTCAACTAAGGCTTTGTCCCAATTAAATTGGGGATTTCATGCAGCAAAAGCAAAAATAATAAATTTACTTGTCATTGCCATTTTTTTAGTAAATATACCCCTCAATACAAATGGCTTGAAGAGGAACTACCAAAAGTTAAGCAGACTGAGACACCTTGGTTGATTGTTCTAATGAATTCCCTTTGGTATAAGGGCTGCAACTATCATTTTCTAGAGGGTGAATCCATGAGAGTAATGTATGAGGTGTGGTTTGTGAAGTACAAAGTTGATGTGGTGTTTGCTGGTCATGTTCATGCTTATGAACGATCTGTAAGTCCTTGATACTTCATATTTAATAGTTTTTGAAATGTGATTTTTTTATTGTGGTGTTATCTGTGTGACACTTGTAGTTGTCTCTAATCACTTTTTAACCTATCCTGTATTAATTGATCAGTATCATGCTCTGTACGATGAAAGCTTGCTTATTATGTTGACTCATGATTGAGTTTTTTTATCTTATTTGATGCATTGTTTAAACATCATGATTAATTTGATTCGCTTTTGGTTTTTTTTTTTTTAATTTAATTATTATTTAATTGTTTTTAATATTTTTATTGGAGCTTACTATATGAGTTGTATATTATGGCCCTTTTAAAGCTATTTGTTGTTGGTGTTGTATTTCTTGGTAACAGAGAGAAGATACTGCTCAGCTGCATCAGTTCATATTACATGCCGCTTTGGATATTGTTCAGGACCTTGCATGGACTACTAGTGCCATGTGAGTTCTGTTCCTCATGATATAAATATGTCAATGTTATAACAACTATGCTTTTGCTCTATTATTCTTGTGTTGCACCTATTTTTGTCATCAATGTACCTCCTAACAATCTCCTTCCTTACATTCTTATGCAGGTTTTTGAAAGCAATAGACAGATTTAATGATTTGGTGGTGTCAGTTTATATTACAGCTGGTCATATCCTCTACTTGTGGATGCTTTAAAATTTGTGTTTCTATCATGAGAGAAAGTTAAATTTAAAATTTTCTTTACATCTAATACTGGCATTATGCATTGATGAGATGGTCACCATTGTTTGGATCCTGTAAACTTTTATGTCTAAGAGTTAGTTATTTAAAATCTAAACAATGACATGGCCCTAGTGGAATAGTTGTATCACACATATGAGAAGCACATTAGATGGGATGGTAATAGTGCCTAATGTCTTCAAGGCTGTTGTCAGTTGTCACTGTGGTATTCTTTTAGCATGCTTCAAAACTGTGAGAGTTAAATGTCTTTTTATTTATTCTTGTAGTTTTCTGTTGGTATCCCAAGTCTCTGTACCAAACGTATGGTTCAGTGGGGGGTGGGTGGTGTACCAAGTCTATTCATGGGCTGTATGAGTTAGCTTATGGAAGTATATTCAGAGAGGGTGGACAAAGTTTTCTTGCTTCATTAAATTTGAGGTAGCTAATGGTACTAGAATAAAATTTTGGTTGGATGTTTGGTGTGGCTGCTGTTTCTTTATCGGTTGTGAAGTTAGAAAAAAAAAAAAAATCAAATAGATGGGGTTGATCAAAACCATTTGGATTGGATGGGATTAATTTTTTCTTGTTGAATAGTAGATGAGTTTGAAGAAAACACTTATTACAAGAAAAATGATAAAATAATCTTAACAAAATAGTTAAGTCTTTTTCTGGAATTTACACTCAAAACATCTATTTTTTAAAACAACTTATTCAAACACTTAATGTGGTTTTAAAAATAAAAAGCATATTTTCATATTTTTACCGGATGCATATATGTGGTTTTTAAAATAGTGTTTTCAAAATGCACATTTTAAAAACGCTCGTTTTTAAAACGCACATTTTAAAACAGTTTATCCAAACAGGCTCTAGTAGATTCTAACTAATTTAATTGGTAAAGTTTATTGTTGTCTTACAAATTTTAATAAATCTAACTTTAGGGTAGAGTTATTATAAGATTTTGAAAGGATCTTTTTTTTTTTTTTTGAGAAGGATTTTGAAAATTGAAAGGATCTTGATCCAAGTTGTAAAGCACCTAGGACAAGGTTGGTCCAATAATAAAATGGGCCAAGTTTTTAAGGGTCTGCCTACCAAGCAGAAATGGGCTTATTTACGAACTAAAATGATGATGGGCGCTGTTGGGCTAAGTGTGACTACTGGCTACTATGGTCTGATTTGGTCCTATTCGGTCTCCTTTCATCTTATGCGGTCTATTCCGTCTTATTCAGTCCATTATATCCACATTTATTCTATTCAGTCTTATTCAGTCCACTTTGGTCTTATTCGGGCCACTCGGGTTTATTCGGTCCGTCTGTCCACTTTAGTCCTATTCGTCCAATTTAGTCCATTTTGTCCACTTTGGTCCCATTCGGTCCAATTTGGTCACTCAAACCTCTTCTGTCCTATTTGGTTTTTTCGATCCACTAGTTTTTATTCAGTCTAGTTTGGTCTAATTCAGTCCATTTGGTCTCAATTGGTCCATTTATATCCATTTTGGTTCTATTTGGTCTATTTTTATGCACTTACATAATGGGAAAAAGATAAATTCAGGTTGAGGGCACCTATTCTAAATCCAAATTTATTAAAAAAATACAAATCTCAAATTCATAATATCTAAAATTTTAAGCATAGTATTATTATTACTATACTCTTATTGAGTCACATTATCGTAGCATTTAACTATCTGGTGTAACAGCGTGTTACAGTGACTAGTAATAAATATAAATAGAAAGAACTTTAGGGTGGAGTTATTATAAGATTTCAAAAGGATCTTGATACGAGTTTTTAAGCAAATAGTCCAAGGTTGGTCCAAAAATGAAATGGGCCAAGTTTTTAAGGGTCCACCTTCCAAGCAGGAATGGGCCTCTTTACGAACCAAAATGATGATGGGCTCTGTTGGGCTAAGTGTGCAACAACACCATGGTAAGGTCTATTTATATTCCCACACCAAACAAATATGTGACTTCGCAAATTATCTTTGATTTTTCATTAATTAAACTATTAATTATCTACTAGTACTTTGTCAGCCTTGAATGAATACGAATCAATGAGAAATTAATAGTTTAATTAATAATAGGAAAAGTTTAGCACCACATAATTTTTCACAACTTCTTGCTATATGTGATTGGTAAATAAAAAATTGTAGGTCCATGTGTAAGTGATAATTAACCACTCACAATCTGTCATGTCAGAGTTGTGACAAAAAAATTGTGGAATAATTTGTGGTCCTAGAACGACTCTAATAATATCAGCCAGTTAAAACATTATTTTTCATTACATAGATCACCTTCTAGAACAATACCCATGCCTGTTTGCAAGGACAGAAGAGGAGACTTCCGAAATTCAATGATCAACATTGACAAGAAACCATATATGTTATTTGTTTATGATAGATAGACTCCATGTTATTGATTTATAACTAAATATGAAAAATTAAAAAAAAAAAAATTGGTGAGTGACAAAGTTTTGTTTATTTATTAGTTTAGGTGTTACCTAAGGTCTTGAACTAAAAAAAGGTGTTAACTAAGGTGATTACCCTCTAGAACATTAGTCGCTCACTGCTAAGAATAATATTATATGGGTCCAAAGTCCGTTGGTAACAATGATATTTTTCATTTATTAACAAAGATTTAAAAGTTTCAAACAGACATTCATGCATTGTAGGTACAATGCAAAAATCACGGGTGTTCTAAAAATTCTTTTCAATTCAATAGCGTGAACATGTTGACATAGCTTTCATCATATTTACCGTGCACATCTTACTAAAATGACAAGTTTTGAATTAATAAGTGGTCTTAAACTTGTCATCTACTATATTCAAAACTTGACATCTCAATAAATTTTGAGAAAAAAAAGTAAGCGCATGTTGTAAATTCTATTACACCTATAAGCCTTAAACATGGTGTCCACTCGATGATAATCGCTCTTATCATCAAACTAAGACACTAATCAATTTTTGTTGTAAGTAGAATTCAACAGATCTTTTATTTGACAACAAATTTTTTTTTTTTTTTTTCAGTTTAGTTAACTAGAACCCAGCCATACTTTTAAAATTATATATATCACATTTATTTTCAAGTCAATTTATAAATCTTCTGTAATAAAGTTGGTAAAAAAAAAACTTTACAACAATGTGCCACGTGTACCTACAAGGATAATATACTATTCAGAATGACACATTAGAGTCATTAGACTAAATTTATTTTGAGTTTTTTTTTTTTTTTTTGAGAAACAAATTTATTTTGAGTTTAATTGGGAAAATAATCTAACAATTATAATATTTTATACTTATCGTTTGGTAACAGCTTTACGTGGGTCACCATTTGAGGCATGAGCTACGTTGGCATGCATGGAAAACTCCTGCCAGATTCCATGAATAACAATGACAAAAACCTATTACCTACATTGTTCTTAGCCCACATTTTAATTAATTATTATTATTATTAGTTCATATCTGTGCAATTGTTATATAATCAACGTTGACATATATAGATATATTTTCTTTTTGATAACACCTATAGATAATCATCTTCTAGAACAAGAACCACATTTAGTATCACTTTCAATTAATAGTTGAGGTTGAATGTCGATATATATATAAATTTATACAGTTTCAACTTTCAAGAATCAGGAGGATTTCCAATAGAAGAAATAAAATTTCCCTTTATTTGGACCGTTGTCAGAAGCCAAAAAGCAAATTAGGTATGAATGAGAGGAAAGAAAATGTAACACTTTTATATTAGAACAAATGAAAATTTCGAAGATAAAATAAAAATGCTATGGAGTGTTCAACCAATTCTATGTTGATATTGAGTTTGTGACTTTGTAGTGTAGGGGGGATCCAATCAAGTCAGAGCAAAGACCAAACCAACTGCATTTAACTATGTCTATTTCTTTGTCAACTATAGCTTGTGTAAATATTTTCATTGATCGTCCAAATCTAAAACAGTGGTGTAGCAGGTCAAAGATCAAACACTATACAATAAATTTATTTACATAGAGTGAAAACCACAGCCTATGTTACCCTAGTACAAAACCTCTAATGGTCTATTTAAATTATATTTAAATTAAGAGGAATGGAGGGGGAGTCAAGTAAATTTAGTCAAAGATTAGCCTAATATCCAGCAAACTCTACTCTACTCTCTCCTTCCTCCCCCTTGCCCTCCCTAATCCAAACAGGCCATAAGGAATGAACTAATCTCACAACTCATCTTCTTTGTTTTTCCATCTTTACCCTTTTCTTGGTGCTGCTCTGTCTATGCGATTTTCTCGAAAAATTATTGAGTACTTTAGGAGTACCATAAATGCGTACCTTCCTAACTCTCACATAATTGTGGGTCTCATCTAAATTTAATTAATAGAATCCACTATTATGTGAGAAGAAAGAGTATGAGACATATGTTTGAATCCTACCTATACAAAAATTTAATTGGTACCTTTGTCTCTTATAATAAAAAGTAATTATCATAGAACGAATGTCATAAGTTTAATTCTACATCATCTATAAAAAAAAACCGAATATATAAAATTAAGATGGATTTAGAAGGGACATGAACTCACAAATTAATTGGTGGGAGTTACCATGGATTATTATGTTTAATGAATTGTGTGATTGAATAAATATAAAATCCAACAGTGAAATAAGTTACAAATCACTTGCAATATCTAATGAATATATACAATGGAGAGTTATAAAATGTTTTTTTTTTTTTTAGGATTTCTAAACAATGTGGTTTTAGATATTTATAGATTCAGACGTGTTGTTAGCTTTTACCACATATATATTTTCATCTTTTATATGCACACACTTACTATAGAGTTTGGATTGATATGTATTTGGATAATATGATGGGTTGAATACATCAACTACAGAAGGAAGGTTACAAGATGCAAACAATATCAATCTTTAAACCCTTCGTTTTCGACCCGACAATTGAAAAGGATAATACTAAAGCATGACCCTGATTATTAATAATCCTAGGACGTTTATTTTCAACCCTTATAATCATTGTTTTTATTCATTATTATTCATAACGTGGATGTGGAATCCGTAAAGCATAATATAATTTTTTTTATTTTGAGGGAGTCAAGCATAATATTAAGTATAAGTATTTATTTACAGGAAAAATAATAATAAAACGCCTTGAGAAATTAAGAGACATGTCCCATCCATATAGCGTGTGAAAGAGAAACACAACTAATTTCAGGTTGTTCTGGGATTGTACTTATGTTGTATTGTTACATCAACCATGAATGACCTCCTCTTCTTCTCCCCAAAAAAAAAAAAAAAAAATGAATGACCTACGAAGCAACTTTATTTAAAAAAAAAAAAAAAATTCATAATTGTTTTATAAAATTTAATTAAATAATAAGTTATAATTAGAATAATATTTATTTTATGTATTTCTATTATTAACACTATTTTTTATATATTAATTAAACGAATCGTGCTAATAATTGTGAAAGTCATTAGATTCATTGATTTTGTTAAAGTAAAAGTATTATAAAATATTATATACTATATAAATTAATTATCTTATTATTTGATAGAGTAAAATTTAAATGATTTAACATGTCATACACCTCTATACATTAAAATGAATCATCTTTATTTCGAATATGTTTTTTTTCCTTCTTCTATTTAGAGCTATTTTAGAAAACACATTATGTATCGCTATTGTTGCCACCTGCCAACAGGAAAAGAAAGAAGCTTCAAAGTTCAAATGCACCACTAAAAGCACCCAAGTGTAACGCAACTGGTGGAAAAGCATTGACAAATACACAGAAAAGAATTGAGAGCCTAAAATCATGCTGTCTTATCAAACCCGTAAGGGTCTTTTCAAAAGAAACAACATAATAATAGGTTCTAATTATAATTTTAAGAGATGGACGTGTCCAAATTTAAACGAGTATGAGATTTTCAAAAAGGTTTCAATTGAATGTTGAATGAGAATCAGAATGTGATTCACTTACTGTCTTTTCTTTTTTTGAAAAAAAAAAAAATTCAATAGTTACAATAATGAAAGAAGAATTTAAACTATGGACATAGAAAGTATTGGATGAATTATAAGGTTATTCACCATTAAAAGTCTATTTTATTAGAAGGAAAAAGATGAGGAAGGAGTGATGAAATGATTATTCTTTCTTTTCTATTTTTTTCTATTTTTGTTGAAGAGAATAGAAGGAAACCGAAAGTAACAAATTTCATATAATTATTGGGTCATGTTAATGAATGTCTTTAGAGTAATGTTAACCATCTATTTTAGAAAAATTTTGACATCACTTTAATGGAAAAAAAAAAATAACTGTCAAAACATTAATTGTTTTTTTTCCTATAAAAACTTTCTTTAAATGGATTGTTAACCATTGTCCTAAGGGCATCCGTTAATATTTTCAATAATTATTACTCCCTCCGTCCCACTTTTTTTGTCCTCTATTCCATTTTGAGATATCCCAAAATATTGTTCTGTTTCTAAAAATAAAAATCATTAATTTACTAATGTTCCTATTATACCCCTATTAATTTACTAATTCAATTTTTTGATAAATTTTTTTTAAGGGTAGTTTTGGAATCTTATACATTTTTAAAAAGTAGACAAGACAATAAATGATATTCTATTAAAAAGTTTGACTGATTAAACAGGACAAAAAAAATGGAACGGAGGGAGTAGTTAATAGTTATTATAAATTTTTAATAGCTATTAATTTAAAGGACAACATATTTAGTCCCTCTAAAAGTGTGCATCTTAACAATGAATCGAAGGGAGAGTTAAGTTAAGAGGCCTACTTGATTTGCACAAGAGTAGAGAATATGGTTGCATTTTTATTTGGCCAATTAGAATGTGTTTGGATGGAAGAAATTCCTTCACCCATGCATAGTCAGCCTAGCAGCTAATATTATCGGCCTAATGTGTTATTTTTAATGGGAAATGCTAACGAGTGCCCTTAGGGCACTGGTTAATAATTCATTATAGCATTTCTCATATTTAATTACTTATAAATAATTTGTTATCTTTCTATTAACAAATATTAATAAATAAAATCCTATAGTAAATATATGTATAGTTTAGGGGTATAATAATCAAATCTAAAGTGTAAACTCGTTTTCTTTTTATTGAGAGAGAGAAAGAGATTTCTCTTTTCTTCACATTTCTACCCTATTCCAAATGGAATGGGAATATATAATTCATAAAAGAATTGAATAAAAAGGAACATGACATATTTTCTCTAATGTATTTGAGAATTTATAAAAATAATAATGAAAAAAAAAGAAGAAATATATAGTTTTATTATTGTACCATTCACCTTTATTTGATTTTTCAAAATTATTAGTATTTCACTTTTATTTGATTTCTCAAAATTAGGATAAAATTAGTATTTCACTTTTGGGAGAAATGTTTAAGAGGAAATGGAATCCTATATAAGTTCAAGTTCTTTTTGAATGCTAAATAAGTTCTTCAAAAAAAAAAAAAAAAAAAAAAAAAAAAAAAAAAAAAAAAAAAAAAAATGAAGAAGGAGAAGAGGCTGGAGTAGACCTCCATATCCAATAGATAGTCAGGGGTCAATGCTGTGATGTAAGCTAACCTAATTCTCCATACCTCAACAAAAAGATTGTCAGACCCGCAATTATGTTAAATTGAGTATATTTGTATTTGTTGGATGAAACATCTTATCCAAAATGATTACACATGCTTTTCTTTTTCTTTTTCCTTTTCATGTTAGTATATGACTTTAGGGTTGTACATGCCTTGTAAATTGTAATAATCATTATTAACAAAAAAGAAAGGCTTAATGTATAGCTCATAAACCCAATAAGCCTTCAATAAAAAAGAAAAAAAAAAAAAGGTAATAGCTTAATGGGACCTAATTTTATTTACATGTTAAACTATTTCTTATTAAAAGAAAAATTAGTTCATCAAAAAAAATATATTAAAAGAAAAATTAACTGATGCTATAATTATCAACCCGTGGCCTGCTTTTGCATGGTGCAATTAATGATGATGAACAATGTATAGACATGATGCAAACTACAAATATATATTTCCAAGGAAAAAAAAAAGTACAAACATAGAGCAAAATTTTTTTTTTAATAATTCGATAATTAGAATGAGAGATTAAAGCTTTGTATATATGTCTCTGATAGAAACATTAAGAGGTGCCAACTATAGAACAATTTTAAAATGAATTATTAGTGACATTAGTCCTCTATAACATGTGATCCTATTGAGTTTTTTTTTTTTCCTAACCATTTATATTGCAATTTGCAACCCTCAAATAGGCCTGTTGAACTTTCAACGAATTTTTTTTTTTTTTTTTAATACATTTTAAGTGTCCCAACTATTGAAGGATCCAACCTTGAATATCTCTCTCTTGTCAAAAAGTACCATCCAACTACAAAGGTTGTTGACGATGTATGTGATATCTTTTACTAGATAGAAATCAACTAAAATCTCA
Organism: Quercus aquifolioides; assembly: GCA_019022515.1. NCBI lineage: Eukaryota > Viridiplantae > Streptophyta > Magnoliopsida > Fagales > Fagaceae > Quercus > Quercus aquifolioides. The sequence continues at coordinate 55,841,953 of CM032332.1, forward strand.
TTTAGTTATTACAATTTGAATTAAAAAAAAAAGAAAAAAACTATAAATAGCAAGGAAGTGGAAGTTCTTTTGGTTACTATATATGTTCTTTGTTCTTTAATTATATTCACTTACAAGGACTCCCAAATATGAAAGCATATATTTCCATTTGATAGTCTATTCTTTCTATCATAACCTTTGACATCTCCTTCAATTTCCAAAAGCTTGACCTATTATAAAAACCTATAAGTAAAAAAAATTGAGTCTATTAGCTCTACCCTCCGCCTCCAAAGATACCACCTCCCTTAGATTTACCATAATGATAACATTGTTGACCATGAAAGAGCAATGTATATATTATTAAGTACCTAAATGATTTGATTTCAAATTTGGACCCACTTTTGGATTCTTCGTTCGCATCTTTGCCCTACCTTTTACCAATGGATCTGAGATTTGATGTCACCCTTAACGTTATGTAATTTCACAATATCTGTCTGTAATTATAAAGATCCTAATAAGGTCATAATATGCATCATTAATTGAACACATCATCCTCGTCAATTGCACATAGACATGGAATATTTTGGCCTTCACCATATATGGCACATGCAATTGCCTCAAAAGTTGGAAGCTTTGGTTTATTTTGAAAAAATCAATTCAAGGAACACCAACTTCTTCCGTGCGTGCATTAATTCACATAAACGCATCACTGACATAATTTTTATTATATATCAAATAAAATAGAAGATAATTTGAGCAGTTATATAAAAAAACTTCGAGAAAATTTGTGTACTTTATTATTGTTTTCGAAAGAAAAAAAAGTACATACATTCCAAGTCAGTGGTCAATGTGATGTAGCGGGAGGGAATCAACATTTTGAATAAAAAATGTCCATTTATTGGTTTACTTGTGATTATCAAAATGCTAGTAAAAATTGACCAACATAATTAAGGTTAAACTAAGGAAGGTCTTAACTAAGCTGTGCCATTTGGTCCTCTACTTTAATCTCCTCCAAAGTCCATTCCATGAGAAAATTAGGAATATAGAAAAATAAAAAAGGTTGGTAGGTAAAAGATTCCACTTAGAACCTGGTCAAGTAAATGAAAACGAGATATGAACCTCAAGGTGTAGCATGGAATTGGTCATGAACTACGTACATGCTAAGAAAACCAAACTATGAACAGTGATATGTTGCTTTAAGATGTTGATATCTAAGTTGCACCAACTTATCAAATGCAATGTATACTATGAAAAAAAACAAAGAAGTGTTTGACTCTCTATCTCTAATTGGCCTTTTGGGTACTCTCAGGTGACAGTGTGACACTTGATTTATTGATTACACGAGTGATGATCATTATTGATGAATAATTAATTCATTAAACTCTGTTCAATGTACGAATAGAAGAAGGGCCACACTCATTAATGTGACACAAACATATCCTCAACAACTTGGACTAGGTACACTCTTTTTTAATCGAGGCATGAACCATCCATAGATTTGAGCCAAAAACATTATCCATATTGTCGATCCGGTGGTTTAGGCTTTAGATAAGGAGTAGCAAATGTGGTCTCATTTAATTTTTGAGTAATATTACTGATATAAGACTTTTTTTTACAAAATACTGAGGTGACGTGTTATTGATATTTTTTTTTTGGGTAGAAAGTGTTATTGATATTTATCCATATGGAATCATCCTTGGTAGTTGGTAACATTTTATCGTCTAATTACTAGGATCCTCTTGATTTGAAACAGTTTAATTTCATTATTCATATGCCGAGTTTTGTGACGTGAGCTTATAAGCAAGTGAAATATTAAAGTAATTGAAAGTACGGTAGACCTAGATGGGAGAGGTGGCTGTTGGTCTGTCTCAAATGACTAGGGAGTCTGTCTTAGCTTGCCCCTCGCCTTTGAATTAAAGGGTGCCCCATTCACTAAGGATAGGTAGCTCTCTATATCAATTGACTAAAAATTTTCATTATTCATTAATCACATTAAATATTGTAAAATTCAAATATATATTCAATGTCAAATTATTTAAGAGAGTGTGTTAAGTGTAGTATAACTTGCCACACCATTTCTTAAAAGTTACCATGACTTTAGAGTGCAGTTGTGATGCGCCTTTGTATTAGAATCTCTTTCCCTCTCCCTTGTGTGTGTGTGTGTTTATTTCTCAAAAAACAAAATTTATTTAAAAATTTATTGTCTATCATTTACAACTCACCATTTAGCTATGAAAAAAAAATTAGGAATAAATTGTATATATATTATGGGAAATGTTAACCAATGCCTTAAGTTTATGAACTATTTTTAGAAACATTTTATTAGGAGAATGATAAAACAATAAATATTGTCGATAACTTTTTATATTTCCTATGAAAATGGTGTCAAAACATTCCTATTATGCTTTATTAATAATTGCTCTAAGGCATCCATTAATATGACCCATATATTATATACAAACTAATACAGTTGCTGATTTCCTTTTTCAAGAAAAAAAATGTATGATCAATTAATGAGATCAATTGGTAGTCTTCGAATATAATGCTCGAATTTTTACTGTAGTAATGATACTTTGCAAATAGTAATTGACTAATTGTATACGTCAATTAAAGATCTCAAGGATCTGGCTCTTACATGCATAAGTTGTAATCAATGACCCAACACCAAGATCGGTGCGCTTGGGGGGATAGTGATGGGCAAAATTGAGATATTAGAATGATGACTTCTACTAATTTATTGGCCAAAGAAAATGAACATCACTCATTGACATTAAATTAACTTGTTTTGAGAGAGAGAGAAAGAGAGAGAGAGAGAGCAATGAATAACTTTATTCTTACTCTAACTCCTATGTGTTGCCCAAAGAAATTATATACAGGTTTTTAGAGGTATTATAAAATTAAAAATGCAAGACTTAGTACAGAATTTAGATACTTTTTTTAAATTCTCCTTTTAAAATTCTATCATGTGAATTTTTTCTCATGAATTGGAAGTAAATTTTGTAGTTAAGAAACCACATGACTATATTTTAAGAGATAAACCTAAAAAATAGTACCTTAGATACTATACTTAAATTAAAATGTCGTGCCCAGTACACAAAATTCTTACTTTTTGCAGGTAAACAGTCTTAACCCTAAATTTTTGTTGTTGTTGAAGATGTTAATTCTCGGATTCAAACTCACACCCTATATTTGGGAGAGGTATCTTAAAATTACATGTTATAATTTCAAACCTTTTAAATCACTTGAACTTTAAGACCATTATAAATTAAATGTGTTTTTTTGTTAAATCTTTGATTTTTCATAGTTTGCTGACTTAGAAATTTTAATTAATACGATTTTAAAAGTTCATGATTGAATTTAAAACTAATAAAAAAACAATTTAATTTATACCAATCTTAAACTTTGAGTTTTAGTTTAAACATTATGAATCATCTAAAGTATTAGATCTAAAATGTAACTTATCCAAATAAATATAATGCACCGACTTTTTTTTTTCTTTTTTCTTTTTTTCCTAATATTAGCGGGAAAAAGAGAAAGAAAGAGATCATTGCTAGAAGATTGTGCATTGAGAAGAGGACAATATAATATAGTGGTCCCAAATACGAAGCAATAACATGCTCTTTTGTGATACCAAATAGATATCACAGATAGGTCCCTAAATTGTTTGCTTGCTATTATCACTTTTTTCCCTTTTCTTTTTGTTTGAAACAATTGTTTCTCCATTATTTTTATTTGGAATTATCCACTCTTTCTATTATATTAGCCTTGGAGATATGACAATTTGTGTCATGTTCTGTTCTCGTGGCAAATTTTAAGCTTCAAAAAAAAAAAATGCCAATAATGTGGAAATGGGGTTGTACGGAAATCCAATGCCCCCACCACCTTTGCTCTCTGCCTCTATACATGCAGGCCAAGAAGCTCTGTGAATTTTAAGCAAAGGATCGAAGATATATACCCATCAGAGATACTGAACTGTCTCTTTTGTATTTTGATGATAAAATTTTAATTCATAATTTGTTAGGTAAAGGGACAAATCTTCACTGCCTTTTATCCAACTTTATCTGTTTGTGACTTTGTGTCTATTTTCATCCATGCATGCCTGCCATAAGTACAAAAATATATATTTTTTTTTTAAGACAATAATGCAGTTAGTTCAATAATTACAATAAAATACTTTCAAGGAAGTGTAGGGTCACTATGAACAATAATAATACATTATTTTATGTATTTTTATATATGCATCGATCATTCCTATCATTTTCACATTGTACAAATATTACTTTAACCACACACTTGTGTAAGTAATCAAAGTTTAAAAACCAAAAAGAGACAAGTGTGTATAACATTGGTTCATGATTTTTCAACCAAAAATAATAATAATAATAATAATAACTAGTCGCTATGCACGGGAACCTACTTATTTGTGAAGTAGGCTAAAATAATTTTATAAAAAATTTAAGAAATTACATCATTGTATGATTTGCTCTTGTATTACTTCAATTTGTGTTATAATTTGATGAAATAGCCATTGCTTGAACATGCAATGACTTACAAAAGATTTGTCAAACAATTTCAAATACTGCAAAAAAATAACTCAAAAATTTAGATATTAAAACTTCTGAAAGACTAAAAAATATTAAAGAATCAGATGATTCACTACTTAGAAATTATTGAAACAAAACAAAATATATATGACTAAACAATAGAGAAATATAAAAGAAAATGGGCTACATTCAAAAGAATAATTTCAATTATTGCAAGTTTTTTTATCTTGTAAAAAATGGCTAAAGAGAGTTTGGTGATTTATGTACAAAAATTAATTTTTAAAAAATACATGAAAAACCATAAAATAAATTTTTTTTTTTATATAACAAAGTAGAGGAGAAGAAAATAACATAAGAAGAGCTCATACCTCTACTCGGCTTTAAAAAATATATATTGGGATTTGCTTTACTTTTATAGTGTTTGAGAGAAGAAACTTAGTCTCTTCCCCAATCAGGTATTCTTCGCTTTGGGATAGGCAGGGTCAACTCTTGCTTCCACCCGCACGAATTTGCTCAATCCCACATCGGGAAAAGACGCCTCCCATCCTTGCCTTATAAGCCTTAAGCCTAAGGAATGATATACCGTAGTATGTGTGATCGGTCGACCCTGCCTATCCCAAAGCAAATAATACCTGATTGGGGAAGAGACTAACTTTCCTCCCACAAAAATGTGTCTTTTTGTGGGAGGAACAAATATTTCCCTAATCAAGTATTGTCTGCTTTGGGAATGGGCCGAGGAGCCGATGTCACCTTCATTGATTTGTCCAATCCCACATCGGGGAGAGACGCCTCCCACCCTTGTCTTATAAGCCTTGAGTCTAAGGAATGGTGTACCGTAGCTCAAGGCTTATTAGGCAAGGGTGGGAGGCGTCTCTCCCTGATGTGGGATTGGACAAATCCATGAGGGTGGCATCGGCTCCTCGGCCCATTCCCAAAGCAGACAATACCTAATTGGAGAAAAATTCATTCCTCCCACAGTGTTCATGATTAACCTCGTAAAGTTGGAGATAAATTATCAATGTTTGAGTTTGAGTTTAAGTTAGACTTGTTAGAGAGATAGATATTCACTTCTTGTTAAGTTTGAATTAAATAAAAATAATTTTGTTTTAAAAAAATGATAATGATTTAAGTTTGGACTAAACAAAAATAATTTTAATTAAATAAAATGATAATTTTATTTAAATATTATGCTGACGTGAAAAATTACAATAAAATACTTTCAAGGAAGTGTTGGGTCACTATGAACAATAATAATACATTATTTTATGTATTTTTATACATGCATCGATCATGTGTGTATATACAATAATAATAAGAAGAAGAAGAAGAAGAAGAAGAAGAAGCAAATATTTCACAAAGTTTAATAGTTAATTATTTACATCGAGGGTTTTGTCATTTTCATGACAATCAATAAGAAAATATGATACAAAAGTGAGAACATGTAAATCGATTATCTTCGATTATCTCTAAGACTAACTAATATACCCCTTTAATCTTTAATCTAATTCATGATTTTCAAAGAAGCATATAGGACCAATGAAACCTTATATAATAGAGAGTTTAAAGTATACTTTTTGATTTGGTTAGACCTATATATTTCACAAACTATTGTCAAGTTGGTGAACAACATTAGTACAATTTTCCAATATGTACATAAGTACAACATAAAATAGACACGTAATTTGTTTTCATGAAAACAAAAAACAAATTACGTATCTATTTTCATCTCATAAATCTGTCCAATGTCTTTGTCTTGTTTACTTACTGATAAGGGTAAAATTGTTAATGTGAATACTCATGAATATAGTATCATGAAGCAGCGTTCAAAATAGACCCGTCGGCCTCACTTGCCATAAATGACAGTCAAACATCTTTAGGACGTCTACAGCTTTAGGAAGACAGGGTCAACTTGTCATAAATGGAAAGCTGACACTACTAAGCTGAAGGGAGTAGGCGAAGCTGACGACCTCGACTAAGCTGAAGGGAGTAGGCGAAGCTGACGACCCTGACGAGGGAGTAGGCAAAGCTGATGACCCTAATGAAGGAGTAGGCAAAGTTGACGACCCTAAAGCTGACGTCTCCAATGTATCCTTGACTTGGCCACCACGCATGAGTATATAAGGAAATGTCTTGTATCCCACGCTTAGTGTTAGTCTCCTACAAGGAAAGGATTCTGCAATATACGCTCATGAGGATTCCTATAAGGAAAAAACTTCTAGCCTAAGGAAGAGAGGTCAACCTTCTATCACTATAAAAACCCCAATACCCTCACAAACTAAGGTACGCATAATTCACCTCAGCTCTGATACTCTAGAGTTGTGAACAAGAGAATTCTCTAACTTGACCGTCGGAGGGTATTTAGCCGGTACCACACCGGTACTCCTCTTAAGGTCTTTAGTTTTTGTGTTGTGTAGGCTCTTGTCAGGAGCACGTGAGGACCGTGTGGCTTACTGACAATTTTTCGGCATCATCACTTACTTTCATTGAAAAGAAAATTGGAAACTTTTATTGCAAAGTTACACCATCTAGAGTCTAGACCATGAAGTATCAACGTATTTCTCTTCCCAGCAACCATCAGAGTCAAAGATTTAAAATTTTACTGTGATTCAGAGTTTTCTTTTGTTAGAATTGACAAGTCCACAATTACCTGAAACTGAAAGGGAAAAGTCTTGAGGGACAATGTCACAAACAATGAGGCAATTTGCAACTTACTTGTTATGGAATTAATTCATTCTTACAAGCAAGCTTTCCTGGAGGTGGGAAAAAAAATTCCTAACTTCACGTACGGACTGAACATTTTGTGTGTTTGGTCATGTTATGTGGTAGATTCATCCACAACCATCTCTCTCACTCTCTCTTTCTTCATAGCAGACAATTCAGAATTAATCCATGACTTCATTGTATTATATTTGTGGTGAAAATAAATATCCACAACGACAATAACATGAAAATTGACTCATGCAATTAGATGGTATACATCAATTTAGTGAACGAATAGGTGCATGCCGGCATGCCCTCAAAAATTGACAATCACTCCCATATGGGAATTAGCAAAGATGCCCAAGAAATAGACTTTTTTGTACTTATATTGACACAGATACACAAAATTTGACAAAACCTTTTGCAATTGCGTGCTAATATGACATATAATGATAGATAAAAATGTGATATTAATGATACTAATAGGTCCATATAAAGACGTAAAAAAACTTATTAACTCAACTGCTTTATAAAACCTTTTGTGTACGTGACATTGTTCTATTTTGATTTGGTCACAAACTGTGTCAATTGTCAAAAACACGTGAATCTTTGATTTCGTAATTTGACTTCGTTTCTAAAAACTAGTGTGGGTGGTACGTGCAAGTATGAAATTAAGGTAGAATTTTTATTTGAAGTATAAAACTATATGAAAGTTCAAAATGTATGTAAAACACCCTTGAACGTTTAGACCCCAAATTACAAATTATCAATTCAAACTTATTATCAAACAATTAATGTGCGGAACATGAACATAAGCTAAACACAGAATTGATAAACAATCTAAGCCAATTATAATCACATCCACAGCAGAAAATAAAAGGCAAAGATAAGGGAAGAGAGATGCAAACACAAGGACAACATGCGATGTATTATCGAAGAGGAAACCGAAACCCTCGGCGTAAAACCTCTCCGTCGCCCTCCAAGTGGTCAATAATCCACTAGAAAATGTAGTTGGGATACATGAACAGCAATAGACCCTCCAAGCCTAATCTACCCAGGTACCTAAGCCCTCCAAACTTCCTGCTCCAATGAGGTTGCGCCGAACTTTTTTCTTTTCTAGCTTACCGGATTCCGCTATAGACCATAGCATCAACCAATAACCATTGGTCCTTTCCAAACTGCTTCCCTTAGCACCAAAAGACCTTTTCACAGACGTGAGTGTGGTGAGAAAATGATTTGGTCAATAACCTCTTAAGGATGTATCAATGGAGAGGAAGAGAGTAGAGGAATTTGAGGAGTCTCTTAGTAAAGATTGGGGATGAGGCAATCTTGTTTTTCTTTAGGGTTTCTCTCTCAATTTTCTCTCTGGAAGCTCTTTACATTTTGTGGGTATAAGGGTCTATATATAGTGGTGTGAGTTTGGAATACGAAGAGACAATTTTTGCCAAACAGGGCAAGTTGGCGGCTTGGCCTCGCGACTGGTCTAAGTCGCGAGCTAACGGCCTGGCTAGCTTAGGACTTTTGTCCTGTAGTGCGACAGCTGGCGTGACCCTTCACCTCCCCGCATGCTTCTCACGTGTGCAGAAGTTGGTGACTTGCAAGTCGCGAGTCAGTCGCGAGTCCTAGTCGTCAGTCTCTGTTTTCTATGCACAATCTTGAGCATTTCTTCACACTCTCACACACACTACCCTTACATGAATCCCACCTAAATACAGGGTTACTAAGTGCTAAATTACAAGCAAATTGGCACGGAATAAAGCCAACAAGATGGTTGATAAAATTCAACCTTACACTATATACATAAAAAATATGTATCATACAAAGTTAATCTTATTCGTATAAGAATTTGATACTTATTTGTTAATGACGATATTCACTCATTAAAAACCTAAGAATGATAACAAATATCATCATCTTCCAACAATAAGCAATTGAGTTTTGCTAAAACCTTGTCATAATATTTAAATTTTCATAATAAATGTTGTCATATGCTACAATTGAAACTCTTCATCAAATACCTTAAACCATACACAATTAAAATTTTGTCATTCATACTTTCTTCTATATCATTCTATATGAGTCTAGATGCAATCTTTAGCTTAATTAGTTTTTAATGAACGCCCATTTAGGCAAGAAAAGAAAAAAAAATAACAAAAGGCTTGTGTCATCAAATTTTTCATTAGATAAATTATAGATTTTGAAGATTTAAACCTATAAAATCGATGTTCTCTAAGTAACAAATAAAAAACCTTCTATTACCATTTCAATTTTCTAAGCATTACTATCATCTAAAACTCAAAATACGTGAAGAAAATTTTTGAAATGTTAAAATTTAGTAGGAATATTTTAGACATTACACAATGGAATATTTTAAGAATCATAAGCTTTCATTTGGGTTTAATTGAGAGAATATGACATATTTGCTCTTTTCCAAAATATTAAGGGGGAAATTACTTGATTTTAAAGTTTAAGGAGGAATTGTGAACTACCCCAAATATAAAAAGATGAAAAGTGTTTTAATCCTAAGTTTTTGTTTTTGTTTTTTTTTTTTTTTTTTTGTTTTGTTTTGTTTTTGTGTGTGTGTGTGTGTGTGTAAAACTATGTGTTCTTACTTAAAATGGTGCATAAAGAAATTTTTTTTTTTAAAAATACAAAAATTCAACTCAAGAAAACTAGTGTATATGAAATTGTGAATTTTGGTTCAACAAAAATTGATTAATAAAAAAAAAATTCTAGAAATACAAAGAATGACACAACATTTTCATAGTACCTTTATAAATTTGTTATATTTTACTTTGACTTGTAAATAATTGACACCTTAGCAGTAATATAAATATTGTGACGACAACAAGATGTCTTAACATTTTCATTAAAGAAATGCTATGTCCACAACATTTTCATTACAAATTGTGGGGAGATTTCCCGTACAAGTTGTTTGTCCGCTTTGGGGAGTCAAGCCCGCACGGTTTTGTTCTCAAGCGACGTGGGAGTTTAGGATTTTCACTTTTGAGGCTTGACACCTTAGTCCCACATCAGCAAGAAAAGCGCCCCACTCATGCCTTATATGTGCTTGGCACTAACATGAGTGTACCACTACCACACATGAAAGTGAAAATCCTGAACTCCCATGTTGCTTGAGAACAAAACCGTGCAGGCTTGGCTCCCCAAAGCGGACAAATAGCTTGCGACGAGAAAAAATCTCCCACACAAATCATAAGTAGTAGGTTGTTACAGTTTATTATTGGTAGGCAAAAAAGTAATTTTATTGGTAAGTTTAAATTAAAATAACAATTTACCACTTAAGATTTGTTATAAAAATATTATGAAAAATGTTGTGGATATAACACTTTTTTTTTCACAATACTTTTATTTTTAGTTGTGGTTGGTTCCAGTATGATATTTTATTATTTTATTTTGACATATAAAGAATTAACATCTCAATAATTGTAAAAATATTGTGGCAATTTGTTATATTAATATTTTATTATTATTATATAAGCAAGTTCAACGGATGATATTACCACACACACACACAAAAAAGGAGAAGAAGGCAAGTGTAACAGTGGAGATTGAACAACTCTTAAACCAAAACACTCTATCACTATCACCACATATAAATATTTTAAAAGGGAAAAAGTGAAATGAGCAAGAAAACTGGCATGAATGGTAGTACGTTTAAAAAAATAATTTTTTTTTTTAAAAGAGGCCAGCTCTCATGAAAAGGTGAGTTTATGCTCACCAAAGGCCAAAAATATTGTAGAAATATCTCTACTCTATATCAAGTTTTGTTTTGTTAAATTATGACCTTTTGCTTTTTCAAAACAAAGCACACTGTTTTGGCTTAGAAAAAAAAGACAAAAACTTGACTAAACCAAACCAAATCATTGTAGATATAGTGATAGATAAAAACATGATATTAGTGGTACTAATAGGTCAAGATAAAAATGTAAAAAAACTTATCAACTCAACTGCTTTGAAAATTTTGTAAATTTTTTGTGTACTTGACATTGCTCTATTTTGATTCGGTCACAAATTGTGTCAATTGTCAACAACACGTGAATCTTTGAATCTTTGATTTCGTAATTTGACTTCATTTCTAAAAACTAGTGTGGATGGCATGTGCAAGGCATGTGCTACCTCTTGAGTAAGAAAATTAAGGTAGAATTTTTATTTGAAGAAGTATGAAACTATATACATAAAAAATGTATGCCATACAAAGTTAATCTCATTCGTATAATAATTTTGATACCTATTTGCTAAAGATGATATTGCTCATTAAAAACTTCTAAGAATGATAACGAATATTATCATCTTCCAACATAAGTAATTGAGTTTTGCTAAAACCTTGTCACAATATTTAAATTTTCGTAATAAATGATGTCATATGCTACAATTAAAACTCTTCATCAAATACCTTCAACCATACACAATGAAAATTTTGTCATTCATACTTTATTTTTTATCATTCTACATGAGCTTAGGTGCAATCTTTAGCTTAATTAGTTTTTAATGAACACCCGTTTTAGGCAAGAAAATAAAAAAATAACAAAAGGCATGTGTTATCGAACATTGTAAATATCTCTTTCTCTTCTGACCAACATTTATTACAACAAACAGCTAAAATCACACCAATGTACTTACTTCACACTCATTCAACAAAACAAATAAAAATTTCAGTACAATATCAAATGAAAATTCCATTGCCATAAAATTATGGTTTGAGTTTTTTACCTAACACAAATTTTAGTTGAGTCCAGAAGCAACTGTAGAGCAGAGTGGAATTCAGTTCAGACAGAAAGAAGACACTCCGAATGGGAGGAGATGTGTAGTAATATACAAGAATAACTCGATATTATGGTGTGCGAGTATACTTTATAACTCAATTAATTCTATATCGAGTTATGTTAAAAGACATAAACTCGTACGCCTGACATCAAGACAGTGTGAAAACAGCTTTAATAACAGTATAACTCGATATTTGTGTAATCGGTTACATAACTCGTTTTTCGTATAATCGAGTTATTTAGGGATTGAACCAATGAAATGCCATGCTGGTTGTCCAGCGTGGCACAAAGCTGAAGGTAACTCGACTATGTTATATTCGAGTTCTTCACATAACTCGCTCTTTTAATTATTGAGTTATAAAATAGGGCATTTCCCTATTTAGTTTGGAAATGAAGGCAGAATGCTGCTTTTTTTGCTCAAAAAGGGCATTTGCCCATTTTCCCCTTAACAAGAGTAACTACGCACGCTAATTGTAATGGCAATACAAAATTAATAACAACAATTAAATTGATGAAGATAAATATTCAACTATTTTTATTTATACTAGATACAATTAAGAAACTACAACTAAATATACATGCTACAGTGTAAAGAAAATCAATCTATCAACACTAACTTTTAAATAGAAAGTATAGTTATGAGAACATGGTAATTACAGATTTAACTAGGATTCAAACCTAATTACTAGCATCGATGCCTTAGAAATACTATATAAAACCCTAAACTAATGAAATATAAGTAAGATAACAAGAAATGATCGATATAGGATGTGTGTTTTGCTTGGGGTGTGAGTTATACTTGACGTTTCGACAGTTATTGACAATTATTGTCGAGATGTGGAGGACTATCCTTAATATTATAGGGTACTTGTTCATTTTATTATCATTAAGTTTAGGTATTTTCTTCTTTTTAAAAAAATTAAAAAAAAATTTATTGTAACTGGGAACTGCCACCTCATCATTACGTGTTAATCATGTTATTGTATTAGTGTTGTAATCTTCTAAGATTACACGCATTGTTTCTCCTTAATGCCATTTGTTCTTTTATAATGACACTAACAAGAGAGGAAAAAAAAATATCTAATCCACTGAATATAATTGTGACTTTTTTGTTTTGGTTTGAAGGTGCTTTCAAATCAAGGGCTAAGATTTAAGATTTTTACGAATTAAGCTTTATAGTTTTGCTAGTGTCAAATCAAAGTTTGAATTTTTAGAATCATATCAATTTAAAACCTTGTCGGTACTAGACATGGCAAAATGGGCGGGTCGGGTCGGGTCGGGTCAATCAGGTCACGGGTCAAAACGGGTCACGGGTCAAAACGGGTCATTTTTAAACGGGTCAAACAGGTTGCGGGTCAAGTCGGGTCGTGGGACAGGTCAAGTTGACCCGTATTTTTCAAACAAGTTTTTTTTTTTTTTTTTGGAAATAGATGCAATTTGTCAATTGTTTCTGAGTTCCTTAACTGTGATTAGATTCTCATTGGTGATACTGTTACCACTTACCAATTACCACTAAATACTTGATACCTAAATTTGGTGCAACTCTTGTTCCAGCTTTCTAGAAGCTAATTTTGGTATAATTTTTTATTTTTTTAAAGTAGGAAGAGAAAATGAAGGTGGCAAGTAAAAAATGACAAACTATAATGGAGTATATAACATATTAAGTGAAGAAGAATAAGTAAATATCTTATAAGAATTACACCTCAATCTCAATCTACTCAACGTTGGTAGACGTGGCAAAACGGTCGGGTCGGGTCAATCGGGTCGCGGGTCAAAACGGGTCATTTTTAAACGGGTCAAACGGGTTGCAGGTCAAACGGGTTGGGTCAAACGGGTCTGACCCGTTTTGCCATGTCTAGTCGGTACAAGTTTGATTTGGGGTTATATTTATGGATTGAATTGAGAGTTTTTTTTTTTTTTTTTAATAATGATTTGATTGAGAGTTAAAATTTATATGAATTCAAAAATCCAAGGTTTGATTTGAATCTAACAAATTTTGAGGGTTTAATTTGTAATAATTTTAAAATTAAAGGCTTAAATTGGAACCACACCTAAAATATTAGGTTTAAAATGAAAATAATCTTCTTCTTCTTCTTTTTTCTTTTTAAGTGAAGGCTAAGATAAATATTCAACTACTCTACGCTAGATACAATTAAGAAACTACAACTAACTATACATGCTACAGTGTAAAGAAAATCAATCTATCAACACTAACTTTTAAATAGAAAGTATAGTTATGAGAACATGGTAATTACAGATTTAACTAGGATTCGAACCTAATTACTAGCATCAATGCCTTAGAAATACTATATAAAACCCTAAACTAATGAAATATAAGTAAGATAACAAGAAATGATCGATATAGGATGTGTGTTTTGCTTGGGGTGTGAGTTATACTTGACGTTTCGACGAATCGACAGTTGTTGACAATTATTGTTGAGATGTGGAGGACTATCCTTAATATTATAGGGTACTTGTTCATTTTATTATCATTAGGTTTAGGTATTTTCTTCTTTTTTAAAAAATTAAAAAAAAATTATTGTAACTGGGAACTGCCACCTCATCATTACGTGTTAATCATGTTATTGTATTAGTGTTGTAATCTTCTAAGATTACACGCATTGTTTCTCCTTAATGCCATTTGTTCTTTTATAATGACGCTAACAAGAGAGGGAAAGAATATCTAATCCATTGAATATTATTGTGACTTTTTTGTTTGGGTTTGAAGGTACTTTCAAATCAAGAGTTAAGATTTAAGATTCTTACGAATTAAGCTTTATAGTTTTGCTAGTGTCAAATCAAAGTTTGAATTTTTAGAATCATATCAATTTAAAACCTTGTCGGTACAAGTTTGATTTGGGGTTATATTTATGGATTGGATTGAGAGTTTTTTTTTTTTTTTTTTTTAAATAATGATTTGATTGAGAGTTAAAATTTATATGAATTCAAAAATCCAAGGTTTGATTTGAATCTAACAAATTTTGAGGGTTTAATTTGTAATAATTTTAAAATTAAAGGCTTAAATTGGAACCACACCTAAAATATTAGGTTTAAAATGAAAATAATCTTCTTCTTCTTTTTTCTTTTTAAGTGAAGGCTAAGGGATTCAACTATTAAATTACCAATTCTCCTAAAAATTTAAGTTATAAAGAAATGATAAATTTAATCTCTTAACTATAATTCTAATACTTTCCCTTATGCGTGGACCTAAACTTCTTAATAAGTGAAATCCAACATGTGGAATTTTTAACATTTTAAATGAGTGGTAGAATAAAGATAGAGATTGAATTTATGATCTCTTATTGTAATACCATGTTAAATTATCAATTCACGCAAAAGTTTAATGGACCCTAAATGCGGATGAGATGCAACTATGTAAGTAGACCATATGACTATTAGCAAATACATTTGAACCTTGACGATCCTTACTATTTACTGTTCCTGTTCAATGTGCACTTAGAATTAGAACCAGTGTGCAAAAGAATGTAGAAAAAAGAAACATTAGACTTCTAAATAGTGAAGGTATGATTTGCTTAATTTATAGAGCTTCTATCTTGATGTCATATCAAACATGTACAAGACCTCATATTCATTTAGGATTTTGGGGTGTGTTAGAGACGGGTAGGGAATGCATAACTAGCAAGCAGTGTAGCTCAATATATATATATGATCCATAGATAATTCTTCTTAATTAAAGCTTTGAGCTTGGATAGAGACTGCTTTTGATAACACCTGGTAGAAGTTACTACATTGAGCACACAAAAAAATAATTAATTTTAAAGAGTTAGGTTTTATAGCAAATATAAAAAGCTGCGGCTTAATTAACTAATAATGTAATTAACCCATATGCCCTATTAACGGCTCCATACATCTGCATCCTATCAACATGAAGATTACAATTAATAAATCAAGGCTTTATTGTTTATTTTGGAATTTCACATCTTGCTTTGTCATCCTAGTAAAAGGTCATTTCAATATTTAAGTGGCAAAACGAAAAATAAGATTTTGTGAGCTTTTTCTAAAGATGCAGTGTATGGTATTAAGGATTTGGATTGTAAGTTATTGTGGAAGTGCGTGCGTCTAGCATCATCTTATTTAGTCTTTTTTTTGGTTGAAAGTGTACTAAAATACATTTATACTTTCAAAAAATGAGGAATTTTTTTTTTTTTTTTTTAACTGTACTTAAAAGTTAAAAACTGAACAAAAAACTAATGCCAAATATAGTTAATTAATTTATTATTCGCAAGTCGTGAGATGCGGTGTTTCGAAAACATAAACAAAATACAAAACCGTCATAAGATACAAATTAAGGCAAATGTGACTAATGAATCCATCCCCAAGTTATGGGAGACAGAGATCTATTTGAGAGACAATCAATTAGCAACTTCTTAATGAGTTTAAAATAAATTTGATGATTAAGGTTTGAAACTTCGATTTCTTTACTTAAATGCCGATGAACTTCTCTCCAAACGTACAAACTATACTTGTCCATTTACGGATGAGCATATTATTACAAGGATCTAAATTGAAAAAGGTGAAATTACTAGCACCGATCATGATGGGATATATGTGGAGCATAATCTACAGTTTAGTCATTCCAAGGATTAGAGGACTCCGATCGAACAAAATTGGGTTCCTACAATTATTGAGGATATTTCCCTATTTAAGTACACTTTTAATGGTGTAAAGTAGTTTGTATCAATACTAGGGCTACATCCATGTAATTTTTGAATATTTGTGTGTGTTAATCTAGAAACACAAAGAATGACACAATATTTTCATAATACCTTTATAAATTTGTTATATTTTACTTTGACTTGTAAATAATAATTGGTATCTTAGCAGTTGTGAAAATATTGTGATAATAACTAGATGTCTTAACATTCACAGAAGAAATGTTGTATCCACAACATTTTCATTACAAATTATAAGTAGTAGGTTGTTACGGGTTGTTATTAGTGGGCAAAAAAGTAATTTTATTGGTAAGTTTAAATTAGAATAACAATTTAATACTTAAGATTTGTTATAAATATTGTGAAAACTGTTGTAAATATAACACTTTTTTTTCACAATACTTTTATTTTTAGTTGTGGTTGCTTCCAGTATGATATTTTATTATTTTATTTTGGCATATAAAGAATTAGCACCTCAATAATTGTGAAAATATTGTGGCAATTTGTTATGTGAATATTTTTTTTATTATTATTATATAAGCAAGTTCAACGGATGATACTACCACCAAAAAAAAAAGAAAAAGGAGAAGGCAAGTGAAACAGTAGAGATTGAACAACTCTTAAACCAAAACACTCTATCACTATCACCACATATAAATATTTTAAAAAGGAAAAAGTGAAATGAGCAAGAAAACTGGTATGTGAATGGTGGTACGTTTAAAAAAATAATTTTTTAAAAAAAGGCCAGCTCCCACGAAACGGTGAGTTTATGCTCACCAAAGGCCAAAAATACTGTAGAAATATATCTTCTCTATATCAAGTTTTGTTTTGTTAAATTATGACCTTTTGCTTTTTCAAAACAAAGCACACTGTTTTGGCTTAGAAAAAAAGATAAAAACTTGACTAAACCAAACCAAATCATTGTAGATACGGTGATAGATAAAAACATGATATTTGTGATACTAATAGGCCAAGATAAAAATGTAAAAAAACTTATCAACTCAACTCCTTTGAAAAAATTGTAAATTTTTTGTACACGTGACATTGCTCTATTTTGATTTGGTTACAAATTGTGTCAATTGTCGACAATACGTGAATCTTTGAATATTTGATTTCGTAATTCGACTTTGTTTCTAAAAACTAGTATGGGTGGCACATGCGTGCAAGGCATGTGTTACCTCTTGAGTGAGAAAATTAAGATAACATTTTTATTTGAAGAAGTATGAAACTATATACATAAAAAATGTATGTTATACAAAGTTAATCTCATTTGTAAAAATATTTTGATACCTATTTGCTTAGGACGATATTCACTCATTAAAAACTTCTAAGAATGATAACGAATATCATCATCTTCCAACATGAGCAACTGAGTTTCGCTAAAACCTTGTCACAATATTTAAATTTTCGTAATGAATGATGACATATGCTACAATTGAAACTCTTCATCAAATACCTTCAACCATAAACAATGAAAATTTTGTCATTCATACTTTCTTTTTTATCATTCTACATGAGCCTAGGTGCAATCTTTAACTTACTGTGCATTTGCCAATAGCTGAAATTATATTTCAACTGCGTTTGGCGTTTTTTGGGCCCCATGGGACCACCAAACTCAGCAAAACGCACATACCAATGTATTTTTAGGTCCCACAACACTACCTTTAAAATTTATTTTGCTACAGTGTTTTCAGCAATAAGTTTTCAGTTTTCAACAAATAAGCGGTATCCAAACAGACCTTTAATTAGTTTTTAATAAATGCCTGTTTTAGGCAAGAAAAAAAAAAAAAAAAAGCATGTGTCATCGAATTTTCCATTTGATAAATTATAAATTTTGAAGATTCAAACCTAGAAAATCGATGTCCTCTAGGTAACAAATAAAAAACCTTATATTACCATTCAACTTTCTAAGCATTATTACCATTTAAAACTCAAAATACGTGAAGATGAAATTACTTTGTGAAAAATGTTGCGGATGTAATACTTTTTTCCACAATACCTTTATTTTTAGTTGTGGTTAGTTGACTTAGTTCTAGTATGATATTTTATTATTTTATTTTGACATATAAATAATTAACACCTCAATAATTGTGAAAATATATATTGTGGCAATTTGTTGTGTTAATATTTTATTATTATTATATAAGCAAGTTCAAATGATGATATTACCACCAAAAAAAAAAAAAAAAAAAAAGAAGAAGAAGAAGAAGAAGAAGAAGAAGGCAAGTGTAACGGTGGAGATTGAACAACTCTTAAACCACATATAAATATTTTAAAAAGGAAAAACTGAAATGAAGCTCCCGTGGAACGGTGAGTTTATGCTCACCAAAGGCCAAAAATACTGTAGAAATGTCTTTACTCTATATCAAGTTTTGTTTGGTTAAATTGTCACTTTTTGCTTTTTCAAAACAAAGCACACTGTTTTGGCTTATAAAAAAAGACAAAACCTTAAACCAAACCAAAGCGCATTGATACTTTTTATATAGCTCATAGAAATAGAAGTTGATTGATTTGAATCAACGAAGAGGACTTATTTCCTTTTTATCGGGAGTGATTTTTTTTTTTTTTTTTTTTGGTTTATTAATAAGATTAACTAGGCACGCTAATTGTAATGGCAATACAAATTTACAAAATAACAACAGCTAAATTGATGAAGATAAATATTCAACTACTCTACGCTAGATACAATTAAGAAATTACAACTAACTATACATGCTACAGAGTAAAGAAAATCAATCTATCAACAGTCAACACTAACTTTTAAATAGAAAGTATAGTTATGAGAACATGGTAATTACAGATTTAACTAGGATTCAAACCTAATTACTAGCATCGATGCCTTGGAAATACTATATAAAACCCTAAACTAATGAAATATAAGTAAGATAACAAGAAATGATCGATATAAGATGTGTTTTGCTTGGGGTGTGAGTTATACTTGAGGTTTCGACAGTTATTAACAATTATTGTCGAAATGTGGAGGACTATCCTGAATATTATAGGGTACTTGTTCATTGTATTATCATTAGGTTTAGGTATTTTCTTCTTTTTAAAAAAATTTAAAAAAAAATTATTGTAACTAGGAACTACCACCTCATCATTACGTGTTAATCATGTTATTGTATTAGTGTCGTAATCTTCTAAGATTACACGCATTGTTTCTCCTTAATGCCATTTGTTCTTTTATAATGACACTAACAAGAGAGGGAAAGAGTATCTAATCCATTGAATATTATTGTGACTTTTTTGTTTGGGTTTGAACGTACTTTCAAATCAAGGGCTAAGATTTAAGATTCTTACGAATTAAGCTTTATAGTTTTGCTAGTGTGAAATCAAAGTTTGAATTTTTAGAATCATATCAATTTAAAACCTTGTCGGTACAAGTTTGATTTGGGGTTATATTTATGGATTGGATTGTGAGTTTTTTTTTTTTTTTTTAATAATGATTTGATTGAGAGTTAAAATTTATATGAATTCAAAAATCCAAGGTTTGATTTGAATCTAACAAATTTTGAGGGTTTAATTTGTAATAATTTTAAAATTTAAGGCTTAAATTGGAACCACACCTAAAATATTAGGTTTAAAATGAAAATAATCTTTTTTTTTTAAGTGAAGGCTAAGGGATTCAACTACTAAATTACAAATTCTCCTAAAAGTTTAAGTTATAAAGAAATGATAAATTTAATCTCTTAACTATTGTAGGGACTCAAATTGGATTGGACCCAGAATAGGGATGGGTTTCTAGCCCAACAAGCCCAAACAATAAATTTTTTAGAGAGTGGGTGAAAGAACTAGTTCTATTTGGTAGAAAAGGTCATGGTTATTGTGCAGCAAAAGACGTTTCAAGCTAACTGTATGATAAAAACTCTAATCGGCTAGGTTTTAGGGGGTATCTTTCTAGGTTCTCTCCTTTTTCTCTTTTTGTTTCCAAAAGTCCTCTTTAATGTCATCCACTTTCAGGTTATATACTACATCCGTCCCCCTCTTTTCACCGTACACGTGTAGATTTTATCCTTAGGACTCATTTCTGTCCCATCCAGCACCTCCCAGAATCTTCGTTTAGCAGCCATAAGGCTGCTTGGTTATTGTTCAGGTATCACCTCCACATTAATGCGGCCAGAGAGTTAGCTGGGAAGCATTTAATGTGGAGGTAGTAGCTTTAGAAGATATTTTTCATTGCTCCTGATTCCTTATTTGTTCTATATTCACTTTCCAGTTCTAGTACAACTTTGCGGAGTACCCCGAATAGTAAGATAGTTACATCCACCTCGGACCATAGTATCCGAGGTGAGTTTTATCTTCGGACGTGTCTTGGGCCACTATACATGACTTCCATCCCTTTTTCGTATATTAGTCCCACAATATCTCTCTTTAACCATCCTCGGATAAGTGAGTGTCCTCGGACTGGGCCGTTGGGCCATAAGCCCATTTCCTACAATTTCTACATCATTCTTTTGGATACCCGACCCCACAACTATAATTCTAATACTTTCTCTCACGTGTGGACCTAAACTTCTTCTTAATAAGTGAAATTGTTAATATTTTAAATGAGTGGTAGAATAAAGATAGAGATTGAATTTATGATCTCTTATTGTAATACCATGTTAAATTATCAATTCACGCAAAAGTTTAATGAACCCTAAATGCGGATGAGATGCAACTATGTAAGTAGACCATATGGCTATTAGCAAATACATTCGAACCTTGACGTTCCTTACTATTTATTGTTCCTGTTCAATGTGCACGTAGAATTAGAACCAGTGTGCAAAAGAATGTAGAAAAAGAAACATTAGACTTCTTAATAGTGAAGGTATGATTTGCTTAATTGATAGAGCTTCGATCTTGATGTCATATCAAACATGTACAAGACCTCATATTCATTTAGGATTTTGGGGTGTGTTTGAGACGGGTAGGAATGCATAACTAGCAAGCAGTGTAGCTCAATATATATATGATCCATAGATAATTCTTCTAAATTAAAGCTTTGGGCTTGGATAGAGACTGCTTTTGATAACACCTGGTAGAAGTTACTACATTGAGCACACACAAAAATAATTAATTTTGAAGAGTTAGGTTTTGTAGCAAATATAAAAAGCTGCGGCTTAATTAACTAATAATGTAATTAACCCATATGCCCAATTAACGGCTCTATACATCTGCATCCTATCAACTTGAAGATTACAATTAAATAAATCAAGGCTTTATTGTTTATTTTGGAATTTCACATCTTGCTTTGTCATCTTAGTAAAAGGTCATTTCAATATTTAAGTGGCAAAACGAAAAATAAGATTTTATGAGCTTTTTCTAAAGATGCAGTGTTTGGTATTAAGGATTTGGATTGTAAGTTATTGTGGAAGTGCGCACATCTAGCATCGTCTTATTTAGTCTTTTTTTTAAAAGTGTGCTAAAATACATTTATACTTTGAAAAAATGAGGAAAAAAATTTTAAAAAATTGTACATAAAAGTTAAAAGTTAAAAGCTGAACAAAAAAATGATGCCAAATATAGTTAATTAATTTATTATTGGCAAGTCATGAGATGCGGTGTTTCGAATCTCTCTTGAGAGAGAGAAGATCACTAAGGTTTAGATGTTCTGCTTAAATGCCTCTGCACTTCTCCAAATATACAAAGCAATTGTCCATTACTAGTGATAAAAAGGTAACTTTGTTACTAATGAAGTACTAATCCTACTGATGGCCTAATTCCAAAACATAAATAAAATACAAAACCGTCATAAGATACAAATTAAGGCAAATGTGACTAATGAATCCATCCCCAAGTTATGGAAGACAGTGATCTATTTGAGAGACAATCAATTAGCAACTTCTTAATGAGTTTAAAATAAATTTGATGATTAAGGTTTGAAATTTCGAATGCTTTACTTAAATGCCGATGAACTTCTTTCCAAACGTACAAACTATACTTGTCCATTTACGGATGAGCATATTATTACAAGGATATAAATTGAAAAAGGTGAAATTACTAGCACCAATCTTGATGGGATATATGTGGAGCATAATCTACAGTTTAGTCATTCCAAGGATTAGAGGACTCCGATCGAACAAAATTGGGTTCCTACAATTATTGATGATATTTCCCTATTTAACTTATTTAAGTACACTTTTAATGGTGTAAAGTAGTTTGTATCAATACTAGGGCTACGTCCATGTAATTTTTGAATATTTGTGTGTGTTAATCTAGAAACACAAAAAATGACACAATATTTTCATAATACCTTTATAAATTTGTTATATTTTACTTTGACTTGTAAATAATAATTGGCATCTTCGCAGTTGTGAAAATATTGTGATGACAACTAGATGTCTTAACATTCATAGAAGAAATGTTATATCCACAACATTTTTATTACAAATCATAACTAGTAGGTTGTTACGATTTGTTATTGGTGGGCAAAAAAGTAATTTCATTGGTAAGTTTAAATTAGAATAACAATTTACTACTTAAGATTTGTTATAAATATTGTGAAAAATGTTGTGGATATAACACTTTTTTTTTTCACCATACCTTTATTTTTAGTTGTGGTTGGTTCCAGTATGATATTTTATTATTTTATTTTGACATATAAAGAATTAATACCTCAATAATTGTGAAAATATTATGACAATTTGTTAGGTTAATATGTTATTATTATTATCGTTATATAAGCAAGTTCCACGGATGATATTACCAAAAAAAAAAAAAAAAAAAAGGAGAAGAAGGCAAGTGTAACAGTGGAGATTGAACAACTCTTAAACCAAAACACTCTATCACTATCACCACATATAAATATCATATAAATATTTTAAAAAGGAAAAAGTGAAATGAGCAAGAAAACTGGTATATGAATGGTGATACGTTTAAAAAAAAAAAAAAAGCCAGCTCCCACGAAACGGTGAGTTTATGCTCACCAAAGGCCAAACAAACTGTAGAAATATCTCCTCTATATCAAGTCTTGTTTTGTTAAATTATGACCTTTTGCTTTTCAAAACAAAGCACACTGTTTTGGCTTAGAGAAAAAGACAAAAACTTGACTAAACCAAACCAAATCATTGTAGATATGGTGATAGATAAAAACATGTTATCAGTGATACTAATTGGTCAAGATGAAAACGTAAAAAAACTTATCAACTCAACTGCTTTGTAAAAATTGTAAATTTTTTTTATATGTTACATTGCTCTATTTTGATTTGGTCACAAATGGTGTCAATTGTCGACAACATGTGAATCTTTGAATCTTTGATTTCGTATATTTACAACATTTTTATTACAAATCATAACTAGTAGGTTGTTACAATTTGTTATTGGTAGGCAAAAAAGTAATTTCACTTGTAAGTTTAAATTAAAATTACAATTTACCGCTTAAGATTTGTTATAAATATTGTGAAAAATGTTGCAGATATAACACTTTTTTTTTTCACAATACCTTTATTTTTAGTTGTGGTTGGTTCCAGTATGATATTTTATTATTTTATTTTGACATATAAAGAATTAACACCTCAATAATTGTGAAAATATTGTGGCAATTTGTTATGTTAATATTTTTTTATTATTATCATTATATAAGCAAGTTCCATGGATGATATTACCCCCAAAAAAGAGAGGAGAAGAAGGCAAGTGTAACTGTGGAGATTGAACAACTCTTAAACCAAAACACTCTATCACTATCGCCACATATAAATATTTTAAAAAGGAAAAAGTGAAATGAGCAAGAAAACTGGCATATGAATGGTGATATGTTTAAAAAAATAATTTAAAAAAAGAAAAAAGAAAAAAAGAAAAAAGCCAGCTCCCACGAAACGGTGAGTTTATGCTCACCAAAGGCCAAAAAAAACTGTAGAAATATCTCTTCTCTATATCAAGTCTTGTTTTGTTAAATTATGACCTTTTGCTTTTTCAAAACAAAGCACACTGTTTTGGCTTAGAGAAAAAGACAAAAACTTGACTATACCAAACCAAATCAGTGTAGATATGGTGATAGATAAAAACATAATATTAGTGATACTAATGGGTCAATATGAAAATGTAAAAAAACTTATCAACTCAACTGCTTTGAAAATATTGTAAATTTTTGTATACGCGACATTGCTCTATTTTGATTTGGTCACAAATTGTGTCAATTGTCGACAATACATGAATATTTGAATATTTGATTTCGTAATTTGACTTTGTTTCTAAAAACTAGTATGGGTGGCACGTGCAAAGGCACGTGCTACCTCTTGAGTGAGAAAATTAAGGTAGAATTTTTATTTGAAAAAGTATGAAAATATGCACATAAAAAATGTATGTCATACAAAGTTAATCTCATTCGTAAAAATATTTTGATACCGATTTGCTAAGGACGATATTCACTCATTAAAAACTTCTAAGAATGATAACGAATATCATCATCTTCCAACATAAGCAACTGAGTTTTGCTAAAACCTTGTCACAATATTTAAATTTTCGTAATAAATAATGGCATATACTACAATTGAAACTCTTCATCAAATAACTTCAATCATACACAATGAAAATTTTGTCATTCATACTTTCTTTTTTATCATTCTACATGAGCCTAGGTGCAATCTTTAACTTACTGTGCATTTGCCAATAGCTGAAATTATATTTCAGTTGTGTTTGGCATTTTTTGGGTCCCATGGCGTTGTTCGTGATTGAGTTTTCCTTCCAAAAGCAAGGTTCTCAGAACCGGACTAGATCGAGAGGTCGAAATGTAAAAACCGAGAACTGAGATGAAAATCGGTTTTCTAAGCATAAAGAACCGAATTTTTTGTTAATTCCGTAAACTCCTAAAATCGGGGTTGGACCGCACGAATTGGTGGCAAGAACTGTGAGGTCCAACCCCTTAGCAATAATTTTTTTTTCTTATAAAAACAACTTAACACAATTTTATTCTATTTAATTAAATTATCTATCTCTTACAAGGAATAAAAAAAATTTTATAATTAAAATCCTTCAAAGATATTCAACTTTACTTCAAAAATTAATCATAAATTTTAATGTTTTCATGGTTATTATTTTATTTTATTAATTTTCTTATTTAATTATTAAATATATGCTTGAAAATTATTAAATTTCCCTCACATATATAGATATATTAGTCAATTTTGCTAGTTTTATAAATTTAATATCTATATTTAGACTTTAATTAATTATTAAATTAATTATGACGTTATCACAGTTCGACCCCGGTTCGACCTCGATTCGATCTCAAAAACCTTAAATCTCTCCCTTTTACGGTTCAATGAACGGTTCGAGTCTGAAAACCTTGTCCAAAAGAACAGTAGAATTGACACCAAGGTACAAAGTGTAACACGAATTATAGTTTAAGGTGCTAATCATATATTCGAAAAGTTTATGATGCAAAGTATAATAAGAGGTATGGTTTAAGATGATAAAATATAATTACCCCAATAAACTAATGTTTTTCACCCAATTTGTCCATATCCTATATCCCATAAATCCCCACAAAATTCTATACCCATGGTGGATGGAACTTGACATCCTTTATTGAAAAGAGAGGAGAAATTGAATACAAAAATTAGTTAATTAAAACAATTAGATAAGCACTGGCAATAACATCGAATTGCATACCACTCGAGTAGAATGTGAAAGCTCGCACATGTAGGTCGTGCATAACCCAATCTTAAAAGGAAAATAGATGGTGACATTTTTCTGGTCGTACAGTATCAACTTTTCTAATTTCCATCAAAGATGGAGAACTTTATTAGTTACCTTTAAGATGGACCTGTTTACCAAAAAAAACCTTTAAGATGGACCCAACAATTCCACTAATGGTGACCAAACTCTTGTATAATTAGTGGATTATGTCCTCATCCAATTACCTGAAATGGTTAAGCATCTATTAAGACTATTATGACTTTGAGGCAAAAAAGAAAAAAGAAAAAAAAGAAGAGATTATTATGACTTCTATTATATCTGTTAGTGCCTTAACCCTTAGTGCCTTGTTGTGGTGATTGACTTCTAATTTCATTTATTTGTTTGTTTGTTAGTTTCTCTTGGTGTGGCTTTTATTTTGCCACCAATTGTCCTAGATCACAAAAACAACAATGAACATCTAAATACACCTGTAAAGTTTGATCTCGAGCATGCATACTTTTTATTATTATTTTATTTTAAGGAGAAAGTTTGACTATAAACTTGATTATAGTTAATGGTTACAACTCCTACTAAAAAATTTAATATGGCTATATATTTTAAAATTTTAAATTGTTGGATTATATGTTCTTTATATTTTTAATACGCGTGTCAAATTTTGTGTCAATTAGATTTAATTTACTATTCGATCATAAATTTATTTTTTATGCATACTTTTAGACTTCAAAAATTTGAAATTTAAATATTTGATGAATGATATAACTATTGATTTTTTAATCTTTTGAAAATTTTGCAAATATGAAAAATATAAAAAGAAAATGGATGAGGAGGTGAGAATTGGAGGTGGTGGTGGGACTAAGGTGGAGGTGGTAGGGTTCATAGCAGTGGTGGTGGTTGGGAAGGAGAAGGTCGTGGTGGCTAATTGTTAAGACTCAATCTGGTGCTGTGTCACGGCGGTGTTGTCGTGCCATTATCACGTGATCATAAGGTTAAATGCTATAGAAAACAAATTAAATACTTTTAAACTAAACCCTATAGTTTTAAAAGTTTCAAATTAAATAATGACATTTATGATTGTTATAGATTAAACCTTATAATTTTGTTATTTCTAAATTAAATCCTAAACTTTTAAAATTTGTATCAATTTGAACTCTTAATCAAATCAAACAAAAAAAAATTATAGAGTTTAATATGAAAGTAGTCAAAGAAGAGGATTTATTTAGATCATTTTAAAATTATAGATGCCTTTCGTGTGTGGGGCTTTATTTATATTATATGCTGCATAATAATACCAAACTATGTAAAGGGTTTCCAAATCCAAAGTTTGGAGTGTTGCCTAAGTTGGCAGGTTAAATTCTTGCAATAGGAACCTCTCGTGTCATTATGTGCCTGTATGGATAAGGTGCATAACAGTCAAACCCATGCGTTTACTGAAAGGGCCTTTTACTGAAATTTGACAATAGAGGTCATATTAGCTTATTAATTCCCTATAGAACCCGATTGTTACATTCAATCTTAGCATGCCAAATCGTTTTTCTTGATTTTGGATAAGATGTACAAGACAAATAGTTAAAAGTTAAAACTATAGAGATATCTAATCTAATTATGTTGACTTAGTATTAAAATTTAGAAGAGATTATCAAGAGCATTATCGTACCTCTTATTGTTTTCAAATGAGATATTCACCCAATTGTAACATTCAATTTTAGAATTTTAGCATGTCAATCGTTCTTTTGACTTTGGATTAGAGGTACATTACAGATAGTTATAAGTTAAAACTATAGAGACATCTAATCTAATCATGTTGACTTAGTATTAGAAGGGATTATCAAGAGTATTATAGCTACTCTTAGTGTTTTTAAAGGAAATATCCTCCCGATTATAACATTCAATCTTAGCTTGCCAGGATTAGAGGTACATGAAAAATAGTTAAAAGTTAAATCTATAGAGACATTTAATCTAATTATGTTGACTTAGTATAAGAAGGGATTATCAAGAGTATTATAGCTCCTCTTTGTTTGTTCAAAGGAGATATTTAGGACTCAAATATCTCACCATTTATTGATTGAATATATATATATATATATATATAAAGTATTAGAATGAATAAAAAATTTAATATAATTTTGTAAAAAATTACTTTTTGTGGCAAGATAAATCCGAATTAATTCATTAAATACAATAGCCAATGAGCACGTCCAAACTCCAAACACTTAATAAATTATGTTTAGTTGTAGGTTCCAAATCAATTAGTTTTTTTTTTTTTTTTTTTTTTGAAGATGAATTGAATATTGCTTATTTTGTAAAATAAATTTATTATTATCTTAATTCAATAATAAAGAGTAATCATTATGGACAAGCATCATACATTTAAAACCTACTTGAGCTAAAAAAGAGAAGAGGAAGAAGTTTGTTTTTGTTTTGTTTTTTTAATATTTTTATTATATCAAAAAAGAAGTTGTGTTTAGGCTAATTGACTGAATTTAGAAAAATTCACAACCTCTAAAGTAAAAGTCATATTGTTTGACTAGAAGGACAAGCCAATAATCAACACCCACGTCATTAGGACCATTAATTGACACCGTAGAAGAACAAAAACTCATTTTGGGTCTAAATTTTGTGGGCGAGACTTTGCTCTGTCTAAAAAACTCACTGACCTGTAAGAAACGCAGAGAGGCACAACATTTTCGTGCTACTACTCCCAATATGAGACATGCACAAAGTGACAATATTTCTACTTGCAATTAATTAATTAATTCGAATGGACAATTACAACATAATATATATATATACATATATTATGCATACTAACAAAAAAAACTACATGTAAAATAATAGCATGAAGGAAGTGTTAAATATAGGAACATAGCCCCACTTTGTTTTAACTTTGTACTAATAATGGATAATAGATGTTTCACATTATTAAATATGAAAATGTTAAAAGAATTATTACAAGAAAATAATGTAAGAGGAATTTGGATTTGGAGTGATGATTTTCATTATATTTAATGTAGAAGTTTTTCTTAAAATTATTTTGCATCAAATAAAGAGGTTTGTTGTGTTGCTTTATCTATTTAAAAAAAGAGTAATTATTCACTATTTGGGAAACAATTTCCAATATTCTCATATAATAATAGTATGTTCATTAAACAATTATATAGTGTTGGTCTCGTGTCAATTGTCAAGAACCCCACCGATTCCACTTGTCTTTGTGTGAACCCCATTTGATGGAATCCCTATGATATCACCATGCACATTATCTTTGTCCAAATAACTTCATTGACTCTCTCTCTCTCTCTCTCTCTCTCTATAACTCTATATAAGCTACAGTGTGTGTGGAGCCCATAGCTACACCTCTGCTTTGCTGGCTTCAAGCTCTCCATTGTTGGCCTTTTATGGAGCTTGTCTGCTGAGAGAAATAGAGAGACAGAGAGAGGAAGTCTCAGTTGGGCCAATCTTTTTAAACATAGACCCTGGTTTTTGACAAGTCCCATTTCACTTTGTGCTGCTCTTTCTCAACTACTATCTCAATTTCATCTTCCACACACCACTAGAAAAGAACAGAAAAAGCAAAAACAAAAAAAACCCACTTCTTGTTTTTGTTTTTATTTTTTGTTCCTCTCTTTGATTTGTTGGATCCACAGATCTAATGCTTTGGCACAAAACCCACATGAACTTTTCCTTGTTCTCTCCAGATCCTCCTCTTGTTCAACTCTAGCACACAGTAGCTTTCAGGAAACAGCCAGTTTATTTGGTAAGTTTTTTACTTCAACTTAAAAAAAAAAAAGCAGCTTTTATTGTGTTATGGTTATTGTTTAACATGGTGTGTGTTTTGTTGTATATATTATATGGTTGAAAAGGAAGTTGAATTTTGTGTTTGATGGTTTCTTGGAGGGCTTTAATTTTTCAATGTGAAGTGGTAGACCTTCTGGATTTTCAATTGGCTGACCAAACACCTGTCTGAGAAAAAAGTAACTTTGACTACTCTTTTGTTCAAACTCCACCCTTTTGTCTGCGTGTTGAATTTTCAATCTTTAGCGGCTGTATGTGTTGCTGTGGTCATGAATTTTCTGCTTTAAGAGGAAACACAAGATGGGTTTCAGATTACAGTATTCCTCATGTTTTTGGTGTTATCCTATAACTGAATTTAACTGTAAAGGCAGCTTCTTCATGCCACTTATCTGATATTGTTGGGTTCTAAGGTTTCAGTTATTGATTCTATTTGTACTTTGTTGTTGATCTTGCAGGTTTCTGATTGAACAAGTATTGATTTTTATGGTGTTTTGTTGTTGATGCTGTTATAGTGTATGGTTATTGGTGTGGAGTTGAGGAAAAGATAATTCACAATTGGGAATTTTGGGTTAGAGTGGTTTTTGATGTTGATGAGAATTTGGAGGGTTTTTTGGAGGAGATGAGGGATGTTATCGGAGTTGATGAACTTTTTCAGGGCCTGTTTTCGGCCCAGGTCCAATCGATATGCTCATACAGGCTCAGATGCAGGGGGTCGCCAAGACGGGTTATTGTGGTATAAAGACAGTGGACAGCACTTGAATGGTGACTTCTCTATGGCTGTAGTCCAAGCCAATAATTTGCTTGAGGACCAGAGCCAGATTGAGTCAGGCAGTTTGAGTTTGAACGAGACCGGCCCCTTTGGCACCTTTATTGGGGTCTATGATGGGCACGGGGGGCCTGAGACGTCACGCTATGTCAATAATCACCTGTTTCAACATCTCAAGAGTAAGAGACTCAACTTTGATGGATTATTATGGTCCCAAGTATATATTTTTATTTACTTACTTTTTTATTCGTTTTGATGAGTGAGTTTGGCCCTTAGGCGAGGGAAAAGGGAGATCCTAATTGGTGATCTCCATTTTATACTCCCTTGGGGTTACTATTGTCCCAAGTTTGATTGCTTGTTATTTGGCTGCTTAGAAAATTTTGTTAAGTAAATATATGATGGAGGGTAATATTTTAGATGGCTGAATGGCAAAGAAACAGTAGTGAACTTCAAGCTTGGTTGAATTGGAAAGGCTTATTGTGTTAATGTTCTGAAATAAAGGAATGACCTCAAATAACATGCATAGACTTTTTTTAGGAAAAATTGGGGCCACAAAGAATGAAAATTTTAAGATTTAAATTGAATTTTCTGTTCTTTGTCTACCTCATCCTCCCTGCACCTCCCTTCTTAGCCACTAACTGTGAACACTAAAATTGTGATCTTCAAATTTATGCTATTACTCAAAGTAATTTTATACTTGTGGGTAATATATATTTGCAGTAACGAGTTTGTGAGTTTTAAGATCATCCCTATTCTGAATCTTCTGTTATGCAGGGTTTACTGCAGAGCAACAATTGATGTCAGTGGATGTGATAAGGAAAGCATATCAAGCAACAGAAGATGGGTTCATGTCTCTTGTTACCAAACAATGGCCATTGAAACCACAGATTGCAGCAGTTGGGTCATGCTGTCTTGTTGGTGTTATTTGTAATGGAACCCTCTACATTGCCAACCTCGGTGATTCCCGTGCTGTCCTGGGAAGAGTTATGAAAGCAACAGGGGAGGTTCTAGCCATCCAATTGTCAGCAGAGCACAATGTATGTATAGAGTCTGTCAGACAAGAGTTGCATTCTTTGCATCCCGAGGACCCACAGATTGTAGTTTTGAAGCATAATGTATGGCGTGTAAAGGGCCTTATACAGGTAAGTTTCATACAATGTGAAAAATTGATTCCTAGTACTAGTTTTGTTTCTGCTGAAACAAGAAAAGAAAATTTGTGTGTTCCTATTTTATGGGGCATTGCCCCTATTTGTGTGTTCCTATTAATTGTCTGTCAATTACAGTTCCTATTTTACAGAGTATTTCCATTTAGTTGATTCTCTAATATGCTCATACTCTTTTTTTCTTTCATATTTAAGAGTGCTAAAGTATTTAGTAAAACAAGAGGAGTTGAGAGTTTATCACAGTGGAGTATCTCCCCCCCACACCCCCCCCCCCCCCCCCTTTCTCTTCTCCTTTTTTAGTAGAAAATTGTTAAAAATTGAAGAGAATGTTAGTTTCATTTATTTTTCAGGATGATTCCATCTTTGATGTGAGCATAGGCCAAGGATGAGGCACCCTTTTTGGTGTGTTAACTCTTAAAGTGGTTTAGAGGAAAGTGGGATATGATCCTGCCTATACATCCTTCAAAATCTCTCTACCTTTTTCTTGATTCCTTTTTACTAATTACCAAGTGAGAATGAACATGATTCTTAAATGTTCAAATTTCAATTTTATTCTGCTGTTTGAAAAGTTATTTAAGCAGCACATACAACTACAAATCATGCTGATCTTGCAATATTATTGACTGGATTTTGATATAGAGGCTGATTTTGGAGGAATTAAGTTTGAATATGTAGCAGGAAATCATGGTAGTTGGTACAAATATGTTACATCAACTACCAGCGGGGTGGCTCTTATAGTTTATTACTGCACCTACATGGAGGTTCTGTTGGGGCAGACTACCATAGGAGTCATTTAATGTTAGATTCTTGAATTTTGATTAATTGAAGTAGATGCCACTTTACTGGAGACAAGGCCATCAGGGATCTAACTTTTACTTCTTCTTTTTAAGCATTGCATTATGTGGTTGTTTTGTGTTTGATGTCTGAAGTTTACATGTTATAATTTTTTATTTTATAATTTAGAGGTCTCCCCACCTAAACAGTATCCTAAGAGAAGAGGCACATGTTATCTTTCACTCCCCCCCGGCCATGTAAATGTATATAATGTAGTCTAATTTCTGAATGCATGTTTCACCGATGTATGGAATTCAACTATATCTGATTGCCAAATAGGATTGTAATATGATGACGCTATACAAGATTTTGTTTCTTGTGGGTATATGTTGGCTTGATGCATCTCCTTTTTTGAGTGCTTTTGTAATTGTCAGAATCTATCTTGCAGATTTCTAGATCTATTGGTGATGTGTATTTAAAAAAGGCTGAGTTCAACAGGGAGCCTTTATATGCTAAGTTTCGCCTTCGTGAACCTTTTAAAAAGCCAATACTAAGTGCTGAACCAACAATTTCCATGCACCAGTTGCAACCCCATGATCAATTTATTATATTTGCATCTGATGGGCTTTGGGAGCACCTTACCAATCAGGAAGCTGTTGACATGGTTCAAAATCATCCACACAGCGTAAGATATATAACCTCTTAACACTAAATATTGGTACTTTACTGATAGAGATTTTTTCTTGTTTATTTCTTACCATTCTTAAGTCTGAAATTATGGTAGAGCAATATCCAGTTCAGCCTTGATTTGACTTGGTCTCATGCACTATATCTAGAAATTTGAATTTGAATTGTTCATGTATGGATATACTAGTTCTTTTGAGATTGGTGAATGTTTTTCCATTAGGATTTGTAACAATATTTCCTAGAAGAGCCATTGGTTGAATGTGATCATCATCATTGTCATCTTCTCCATAGTAATTCGTAGCTGTACAAAACTGAATAATTTGACTATGAGGTTAAAATCTGTTAAGACATTAAATTCAGTTTGGAGTCTTTCAGTCAGTAGTACATTTTTAATCTCCCACACCCCCCCCCCCCCCCCCTTTTTTTTTCCCTTTTCTATTTAATGAACTAGTTTGTAAAATATAACTTACAATCTGCTAATTTGGGCTGTCCCTCCTGGTGAGAAGAAAGTAATGTCATTTGAGCACTGTTATATCATGTTAGTGAGGAGAAGGGATATGTGCAATTTATTGTGATCGATTAGTGTTTGAATCAGTAGCCTATATTTACTCATGAAAGACAAAAACTGATTTTTATATTTTTTTAAAAATAAATATATTATAATAGTATCAAATCTACATTAAATTAGCCTTTGTTTGGGTGCATGATAGATATGGAAAGTGTTCCGATAGGTTTTATATATCATTTGACATAAAAACCCATCCACAACTTACTATGGATGAGCAGTGGAAATGTGTCATTTCCATGGGATATTCAAATGTATTCTACATGTCTACACTTTCCTGATTTTTCTTACTCTAGCCAGGGAAATATTTGCTTGTATCTGCTCCTGTTCTCCTTCACAGGGTTTTATGTATGTAAACGCATGGTGCACTCAATATAATGTATTGTCCAATATACGTCTTAGATTCCATAAAGCACTAACTGAATTTTAGCTGTCATGTTACTGAAATATGTCTGCTTAGTGCTGACTGCTGAATGTAGTACGATCCCATCAAGCAGGATAGACAATTAACTTACACACTTATTATTTTCCTTTTCATCTTTTTTTAACACATGCTTTATTGAAAATTTTTAAATTTGATCCTGGTTACATGCCACATAAGTGGCAGATTCATGTTATGCAACAAACCTCATTAGTTAGCGGGCAAAAACAGAAGAGAATTTACTTTTTCCTCTAACTTTATGCAGGGAAGTGCTAGAAGGCTGATAAAAGCTGCTTTGCAAGAAGCAGCAAAGAAGAGAGAAATGAGATATTCGGACTTGAAGAAGATAGACCGTGGGGTCCGTCGCCATTTCCACGATGACATTACAGTGATTGTTGTATTTCTTGACTCAAATCTTGTGAGCAGGGCTAGCTCAGTCAAGTCCCCGAGTATATCCGTGAAAGGGGGTGGAATAAACCTGCCTCATAACACACTTGCTCCTCTTACTACGCCAATGGAAGCTGGCAGTACCTAATTAAGCTTTATCTCATATTTGTCTGTTGTATTATTCTCTATGTGAATACCAGGTAGCTTCCAGAAGAGATCAGAGGAGCAGGCCTTCTTCAATTCTTTAGTGTAAACTGTAACTTTTAACTCGAAACTAATACTTGCATTTAGCTCTTGTGCCAAAAGTTAAAAGAACTGGAGAAAGAGAACTTAATAGGCGACAGTTATTATAGTTATTTCCTCGGCACAGTTCTTACCCTCTATTAATTTTTTTCCCCTTACTCCATTACTTTCCTCCCTCTTTATGTTGGCATCCTTGAGTTTGTAAATTTCATGACTTTGTCACATCAAGTTTTCCTTCCTGTTGCTTGCTTGTTTGCTCTTCTAATTTACTCTAAATTTGCAACGAGAAAAGTTTCAGCTTTAGAGTGATTTGCAGACAGAGTTCTGCTACAATACAAGATGGATAAAAGAGTTCAAAACATTGATAGGGGTCAGGTAAATTCAAAATATGCTCATTGATATTGTGAACTCTCCTAATATTACTCTCATCTTATGAAATATATATCAAAAGAATTTTACATTTGATGCGACTTTAGTTTGAAAAAAAAAAAAAGTTTCAGTTTCATTGTTCAGGGGTCATCATAGTGCAGTAACCAACAATATTTTGCCGGTAAAAAAGAACATTGGATTATAAAGACTTAGGTGCCTTAGTTTAATATTTTTTGAATATTAAACAGGAATCACGTTTTGGATGTTTCATTGGTTTGGTTTTTTGTTTACCATCATATTTCCAAACTAGTTTTTTGTTCTTCCCCCATGAGATGGTAGTGTATTTTTTAATTTTGCATTAATAAAAAGCAAGATTTTGTGCTTGGTCCGTGAGAAAATCTGTAATCCTTTGAAAGTAAATGGAAAGTAAACCATTGTCTGTATTATCCGTACTATTATCAACTGAAGTAAATTTCTCCATATCTGTCAAGCTAGGAGTTATGAGGTTTGGCTTGAGTAAGTACTCAGTACACTAGACAGGACACAGGTCCAAAATTAGCTATGTGTCTATATTGTGGATCGTCATTCTTGTCTAGTGCATTGGAGCATTGAATA
Source organism: Quercus aquifolioides (assembly GCA_019022515.1). Taxonomy (NCBI): domain Eukaryota; kingdom Viridiplantae; phylum Streptophyta; class Magnoliopsida; order Fagales; family Fagaceae; genus Quercus; species Quercus aquifolioides. Next base: position 55,878,030 of record CM032332.1, read on the forward strand.
CAAATTTTGTCAAAGATTATGTTGGGCTTCATTCTTGGTAGTGATATCTCATACTATGAGATTAAGGCAAATGACTTGATTAAAATTTTGGTGGTGATACTATGAGATTTTAGGCAAATGACTCATGCTTAAAAAAGGTTATATTTAGAGGAGAATATTGGATTAGAATTTATTAGTTTTAAAATCATCTGTCCATTCATTTTGATTGGATTTCATCTTGATTTAGTTACCAAAAGATATAAATGATCCTGGCCTAGATAACATCAACAATTGGTTAGGAAGATTGTGAAATCTATTGTGTTACTAAATTTTAAAGGTAAAAAAAAATAACAAGGACATTGAAAAGAGAGAGAGTAGACAAGTAGTGAGTTACGAGGTAGGAGAAAGACTGAGTATTCACTCTCAGTTGTCAGAGTTTCGGTTGGAAGCATATTCTCGCTAACCCACAAAAGACCTTGTTTTTATGCTTGTATTTTATTGCTACTCCTTGTTCTAAACACCACCTAAATGCACATTCCTCAATGCCTCTGTGTCTCTATTTTCTCTCTGATCCTCAATTCCACTCTCTAGTACTTCTCTAATTGTCAAAGTTCCTGTGTAAATTGGGGGATTCAAAAAAATAATGTTTAAATAAGATTGCACAAAGCTAATGGCCAAAATGGCCAAATATCACAATTTTTTGAAATTTTTAGCAAAAAACTACTGTTTCGGAAATAAATGAAAATCTACCACTTTTTCTAGTACTCGAGTACCCTATTTTATAGTTCTACCGTGGCTGCTGAACTGAAAATTGGCGATTAAAAAAAATAAAGTGGATACTCGAGTATACCAGGCTCGAGTACCTTTTATAAAAAAAATACAAAAATTTTTTTTTCTACAGTACTCAAGTTTACCAAACTCGAGTACTGTGTAAATTTTTTTTGTTTTGTTTTTTTTGCTTGAGGATAATTGACAAATAAACATAAAGATAAAAATAAGTAGCTTTTCTATGTTTTTATTTATTTAAATAGAAGCATTGTAAGATATAGAGATTTTAATTTCGAAATATGAATTTAATTTCTACATTGATTAAAATTGTTCATTATTTTCTCATAAAAATTGTTCACTATTTTCTGTATAAACTATTTCTACGATTTTACATAAAATTATTTTCTGTTCAACATTATTTAAGAAATTGTTCGCTCTCTTTTTTGCATAAATTATTTTCTGTTCACTATTTAAAAAATTGTTCACTGTTTTCTCATAAAACACCTAGTGAAATCGTGTTTTCTAAATTTAAACGCCAAATCTGAATGCTTTTTAATGTTTGAATTTCACAATAATTGAATATATTTTTCTACATTGATAAAATATGTTTCTACATTTATGAAATTTTCTCTCTGCACATCATATTTACTGTATATTCAAATCTGCTTACTGCATTCATAAAATCTGTTTTTTGCATTAATTAAAACTGTTCACTGTTTTGTCATAAAAATTGTTCACTGTTTTCTGCATTAACTATTTTTAGCATTGGCGCAGTTATTGCACTTAAATGGTTTTTGTATTTTTCTAAATTTGTAACCATATGAATAATGGACAAACTCCATGAAAGAAAAAATGAATGATTCGTATAAATCACCTAATGGTAAAACACTACATGGTAAATCACCTAATGGTAAATCACCTAATGGTAACCATATGAATTAATGAACAGTTAATCTTTAGATTTGCAAAAGTTGAATGTACATAATCATCAGTTGTCAGACATTAACAACAACATTTTGTATTGCACAGAACGTGTAGACATTAACAACAACGTCTAATGTTCGTAGATAGAAATTTTTGGAAATCATCATTACTTGAATCTGAGAAGTCTGAAATATCTCTTTCATCATCTAATGCAGTAACTTCATTAATAGACTTGATGGCTCGCTCTTGCGCCTTCCCCTTTAGATGCTTCTTAGCCTTTTGGATTGCATGAAAACGGTCTAATTGCCTTTGCATTTGATTGTTCTCTTGTTCAAGACGAGCAAGTATGTTGGCAGGTTCATCTCTAGGTAACTCGGCTGAGCGTGCCTTAGGAACTCGTAACCCATGTCATCGACAATACACCTCCAACTCACACCTCTTCTCGTATAGGGTTGACCATGGTGGTTCTGCTACGGTGAACTCTATTGCGGTGGTATCTATACTTAGTTTTGTAGGTTTGCCGACCATGATGTGCCCGACGCTTCCAAGACTCTCGTACGTGTATATTGGCATATTAAGGAAATCTCTCTTCTTTCCAACCTATTTCCCTCCATAGCGGTCTGTGTATGTCTGTAGTTGTGGATCTGCTGGAACTTGAGATAATCCATTTGTTGAAGTAGATCCAAAATTGGTTCGCATTGTACGATTTGATGTTGAGGCGTTGCGTCTCATAGCTTAGTCAATCTACGAAGTTAGTGGGGTAGAAATAAGATCATTATTGGGGTGCATTTATAACCTCAATTCATGTTCCAAGCATTATAATTTTAGTTACTAGGGCTTGTCATGTCAATACTGGCTGGAAAAACACTACATGAACATGATTTTAAATGTTCCCAATGTCACAGTGAGATTTGAAGATGTCGGCAGTAGTTGCAGTGTTCTTGAACAGAGTATCGTATTTAATTGACACAGTGATATGTCCCTAGCACCAGGGTACAATTATTCATATATTTAAGTATTCATGTGAATATGGATGATATGACTGGACAGTGTGTGAAATCATGCCGAGCTGTTGAGTAGCACGTGTGAAACAGTGGTGTCTGTTGGCGCATGTGGTTCGTATGACTACAATTGGTGCTATAGCAGCAGGCTGGTGACGTGTCTTCAAAAAACTACTCATGCCACAATTGGTGCTACATCATGTTTATTGTATATTCAAATCTGCTTACTGCATTCATAAAATCTATTTTCTGCATTAATTCAAACTGTTTTCTGCATGTGGTTCATATGATTACAGTTGGCGTCTGCCTAAATTATTTTATGTTCACTATTTAAAAAATTGTTCGATGTTTTCTCATAAGACACCTAGTGAAATCGTGTTTTCTAAATTTAAAAGCCAAATCTGAATGCTTTTTCATGTTTAAATTTCACAATAATAGAATTGGTTTTTTTGCATTAATAAAATTTGCTCTTTGTACATCATGTTTACTGTATATTCAAATCTGCTTACTACATTCATAAAATCTATTTTCTGCATTAATTAAAACTGTTCACTATTTTCTCATAAATTTTTTTTACTGTTTTCTGCATAAACTATTTTTAGCATTCTGCATAAAAGTATTTTCTCTTTAGCATTATTTGAAAAATTGTTCACTGTTTTTTCTACATAAATTATTTAATGTTCATTAGGTGTTTTATGATCCGGATGCTCTAATACCAATGACTACCCAGGAGAAAGTACAACAGTAATATGGAAACATAAACAATGATAAAATAGATAATAAAGAAGTAAATAGCAAAATAGATATATTCAAAATAAGGTTAAAATGGAGTATGGAATATGAAAATAGAAACTAGTAAAATCTTACTCAAATAAAAACTTCAGTCTTTGATAAACTTGAAAACAAACTGCTGTCTTTGATATAAGCCTGAAAATAAAGCTGTCTGAAGAGAAAGGTTACAAGATTACAAGAGGGGAGAGAGTACACAAGTCTTTCTGAGGGAGAGGGAAGGCTATTACAAAAGGCTTTCTAAAACTTTGAACTTAAAAGCTTAGAATCTTAGAAACTTAGAAACTTGTCTTCTGTCTTCGTAGTCCGTCTCTTTTATAGGTGAAATGAACCATGGTAAAGTAACCTGAGTAGGTAAATTTAACTCAAGTTAATCTGTCGGTGGTATGGAAATTAGTACTGATGAGTAATAGTCTATCTGCGTCTGTCTGGGAATCTTTCAAATCTCAGGAATCTATCAGATCTCTTTTTACGCATGCTAGTAAACAGTAGTAACTTTTGAACACCTGTTTGTATTTGTTTGGACTGTCTTGATTTGTCTGGACAGTTTTACTTAATGCAAAAAAAAAAATTTATGAATGCAGTAAACAGATTCAAATATACAGTAAACATGATCTCCAGAGAGCAAATTTTATTAATGTAGAAAAACCAATTCCATTATTGTGAAATTTAAACATGAAAAAGCATTCAGATCTGGCTTTTAAATTTCGAAAACACGATTTCACTAGGTGTTTTATGAGAAAAATGCAAACAATTTTTTAAATAGTGAACAGAAAATAATTTATGCAAACACCAACTGTAGTCATACGAATCACATGCAGAAAAAAATTTGAATTAATGCAAAAAAAAGATTGTATGAACAGCTCGGCACGATTTCACACGTGCTGCTCAACAGCTCGGCAATACTCTGATATTTGAAAGCATAAATATCAAAGTATTGCAAGCAAAGAACACATTAAAAAATTTTTGTTGTCCTAGCAATGTATGACCCTACTCTATGTGGTGCTGTGATATTGGAATTGGACTCAATCAAAAGTCCCCCTACAGGAGTAGGAGGGCTGAGTGTAACTGTTATGGCATTGGGTTTGAACAGATCATCTTGCCAAAGTCCACAAGGAGGGCATAGTTTCCTAGAACATTGGAATAATATCTTTGGCAATACCTTATAAATTTGTCTTCAACTCTTACTATTTGTACCACTTCTTTTTCTCTTTTCATTTCTATTAAAAAAACATACACAAAACAAAAAACAAAAGAACACGCACTATGCTAATCTACGCAAAACATCAATAAAAGCCCACACAAATATATCATCTAGCAAAATTGAGCCATTTGCATAGTGAAATATTGGTTAGTGAAGGATTTAATTCTTAATAGAAGAAAAAAAAAATCAAACCATATATGCCCAACATAAGCAAAACTCAAAGGGATATGTTAGTAATAGTATAGATAAGCAATGATTCTTTAAAGGCCATGAGAAACTATTTCACAGTTTATGCTTCTACAACTAATTACAAGTATTATGAACATTACTTAAAACTCTTAAAATTAAGTAGTTGGCTATAAGTTATAAATCTTCAATGCATTTAGAAATCCCATTAAATAAACTCATCAAGTGCATTCTAAAAGCAATTGTCATGCCATTTTAAAACATCAAAGTTAGCAGCAGAATCAATTACACACCTGCTAGGAAAATCCACAATGAGATGTAGATGTCTAATAATAAGATTGACATACTAATCTTAAATAGATTAAACTTAATAGCCCAAGAGGATTTTTAATCATGTGGCAGAAGGGGTAACCTTAGATTCAATTGCAATGTTTTTTCATATGCTTGAACTTTTTAAGAACACTGGCTAACACAATAAGATTCTTTTTTTTTTAATCAAATTAACAAATAGCAATTTCGGAGGGAACCTCCAATCTTATAAGAAGGAATCCCAAAAGTCTAAGTCATCCAATCATCAAAAAGATTAATGAAACCATATAACAAATAGAATTTTCTTTACTTTACTCCTCCATTGAGTCTATCTTACAGTCAACACTCAGAATATTTATCTAGGTTTTTCATTTTTGCTCTCTTTCAATATCCTCCACACGTTCCAGTCCATACCTCTAGATTATTATTTCTTATCATTTGATGATTAATTTGTGGTCTGGTGACGTGAAAATATCTGATATCTAACAAATTAAATGTTGTGTCATGAGGACAATTCATGTGACAATATCATACCCAATGTATAGTAGTTTCAAAGCTACTAATTAGTCAAGATGAAGAGATAAGAGACTAGGATGGAGCTAGGATTTAAACATGGGGGCGGGGCCAAATTTAATGTAAGCTCATCAAATTTCATCTCGTTCAATAAAACTATAATCTCATATTTGTGGACACAATCTTGTATCATGATACAATAAACAAATACTAATTGTAGGAGCATGGTAGGTATGTATTTTTTAGAGAGATTCCACAGGGAATGGTGGCTGGCGTTTCCAATTTCACGAAGGTTGCCAATGATGGGAAGCTTTGGAGCGTCTGGGGGAAGGTTGGCTGCTTTCTTGACTTTCCTTTGTTTCAAAATCAATGACAAAGAGAGGATGAGAATGAGTACAAGAAAGATAGTCAAAATCCAAAGTAATGTGAGAAATAATAGATTCATGTTTTTTGTTTGGTGATGTAGGAAAAATAGATGTGTTTTAAAAAAAAATACACAAGAATGTGAGTTCAGTAGCTCGAGCTTTAGGTAGCTAGATCGAGGGGAGACTACTTAGATGGAGACGGCGTTAGATTTGAGAGTATGATATACATGTGGATTTGGGTCCTAGTTACACTTTGTGTAACTCTAAGTTATTTTACATCACTCAATATTTCTTTGTTGGATGTGAATTTTAACAAATCTTTCACTAGGTTAAATTCACTTCTAATACTCTATGTGTTAGCAAAATATACATACACACACTATAGCTGAGGAGTTATTGTTGGATTCTAATAAAAATATGGTATTATTGCACAATTATTGCTTGCTAAATTATTTAATTCTAAAACATTTTTTTCTCTCTTTTATTTATTACAACTATCTAAGAAAGAAGAAAAACATTATGCAAAAAAATAAAACCTTTAGAGAGATAAGAGTCTGTTTGGCATCAATTTCAACTTTTAGCTTTTAGTTTTTGTGTACAGCTTTTTAAAACCTCAATTTTTCCTGCATTATTTTTCACCTTTTCAAATTTTTTCAAAGTACAAATACAATTTAGAGTGCGTTTGGGAAGCGCGTTTTGCGCTTCCCAAACGCGTTTGCGTTTCTATCGTTTTTTTTTTTTTTTAAAACTTTTCAGCGCTCCCAAGACGTAAAGGATGATTTTCACTGTTCATGGTTACTGTGCGGCTACTGTTCAATGAACAGTAGCCGCACTTGTTGACTTTTGTCAATGAACAGTGCATTCGTGCACTGTTCACGGACCCATATTTTTCACTTTTCAGCAACTTTTTCATTAAAAATGGGTCCCACGGTACTATTCACACATTTAAAAATTATTTTACTACAGTGTTTTCAGTTTTCAGTTTTCAGCTGTATCCAAACGGACCCTTAGCACACTTTCAGCAGAAAGTTTAGCAAACAGCTAAATAAACTGTAAACGGACACTAAGCTTAAAAATAGTAGAATCTTAGAAATAGCTATTATATTACCATTTTGTTTCGGTAGTAACACCCCATGTTTTACCCTGGGAATAATTTCAGGTCATTCCGATGTGTTTCGGCCATTTTGGATTCAGAGACGGAGATAGAAGTTTGATTTAGGGGATTAAAATAAAAACAAAAAATGCGTATAATCTATTTAGTATTAAGAAACTATCAACAAATTAAAAAAATACAAAATAATTGTTTCTTAATATATTAAAGTACAATTTATCTATTAAAAGAGAAAACGACCATCTTTTAAATGACAGAAATCATCAATATTAAATTTGTACTAACTCATTTTCCATAGGTAAACACAAATCACAAATAAACAAATAATTGTACAAACAAAAAGAGCCAAATGCAGACAAAATACACACTATGCACACAGGTTAGCGCTACAATTCACACTATAATAAACTAATTTTATTAAATTTTAGCAACTAACCATTCAAAGTTTCAAACCAATTCCACTTTAAAAGGCTCCACACAATATATCCAGAACAATAAAAATAAAGACAGACAATCTACTATTGTAAGATTCTAAACCAATTCCACTTTAATAGCAAATTATTTGTTTTATAATAAAAAAATACAACTATTTGGGCGGCAAAATTAAAAAAATACAACTGTTTCACACGTGCTACTCAACAGCTCGACACGATTTCACACACTGTCCAGTCATATCATCCACATCCACATGAATACTTAAATATATGAATAATCATACCCTGGTGCCAGGGACATAGCACTGTGTCAATTAAATACGATACTCTGTTCAAGAACACTGCAACTACTGCCAACATCTTCTAATCTCACTGTGACATTGGGAACATTTAAAATCTTGTTCATGTAGTGTTTTTCAGCCTGTATTGACATGACAAGCCCTAATAACTAAAATTATAATGCTTGGAACATGAATTGAGGTTATAAATGCACCACAATAATGATCTTATTTCTACTCCACTAACTTCGTAGATTGACTAAGCTATGAGTCGCAACGCCTCAACATCAAATCGTACAATGCGAAACAAGTTTGGATCTACTTCAACAAATGTATTATCTCAAGTTCCAGCAGATCAACAACTACAAACATACACAAAACACTATGGAGGGAAATGGGTTGGAAAGAAGAGAGATTTCCTTAATGTGTCAATATACATGTACGAGAGTCTTGGAAGCGTCAGGCACATCATGGTCGGCAAACCTACAAAACTAAGTATAGATACCACCGCAATAGAGTTCACCGTAGCAAAACCACCATGGTCAACCCTATACAAGAAGAGGTGTGAGTTGGAGGTGTATTGTCGATGGCATGGGTTACGAGTTCCTAAGGCACGGTCAGCCGAGTTACCTAGAGATAAACCTGCCAACATACTTGCTCGTCTTAAACAAGAGAACAATCAAATGCAAAGGCGATTAGACCGTTTTCATGCAATCCAAAAAGCTAAGAAGCATCTAAAGGGGAAGGCGCAAGAGCGAGCCATCAAATCTATTAATGAAGTTACTGCATTAGATGATTAAAGAGATATTTCAGACTTCTCAGATTCAAGTAATGATGATTTCCAAAAATTTCTACCTACGAACATTAGACGCTGTTGTTAATGTCTACACATTTTGTGCAATACAAAATGTTGTTGTTAATGTCTGACAATTGATGATTATGTACATTCAACTTTTGCAAATCTAAAGATTAACTGTTCATTAACTGTTGAGTTTACACGATCTTGTTCATTCAACGATTTCGAATTTTTCAACAAATTCAGATGATCAATACATTAGTACACAGTTTTCCATTTAATTTTCACGATTTTATACATTTAACGAATTCAAACTTTTCAACAAATTCAGACTATCTGTACATCTAATTTACAAAATTTTATTTTTTACTTTCAAGATTTTATACAATCAACAAATTCGAATGATCTGTACATCTAAATTTTGTTTTTTACAAATTTGAACAATCTGTACATCTAATGTACACAATTTTCTCTTGAATTTTCACGATTTTGTACTTTCAACGAAATCAAATTTCTCAACAAGTCCAAAATATTTGTACATCTAATGTACACAACTTTCCATTGAATTTTCACGATTTGGTACATTCAACAATTTCGATTTTCCATTAAGATTTCATGATTTTGTACGTTCGACAATTTTGAAATTTTCATCAAATCAGGATGATTAGTACATTAGTACACAGTTTTAAATTGAATTTTCACTATTTTGTACATTTGACGACTTCAAATTTGGAAACAAATTTGGATGATCTGTACATCTAATCTAATTAATTTTCCATTAAGTTTACTCAATTTGGTATGTTCTTCAATTTTCATTTGAATTTTCACAATTTTACACACTCAACAAATTCGAATTTTTCAACAAATTTGTACTATCTGTACATCTAATGTACACAATCTTTCCCTTGAGTTTTCACAGTTTTGTACATTCAACGAATTGAAATTTTTAAACAAATTCATACGATCTATACATCTAATGTACATACTTTTCCATTGAATTTTCATTATTTTGTACTTTCAACGAAATCAAATTTCTCAACAAGTCTAGACTAACTGTACATCTTATGTACACCTTCACGATTTGATACGTTCATTGATTTTCCATCGATTTTTATTGAATTTCTACATTCAACTAATTCGAATTATTTTACAAATTCGAATTTTTCGAGGGATTTACCATTAGGTGATTTATACGAATCATTCATTTTTCTTTCCATTATTCATATGGTTACATATTTAAAAAAACACAAAAACCATTTAAGTGCAGTAACTGCGCCAATGCTAAAAACAGTTTATGCAGAAAACAGTGAACAATTTTTACGAGAAAACAGTGAACAGTTTTACTTAATGCAAAAAACAGATTTTATGAATGCAGTAAGCAGATTCGAATATACAATAAATATGATGTGTAGAGAGCAAATTTTATTAATGTAAAAACAGATTTTATCAATGCAGAAAAATTGATTCGATTATTGTGCAATTCAAAAATGAAAAAGCATTTAGATTTGGCATTTAAATTTAGAAAACATGATTTCACTAGGTGTTTTATGAGAAAACAGCAAACAATTTTTTAAACAGTGAACAGAGAATAATTTACGCAGAAAAGTATATAACAAATATAGATTCTATTCTCTCTCAGCCCCTAGACAGAGGGAAAGTATATAACAAATCTGATATTGAAAGGCTTTAAAGAAACAAAATATTTGGTCAAGAACCTGCTTCGAAGTTGTATGTGAAAACTAAAAACCCAACCTACCACCTTTATTTGATCAGGTGGATGTAGTTTCTGTTTTTTTTTTTTTTTTGGTTGGTTGGTAATTTATGCTGCTTATGACAACTTATTTAAGTACAGCAACAATGCCGCTCAATTTTTTATTTTGGCAGTTCTTTGGTCTTGATTTCCCGCAATGTATTTCGTGGCATAGATTTTTGGATAAACCCAAAAATGTTTAACTTTTTAGATAAACTAAATAAGGAGTAATAATAATAATAATAATAAAATGTAATAAAGGGAAATTTTCAATACATTACGATTCATTGTATTCAAATCATCTCTAATTTCTACTCATTTTGTCGCACTTGTTCTATACTTCTACATGGTAGACTGTAGGTGAAGTAGAAAAAATAGTGAGTTTATTAGAAAGTGATAAACAACTAATCACAATCTATCATTGTTGGATAATTTTGACAAAGTGTGTATCAAAATAGATTTTATCAATGCAGAAAAACAGATTCGATTATTGTGAAATTCGAACATGAAAAAACATACAGATTTGGATTTTCAATTATTGTGAAATTTAAACATGAAAAAGCATTCAGATTTGACGTTTAAATTTAGAAAACACGATTTCACTAGGTTTTTTACGAGAAAACAGTGAACAGCTTTTTTAAATAGTGAACAAAAAATAATTTACGCAGAAAAGAGAGTGAACAATTTTTTAAATAATGCTGAAAAGAAAATAATTTTATGCAGAATGCTAGAAATAGTTTATGCAGAAAACAGTAAACAATTTTTATGAGATAACAGTGAAGATGGTGTGCAAAGAGCAAATTTTATTAATGTAGAAACAGATTTTATCAATGCAAAAAAATAGATGATCTATACATCTAATGTTATTAATTTTCCATTAAGTTTACTCAATTTGGTATGCTCTTCAATTTTCATTTGAATTTTCACGATTTTACACACTCAACGAATTCAAATTTTTCAACATATTCGTACTATCTGTACCTCTAATGTACACAATTTTTCCTTGAGTTTTCACAATTTTGTACATTCAATGAATTCAAATTTTTAAACAAATTCATACGATCTATACATCTAACGTACATACTTTTCCTTTGAATTTTCATTATTTTGTACTTTCAACGAAATCAAATTTCTCAACAAGTCTAGACTATCTATACATCTTATGTACACATTCACGATTTGCTACGTTCATTGATTTTCCATTGATTTTTCTCGAATTTCTACAATAAACTAATTCGAATTTTTCGAGGCATTTACCATTAGGTGATTTATACGAATCATTCATTTTTTCTTTCATGGAGTTTGTCCATTATTCATATGGTTACAAATTTAGAAAAACACAAAAACCATTTAAGTGCAATAACTGCGCCAATGCTAGAAATAGTTAATGCAGAAAACAATGAACAATTTTTATGACAAAACAGTGAACAGTTTTAATTAATGCAAAAAACAGATTTTATGAATGCAGTAAGCAGATTTGAATATACAGTAAATGTGATGTGCAGAGAGAAAATTCCATAAATGTAGAAACATATTTTATCAATACAGAAAAATATATTCGATTATTGTGAAATTCAAACATGAAAAAGCATTCAGATTTGGCGTTTAAATTTAGAAAACACGATTTCACTAGATGTTTTATGTAAAATAATGTTTAATTTCAGTAGATGAATTTAATAATGTAAAATAATGTAAAATAAAATTGTAAAATAATGTAAAATAAAATTTCAGTACATAATGTAAAATAAATAATGTTTATTTATTTCAACAAGATTTGACTGAGCTAGCCCTGCTCACAAGATTTGAGTCAAGAAATACAACAATCACTGTAATGTCATCGTGGAAATGGCGACGGACCCCACGGTCTATCTTCTTCAAGTCCGAATATCTCATTATAAACTATTTCTACGATTTTACATAAAACATTATTTTAATCAATGTAGAAATTAAATTCATATTTCGAAATTAAAATCTCTATATCTTACAATGCTTCTATTTAAATAAATAAAAATATAGAAAAGCTACTTATTTTTATCTTTATGTTTATTTGTCAATTATCCTCAAGCAAAAAAAAAAAAAAAAAATTACACAGTACTCAAGTTTGGTAAACTCGAGTACTATAGAAAAAAAAATTTCTGTATTTTTTTTATAAAAGGTACTCGAGCCTGGTATAATCGAGTATTGTGTTGCATGGTACTCGAGTTTACCAAGCTCGAGTACCACTTTATTTTTTTTAATCGCCAATTTCCAGCTCAGCAGCCACGGTGGAACTATAAAATAGGGTACTCGAGTTCACCAAACTCGAGTACTAGAAAAAGTGGTAGATTTCCATTTATTTCCGAAACAGTGGTTTTTTGCTAAAAATTTCAAAAAATTGTGGTATTTGTCCATTTTGGCCCAAAGCTAATTGCACACAACTTGTGAAAACATAATTGATGAGGGTGATTTGTTAACATGTGTTCTTAGGCATATATTAATAAATTATTTTAAAAGAAATTTATGTAAAAATAAAAAAATAATTAACTGTTTTGATAACTTTTTCAATTTTTCATAAAAATTTTTCCAAAATTGATAGTTAACTGGACCCTTGATGAAATTATGGTTCGAAAGACGATTTCAATTGATGGAGTATAATCTGACATTTGTCTCACATTATGTGTAACTATTACTACTTTAAAATAAAATAAAAATAAAAAATCTAAGAATGGGTCATATGCTCATACTCATATGTTCATATTTATCTTAATTATATTATACATTAGAAGCTTAATAAATGTTTGTATGGATGCTGGAGTGACAAGTTTAGGCCTATATGTTTTCACTTTTGTGTTGTTGGTAACAAAATTGGCCCTATATATGATTTTGAGCGAAGATTGTACAATACTATTGCATATAGATTGTCAACAAAGCCTGAGCAGCCGTATTAACCATGGTTGCGCTTTCTGGATTCAGATCAAGACAAGCATGCTCTCCATTCTACTAGCTTCAACTCTAGCTTTTCTTGCAAAAATTTGAAGTCTATGTTCTTTTTCATGAACAGATAAATAGGGATTCTAAATTTTTTGAGCCTAGGCTGAACTTTTGGCATCCCAGCCTATTAAACTGCTTATTTATATAACTTGATAGTTGCAGTGAAAAGATTTGAACACTGATGTCTTTGTTAAAAATACTAAGATGTGTCAAGTAGTTATCTACAAGCTAAACCGTTAAAACACTTCACCACTTTCTTTCTTTTTTCTTTTTTTTTTCATATAATGATTCGACATGCCACTTCGGCTTCCCTTGTGCTAGAGAATAATACTAAATTATTAAATGGCCTTAAATTCCTAATTTTATTGTTTAGATCTTCTTAATATAAAAGAAAAGTTGTTTATTATATAAGTAATCAGGTATTCTTTATCCATAAAGGAATATAATTAAAACCTTTGTAAAAAAATAATATTGTAAAGAGTTTGGTGACTTTGGCCCAAATGTTTTTCAACATAGAAAAATGAGAAGATTCTTAAAAAAAAAAAAATACAAGTGTATTTTTAGGGTTGAAAGATACATATGTATGTGTTTAGTCATTGTTTATTTTTGTTTGTGTGGGAGACTAGGTGGGTGTATTGGGGTTTTGAGATTATGAAATTGTGGTGTGTGTAGTACTGTGGTTTGTGAGAGATTTTGTTTATGTTTGTGTGAATATCTTAAAAAAATAAGCCAATTTTTTTAGTTTATTTTGACGGATTCCATTCCACACAAAATAAATGATAATAATAATAATTAAAAAAATCCCTCTCCTTTTTTACCATACCTGGAATAGGCAACAAACAAAGCACATCTAAATGCACTCTTAATGAAGGCTACTATTAGAAAATTTCCGTTTTGGGTGAAATAATAGAAGGATTTCGTATTCTAGTCTTTAAAAAAATGTTCAACAAGATGTCATAGAAGTTTTTACCCTTCATGAAATCATTGATTATCTAACACAAGTTGGGTGTTATATAACTTTCAATGCCAAATGAAACCAATTTCCAATTTGGCTTAAGGATTTTTTTTTTTGTTGGTGCTAAGTGACTGAACTTGGCTGAGTTTGTCATGACCCAAATCCATGGAACATGAATTTAGATGCATGACTAACTTGCTGATCTTACATAACTCAATAAACATAATTCAATAAAACTCCAAATAAACAATGCTCTTAATCAATCTTTTACAATACTAAAATCCACAATTTAGAACAACCTCCAAAATACTATGAAAACTAAAGCGGAATAAAAAGAACTAATAATCCTCTAAGGCTTCAAGTATTATTGACGTTGCCTAAAAACGCTCATGCTCTACCTTGCACCTTACGAAGTAATCCAACGGTTCTGTTCCCTAACTAAACTTTAATATGAAAAATTGTAATTGATAAGGTGAGCCACACATCCAGTAAGCAATTATACACAATACACAACAGGATAGAGTCAAGCAAAGCATGAGTATTTTGATTTTTCACAAACTCATTCAATGATATCAACTATAATTATTCTAAAACATATAAAGAATCACTTAATACATATGTAATCACACCTTAAAATCATTTAAAAACACATACATATGATTAATCAAAACACAGTGTCACATACACACATATCACATATTCTCACATACAATCCTGTGAGCGGATACCAACATCTAACCATTGCTGGTGAGGGATCAACACATATTATCACATACAACCCTGTGAGTGGGCTTACACATATATCTGATCAATTCTAAAAACACTTATTTTGAGTCACATATCACAAAAACAAAGTTTATACAAAATAGAATAATTTTCTTAATATTAACAATTATTCCAAATATAGAGACATATCGAATATCACAATATCGAATTGAAACATAAATCAAAGGATGCTTGACTCTCTTACGGAACAAATAGGAACTAAGGAGTTTATACAAGTATTTTACAATTCTTGAATAAATCTGAAAATTCAATTTGCTAAAAGAAATGTTTTAAATACTATTTGGGAAAATAGGAATATGACTTTGAAATCACTTGGTTTTAAACAAATTTAAAGATCAATAACTTTTTTAGAAAACTTATCTTCAAACTCAACTCTTTTTCTGAAATTAGTTTAGTTTAGAAAATCATCTTTTAAATGAGATTTGGACGTTCAAAACGTTATTTAAATTTCGAAATTTCTCTTTAAAACATTATTTGAAATTCAAAAATTCTCTTTTAATGGTGTAAAATTGCTTTTGATAAACTTTAGAAAACACATGCTTAAAACATAACCTTTGAAAACCTTTGACATCTAGGAGCCTAACAAATAAAACTTGTGCATATTATGCATAATTACTTACCTCTCTTGCTAATACATCTGAACATAGCTGAACACTTTAATCTTCCGTAAGATCTAAACAAAAGAATGCTTTAATCAGTAAGCATGGAATCTAATCCTTACAAACCTTTTCTTTCCTACTGTCCTACAAAAATCAGGTATGAAAACTACTTTCGTATGTACCATTGAATTAAGCAATTTATTATTCCTTATCAAAGTCCCACCGCAACAATATTTCCCCAAAACTAATCTGTACTACTATAGAGTTCAAACAAATTTCTATAACCACAATTGATATTCTAGGCCAATAATGTTTCCTTGCATTGGGTCAAATATCATATTACCATTAGAGAAGCAGCAGCCGAAATACCCTAGACCTTAGATTAATATTCCCATTGAAAACGTAAGGATACAGGGCCACCTTTAGGATTAAAGGTTATAATCATGAAGTCCATATTCGAATGAAATCTGTAGGCAACTCAATGAAATCTTGTACTCACTTTTAGGAATTAATCTAATATATATAATCCTTTGTTAGACCCAAGGTTCTCAATTTCAACGGGTAATCAAAATTAAATACAATAGTACCATAACTGAAGAGTATTACAATTGGATCTTTACATGAATAACACTTATAATTAACCATCTTTCCATTGAAATCGAATAATTAATTTAGTGGACATAACTAAATCTTACCAAGCTGCCAAAACCATAAATATATCTCAAAATTTATAAACAGTATAGAAATATTGAGATGAAGTTCTCACCTTGATTTCGCAGCCAAACCTTATGCCCTTAAACAATTTTGCCTCCTTCTTCTGTCACGCCACCTCTCTCTCTCTCTCTCTCTCAAATTTTCTTTGGCATCCACTTTTACTAAGAAACCCTTCTAATGAAAACCCTAATTGAGATTAAATTCTATAAGAATGTGGTGTAAAACTCATGTTTTATCCCTCCAATCCCAACATACCACATAATCTTATTACATATTTAAGAATAAACACAATCACACTCAATCAATTCTAATACCCATATATAAATCCAACCAAATTAAAAATTTATTGAGATGTTATTAGGTATGGTAGGATGTATTGAATTTTAAGTAAAATGTTGACGTAGCAATCACTTATTGGATGGTGTAAAATGTTTTACACCACATCCTTATAGAATTTAATCTCAACCCTAATTATCTTTTCCTCTACCCTATTTTTTAACGCATGGGCGATGTGGACTTGGTAGAGTAGTGGACTGGAGTTTAAAA
Organism: Quercus aquifolioides; assembly: GCA_019022515.1. NCBI lineage: Eukaryota > Viridiplantae > Streptophyta > Magnoliopsida > Fagales > Fagaceae > Quercus > Quercus aquifolioides. The sequence goes on from CM032332.1 coordinate 55,895,007, forward strand.
CCCACTTAAACTTATCTCTTTAATCTCCAAGAGGCTTATAAACATCTTCCTCTTTTATTTATTTATTTATTATTTTAACTGCTGAACTAAATTATATACACTGAAACTTTAATCTTCTCACTTATTTTGTAACACTACAAAATTATCTACTCCTATCTGACTATGCACACATATAATACCTCAATTCTATATTAATAATGCCAACGACAGTGATCATCATAAAATCAAATCGGGGTATGACAGAGTTGTGTTGGAATCTTGTGGAAGATTGAATGGAGTGGTAGTCGTACATATAGAATCATGCAGTTTAGTTGAGAGTTGAGAGTGTTGAGTAGTTTGACCCATCATAATATATAATCAAATGTGACAGTACAAACTCTGAGGCCCTCTAGATCCTACTGTCCTTTTTCTGGATAGTATTCTGTTTTTCTTAAAAGTTAAAACTATACAATTTTTCAAAGCATCTTCAATAGTATTGCTAAAGTCAAAATATTTTTTATAATAAAAATTGAGACCAAAAAAATGGTCTTCAATAGATTTTCTAAATCTAAATTTTTTTTGACTCATAAATAGTAGCTCAACAAATCTGATAGACTACTGTTCATTCTTCAAATGTTTTTTTCTATTATAATAATCAAGTGTTGAATAAAAAAATATTGGGAGATGTATAGTTATTAAAAAAAGAATAAATAATGAATGAAAAAATAATATTTAAATGAGATAGAGAATATTATAGAGAATCTGTTGAAAAATGTATTTGAAAAAGTTGGTAAATAAAAAGTAAAAGTCACTGTTTATTCTCAAAACAGTACAAAAATTTGATAAATTTACTAGAGATGATCGATATATTGTAGTTTGGACTTTGGAGTTGGGACATTGGAGACAAGATTTTCTATCCACTTGTTAGAATTTTAAAAAAAAAATATATATATATATATATATATATATGTAAGAGGGGAGGGATGGTTAATTAATGGTTTAAATAGTAACTCTGACCTCAGAATATGATTCTTATTATTTACTAATTGAGCCATGGGACAATCCTATTAGAATTTTTGGGTGGCTTTGATTGCTACTATTATTTAACTGGATGAGTCTAAACTGCCCATCCCTCAAAGAGAAAACTTAGAAAAAGAAGGGGAGTGGGACTGGGACTGGGACTGGGACTGGGAGGATAATTAAGACAAAATAAAATGCTCTAAACACAACAAATATTATTATTATTATTTTACAATTTGTTGAGGTCATAAATTGTGATTAATACAATATTACTTTAGGTGGATCACCACTTATATTACTTTATTGTATATCAATTACAATCAATCATATTAGCAGTTGTGACAAATATTGTATATTAGGATATTGAAGAAAAAAAATTATAAGGGCCAAAATGTGAGTGTATTTGGTATGACTTGTTTTTATTAATTTTTAATTGCAATAAAATGTGTGTTTGGCAGGATTTATTTTTATTTTTTCATTTTATTTAAAATAAATTATGTAAAAGTATAACTATAATATATAGGGGTGTTCGCAGTGCGGTGCGGTGCGATTTTGGGTCATTTTTAGCACCACACTTTGTGGTGCGGTTTAGCTAAAACCATAACTGCACCGCACCTTATTTTTGTGGTCACATGTGCGGTGCGGTGTGGTGTGGTACGGTTTAGAGTTTAGCCAAAACCATAACTGCACCACACCTCATTTTTGCAGTCACATGTGCGATACTATGTATAAGATGCGGTTTGAAGTCGGTATATTTTTCAAATTTTGGACTTTTCCTACTCAACCAAAAACTAATTTTTCCCTTTTTTTGGGCCAAGTTTTAAATTATTGATTCAGTTTTTTTTTTATTTTGAGTTGGCTTTTCTAGTCAACACTTGCTAGGGTTATTAAACTTTTTAAAAAAAAACTAGGGTTGTTAAACTATTAATAATATATTTAATATTAAAAATAAATAAATATATTAATATATAGAGAGGGTGCGGTGCGGTTTGTGCGGTTTTTTTATTACAAAACTGCAAACCGCACTGCACCATGCGGTGTGGTGCGGTGCAGTGTACTATTACTTGCGGTACGGTGTGATTATGCCATTTTGCGAGCGGTTTTGGTGCGATTTTTGCGGTTTTTGCGGTTTGATAAACACCCCTAATAATATATATCTAAAAATAAAATATTTTGAAAAGTTATATCTAACAAAATAAGCTGAGTTTTAAATGTAAACTTGTCCCACGTTGTTAAAGAGAGAAAGAGAGTTAAATAGTACTCAACTACTCATTATGGGGTGGGTTTGTGGTTTCCGGCCATAAAGCCTTCATTTACTTTTTCTCATTCTAATTAAATTAATTTTGAAAAAACTATAAACTTTACTAATTTTTTTTTTTTTTTTCGTGCTGTATTTTTAAACCACAACAAAGTACATTTTTCCCCGTTTTCTAAACAAAATTGCTAAATTTTCACCAAAAAGATTCGCTTATTACACTCTCACACGGTCACATTGGCTCCTCACTTGAACCTACCAAACACAGAAATTTCAGAAAAGAAAAGGGGGTATGTGAATTTTTTGGTGGAAGTTTGATACCTAAGGATTTATTGTGTTCCAAATCAATAATATTAGAGAAAAAAAAAAAAACATAGTTGTTATCAATAGTTTATCAAGATAGTAAGCTTTTTTATTAAGGTATTAAGTAATAAATTATAATTACACGATCAAATAAGTGACAATTCTTATTACGTACCACTGTACCATACCTCATCTGCAAAAAAGAGTGATTTTTTTTTTCCTGAATGTCACAAGAAATACTAGATACTAAATGGTACCATCAGTCCATCACCAGACTCATAAATGGACAATACAGGACCAACTTCTTTTTCCTATGCCACACCCACACTCCTATATGTATATCTATACTAGGAAAATCTATTGCCATTGCCAAAAGGAGCATTATGATCTCACTCTCATGAAGGGACAGACTTGTCCTTACCCCTTAGCAGTTAAAGCCTTAAAGGCATTATAATACTCTCACAAACACAGTAATGACTTTTTTTAAGTCTCTTAAACCCATTGTTTAATCTCCATAAACAAAACTAAAAACACAATAATGCTCTGATTATTAGTATTCCACAGGGGTTGAGAAGTACTAAAGAAACAAACAATAAATAATACATCTCTACCCAACAATGGCAGAGCTCTCTCTCTTTCTTTGTGCAACTTTTGCCAGTAATTTGCCAAGTTTGACTCCTCTTTTTACTCACCAGTCACTGCCCTGTCTCTCTCTGTGACTCTGGTCAGTGGGCACCACGTCTAAGCTAATAACAAGCATGCACTGATCTAAATGCTTATCATGACCTAATATAGCTTATTATTTTTATTGATTTATTTTATTAAGCAAGTATAATAATTATACTTAGAAACAAGGACGAGTACGATATATCAACACGACTTATTTTATAAAAATTATAATATGGCCTGGTTAATATGACACAATCACACAATATAACGTAAGTATGGTGCTTTAAATAAAATATACGCGCTTTCTAGTAATTATATTTAGAAAAACATATAATATTTTTTTAAATGTTAAATTATTAATATTATAATCTGATTTGACAATTCATATAATTAGTGTAACACTAATAACATAATAAATAAATTTTTAACTTTTTTTTATACTAAGGTGGCGTTTGGGTTTTGATGAAACTAGACACATTTGCGGCTGCGTTTCCTTTTTTATTTTTTGCTCATTGAGAGGTGCATTTCAACTGGAAAGTGGTTTGTCAATGGGTCTCGTGCACTGTTTACAAGACCCACAAATCTCTTTATTTAACAACTTTTTTATTAAAATAGGTCCCACGATATTATTCACACATTTAAAAATTATTTTACTACAGTATTTTTATTTTCAGTAAAATAAGCATTATCCAAACAGATCCAAGTTAACATATCACTTTAAAGGGTTTATGTAATAAAACTTATGTGTATAATCACTCTACTCTTTTAAGATTAAAAAGAAAAAAAAAACCATTGGGTTTTAGTTTAAAATCTCAATCAAATATGAATGGCATAAAATAAACAATAAGTTTACCAACGTAACAAATTTTACAATATTTTTATTAAGTGTTAAAATGATTAGTTATAATTATGGTACAATAAAAATTGATTCTAACGAATGAAAATGATGTTTCATTAATAATAATTTGTTCTTATAATAAATTATTAAAGTATTTTAAAATTGATTGTATCCATAATATTATTATAAACTCAACAAACATATTATAAGCAATCTAAGTGGGGTGGCTATGGAGTCTATGGACAATGGAGTATAAACAAGTGTATATTCCACGCACATGTAAACAAAAGTGTAATTTATATGCGTTTTCCTTACATGTGAGTTGTGACAAAAAAAAAAAAAAAAAAAAGGATGTCGCATGCACTGTTGCACAAGCTCGACAAGTAGTATCTTTCCATGTTTGTTTTCTGGCATTCATCAACCTTTTTAAGAATAAAAAATGCTTGATCTTTCTCTAATTCTCTCTAAATACTCTGCTGAAATTTTATTTTATTTGAACTTTTTTATAATTTAAAAGCAGAGAATAGGATTGCAATGGTCGTACACCAATTCATTTGAGTACAAAATACAAATTACCAAACACGAGTATGCCTTCTTCTCTCTCTTTCTCGAGCCCCTTGCCTTCTTTACGCCCTATGGTTCTGCCTGCTCTTTACTGTCATCTACTTGCTCTCTCTCTCTCTCTCTCTCTCTGTGCTAATCTTTGGTCTGTTTTGCTTGAACTCTGCTAATCTCTCTAGCCAGTTTTATAGTATTAAAAAATAAAGTCACCACTAATATCTCTGCTAACATAGTTGCATTTTTATTTTTTTTGGGCTCTCAGAAAAAAATACTGCTACAACATATTACCTCTGCAGAATCTTTATCCCTGCCAAGAGATGAAATGGGCAGCTCCAAAAGGACTAAAACTTCTCAAAGAGGTGCATTTCTAACAAAACCCCACCTTTCTTTACCAGAAAAATGAAATGGGTTGCTCTAAAACTCCTCAAAAATCTACATTTTCTCATCTATTTCTCTAAACTGGTAACTTAAGACAAACTCATTCTCCATTTGGAAAAAAAAAACCGTCTCCTTTTTATCAGAAAAGAATACACAGATTCCTCTAAAAAAGCCACCTTTTCTTGCTTTTTAGCCTGTTTTTCTAAAAGCAGCCTCACTCTAACACCTAAGTGAAAGCAAGAAAGAAAGTCCCTCCAAACTTCACTAAGAGAAGAAATGGGTTGTGTTGCTTCTAAACTAGAGGAAGAAGAGGAAGTAGTTAGTATCTGCAGAGAGAGGAAACGCCAGCTAAAGCTTGCTGTGGAGAAAAGATATACTCTTGCAGAAGCACATTGTAGGTACTGTCATGCACTTTATGCTGTAGCTGCAGCTATAGAGCTCTTTGTTGCTCGCCACTCTTCTCCTTCTTCACCTTTTCTCATCACTTTTCCACCACCTTGCCCTCCTTCTCCACCAACTGAGAATGTGATAAACAACCCCATGTTCCTTCAGCAAAGACCCTCTGAGTCCACCACACATGAAGCCATTGCTTGTGAGTCATGTGGGTCCTCAACCTCTTCAGATTCTTCTGAGGAAGAGAGAGAAGAAGAAGAGCAAGAAGCAGCAGCAGAAAGAGGAAGATTAGAGCAGCCATGTGGGTACTTTTATATGCAAATGCCACCACCAATGTCATCACCACAGAGAGATTTTGGGTGGGATTTCTTTAATCCTTTTGACACTGTGAGACCTGAGGTTATCGGTGGATACCAAAGGAGCTCAGATGATGATTTAAGGGTTGTGAGGGAAGAGGAAGGGATTCCAGAGCTAGAAGAGGAAGGTGATCACAGAGAAGAGCAAGAAACCAAGGTGGTGGTGGCTGAAGAAAATGTTGGTGAAAAGCATGACAGTGGGGTTGAGGTGGTGAAAGTGGTGGATAGTGCTAATGTGAGCCAAAAGGAACACAAGGGGCTTACAGTTATTGATACCCCAGTTGTAGGGAGGGAGCTACTGGATGCACTGAAAGATATTGAGGATCATTTTATCAGGGCTTATGATTCTGGCAAGGATGTCTCTAGGATGCTAGAGGCTAATAGAGTTCACCTACAGAACAACTTGGAGGAAATAAAAGGTGGGTCTTTGTTTGTACTTCAATATTTGTTGATAATAGAAGTCGTTCCTATGTCCTTTTAGCTCTGCATGGTCCTAGATTAAGTTGCAACACAGTTTTTAAATTGATCTGAAGTGTGGTCTCGTAAGAAAATAAGGTGGGGTTTTTACTCCCAAGTTTTGAAATTTTTGCAATTTTATTCTTTGGTTCTATCTTCTATGTCATCTTTGCTTGTAACTTATTTTTACCTGCAATCCAAGCTTTTAAGTTCATTTGCAATGTAGTTTAAGGGATATACATGGTGCAAATTTGTTTCTTCCTATAATTTCCAAAAATTCCACCTTTGGCATGGCTTATCTGGGTATGCATGACAGCATTAGTATTAATTTCAGTTGCAGTCAAATCTTCAGAATTCAGATAGCTTGACAGTAATTTCTTTCAAATTCTTGCCTTTTCCTTTGGGTTTTGGTTTGTCCCTGTAGTAGTCCCACACTCCCACCACTGTTTCTTCTTTATCTTTTTGTAAGAAGTATTACTTTAGTGCTTATTTTTCTTTCCTTGTTGAACCTTCTATGCCTTTACATGAATTATATCAGTGTCATTATGTCCTAAACAACCTAGATTCCCTTTTTTCTTGAACTAACTAAAAGGTTTATCTAGAAGAATTTCTCCCCTCCACCTGGACCACTTCCCTCCCTTTTCTTTTCTAAGCCAAAAGTAAGAAAGAAGGAAGGGAGAAAGACCCAAAAGCAAATAAAAAAGTCATGAGATGGGTAGGTAGAATAAGTTCCAAAATAGTGGATACTGCCAATGGAGTGGCGATGCCATACCTAAAAAGGAAGAGACTCATAGAATGGCAGAGGTGAATAGAGTTAGTGCACAATTTTGTTAATCCATAATCATGATCCTTTCAAGTTTCAATTTTGTTTTTCCTCTTCTTAGAAATTGTACTATTTTGTTCTTCTACTATTGTGAATTGCAGAGAACGATTTGATCTCTGAAAACAAAATTCTAACAAAGGAAGAAATGCTTTAAATATAATTCCATTATTTTGGACTTAAACAGAGAAAGTCTTATTATATATATATGTATATGTTGAAGATATGCCTTAGCTTGTGTGTAATCCTCCTGACTTAACTCCATAAAATTGACCTATTTAATTTATTATGTAAATATGTAGATTTGAGTTTGTTGGTTTCTGATAATATTGGACCCTGGCATCATTTCCTTTTATCAGAAAGCTAGGATTATAAATACTTTGTTAAGTATTTTCAAATGTGGGTCTAAGAATAACTTTTTCTTTAACATTTTCCAGAATTTATTTAAGAACATCTACTTTAATCCTGCATATGTCAACTCCTACCGTACAAACATAATGCTTCACTTGTCCTCATGGATGCAGAGAACTCAACAAAACTCATCCAAGCTATCTCATGGAACCGGTCCATTTCATCTAAGCCTTCATCATGCAAGAGTCTTGTAGCATCCACTTCCAAAGGTTCTTCAACATGGACAGAGTTTAACAATGACCTCTTTGAGGAATATGGAGGAATGGCTTCAGGAAGCCATTCACTAACCTTAGGAAGACTTTATGCTTGGGAGAAGAAGCTGTATGAAGAAGTTAAGGTAAATTATCCTCTCTCAAAACTGTCTTCCCTACTTCCATAATTTATTCCCAATGAAATTATAATTTTATCTGTTTTGTCTAGCGTAGACAAACGCGAAGAGATCAATATATGGTTATGCCAGTCGCTTTTGCAATTTTTTTCCTATTGGGATATAGATTGTTTGGCACTTATGGCTTAGGATTTTAACTTTTGAGTTGTGCAATTTTCTGCTTCTTAGATTCTTTTGTGTCATCCAGTGACTTTAGGTCCAGCTTCACATGGATTCCTATCTTCTATCTTGTGTAGGGGTGTGCATGGGTCGGGTTGGGTCGGGTTGAGGGGATTTTTTGACCCAACCCACCATGGTGGGTCAAAAAAAATTCAACCCAACCCAACCCACATGGGTCGGGTTGGGTCGGGTTGAACCCACGGGTTTGACAAATTTTTATTATTATTATTATTAAATTTATTAAATATATTATTATTAGTATATGTTATATATTATATATATAATATTATATATAAGCACTTATAGTATATAATGTTATTATTAGTATATATTAAATATATTATTGTTAGTATATATTAAATTTACAGCTGATTTAAAAAAAAAATTTATTAAATATATAATATATTTTAAATATATATTAAATATGGGTAGGTCGGGTCAGGTTTGCGGGTTTGTAATTTTATGACCCACACCCAACCCGACCCGCTATAAAAATTTTTGTGACCCAACCCGACCCACCAAGCCTTTAAAACCGACCCAACCCGACGGGTCGGGTCGGGTCGGGTTTGGCGGGTCGGTGGGTTTTCTGCACACCCCTAAATTCTTGTGCTATAAGGATAACAGATCACCTAGAAAAATGGTAGCCTGACATCCTTGATTATCAGTGAATACGTAGCAGTCTTGGCTATCTTATTATCTTTATTTTGGATTTGTAGGTTTGGACAATGACATTAATAGGACCCCTACTTAGATAATTTGGACACTAATAACAAACACCAAATTGAGAATAAATGCAGACATTTCTTAATTTCACAGAAGACCTTGCTTTTAGAAGGCTATATTTTTTATTTTTTTATTTGTTTTTGGATTGGTAAAATAGTTAAAAGCAAGAGGGAAAATTTAGTAGGCTAAAATAATGGGATATCTATACTACCCAGACAGGATTTTTTGCTAATACGATGCACACTAAATGACACTAGTTTTATATTTATCAGAATAGCCACAATCATGTTAGAGATGGAATTTAACTGCCTGAGGATGTAAGAAGAAGAGACTTACACTGAAACAGTGGCAAAAATTTATACGGTAGCACTATCTCTGTAGGAGTCCGCAGCTACATTTACGAACTATACTTACACTTCCTAAGTGTGTATTTTAGAAATATTTGTTGCAAGAAAAAATCTCAAACGACATTTACCAATAAGCTATTTATGTTGACAATCTCCAACCCTACAGCTAGCTACTTGATGCAAGGTGATAGGTTTTGATACAGTACTCTTTGATGAGCTACTGAAAGGTTCTGGTATGTGTAGAGACTAGAGAGCAAATTGTTGTTATTTTGATTTCACTGTTTGCTATAACTTTGGCAAAGATAAACAGAATTGTTGCAACTAGATGTTAGAACAGAGATATCCCATCATGACTACTGTTGGTCCCTTACCCAGCATTTGTCATATATACTTTGATTTGAATGTAAACCATAAAAACCTAAACAATTGGAGAATTAAACTTATGTCTTCTAAATCTAATTTCGGTATTTGACATGTTACTTTGTCCTTAGGCTGGAGACAGCATGCGAAAAATTTATGAGAAAAAATGCTCACGGCTGAGAAACCAGGATGTCAGAGGAGATGATGAACTCTCTCTGGACAAAACCAGAGCTACAGTAAAAGATTTGTATGCCAGGATTTTGGTTGCAATTCGAAGTGCTGAGTCAATCTCAGAGAGAATTCAGAAAATGAGAGATGAAGAATTGCAGCCTCAAATTGTTGAACTATTAAAAGGGTAAGGAGTTAAGCCTTAACAAAACAAGCACACTCAAAAGTCACAAAAGCTTTCCCTAGTTCTCTTATTTTCCTTTTTGCTAGTGCAGCCTAACGAGAACCTGGAAAATTATGTTGGAATCCCATGAAACCCAGAATAAGATCCTCTTTGAAGTGAGGTCTTTTACCTGCCCAACATTTGGAAAATTCTGCAATGACACTCACCGACTAGCTACACTTCAGCTTGAGGCTGAGCTTCAGAATTGGCATGCATGCTTCATGGATTATGTTGCAGCACAGAAAGGGTATGTTGAAGCTCTCCATGGTTGGCTATCAAAGTTCATAGCGCCTGAAGTTGAAGTCTACTCTAGGGGCAGTAGGAGCAGGAATTCAGCTGTGCCTTTTCGAGTCAATGGACCCCCATTGCTCGTGATCTGCCATGATTGGTTAGCCTCCATGGATAAATTACCAGATAAAGCAGTAGCTTTTGCATTGAAAAGCTTTGCAAAGGATGTGAGGGCTCTGTGGCATCAGCAAGGGAAGGAACAGCAACAGAAGAGGAAAGTTGACAGTCTAGCAAAAGATCTTGACAGAAGGATTCTATCATTCCAGAAGGTGGAAAGCAGGTTTCTTGAGTCAAAGCTTACAGAACAGAAGTCAGAATCTGAAGTGGAACATCCAGATGACTACTTGACCGACAAGAAGGATCAGTTGGACACATTGAGAAGTAAGTTGGATACTGAGAAGGAGAAACACCATAATTACATGCAAGAAACACAAAGGATTACATTAAACGGATTTCAAACTGGGTTTTCTACAATTTTTGAGTCCTTAGTGGAGTTCTCCAAGGTTTCTCAAAATATATACAATGACCTTGTAAATTGCAAAGAAAATGCTGAGAAAGCTGGGAACCTATCATACATAGAGGACTCCAAGATTGAAGATAATGGCAGCAGATGATGCATGAAGCTAAAAAAGGGGCTTTGAGGATCTATGATTCATGGATTCTGTAAGGTATTTGTATATTATATTGTGTCAAAGCAGCTCGCTGAGACATTTATTAATATTTTTAGGAAGTTTTTGCAGCATGAACTGATTATTGTTATTATTAATAGTTGTTTATGCTTGTCCGTGGTTTTTATTGCAAAACCTGTGAATTTCCTTTCTGCTTGTCTTTCTTGGCAAGAGTTCCAAGAAGTGTAGAGAGGGGAAATTCAAGTGGGCAATTGTTGTAAGTATAGAACTTTGTGGTCTTGGAAAGGGGAATTATATATCAAGTGTTTGGTGAAAAAAATGCCCGTTTAGCATTGCTTTTGGAAGTAAAGCGATAAAGCTATAGTAATTGAGCTTTTGTATTATAGAGCTTTAATTGGAATGCTCTTCAATGTTTCCAGTGTCTGATAAGGTATGAATAGTGTTTTGAAGTTATGAACTTATATAAAATATGAAAAATGAAATTTAGAGCTTTTTTTGGGGAAAAAGAAACTCTAAATTTTGGCTATAATTGCAAAACTGTTTTCAAATTCACGGATCCCTTTAAAGTTCTAACAAAATTTGCCAAACTACGTACTATGAGACAAATATTCATGACTTTTGAGATGGGCCATTTGATGCTCAAAACTACCTCTACTGGCCCCTGTGAAAGGTGGGGACAAAAAAGCCCCAGATGTTAGCCTTAATTGTGAGAATCAAAGCAACATTCTGCCCTGAGGTTGGCAGCATCCATGATGGTTTCTCTGCCTCTTTGACTTCCTTCATCTCAATGACTTTTAAAGTCTGAAACCAACTATTTCAAGCATCGTGAAATATCATCATTGTCTCCCTCTTACCCGAACGTTTGCTTTATGAGCAGCATGGATTTCATGTTCCAATTATTATGAACCCCAAAAGGGTAACAATCAATTAGGGACTACACCTCGTGAACTATGAGGCAAGCTACGTATAAACTGACCTATAAAACAAACCGACTTTTAAACCATCGAAGCCCAAGCACGCCTTTACATTTTCTTCCCTCTCTAATATCAGAATGCAGAGACGACATTAGTATTGGTATCTGGCAAAAGAGTAAACGTCTGTCCTAGTTGTCGAGTAAACAACTTTCCTTCTTGTATGTAGTAACAATGACAGCAGCCTAACCTTTGGTATTTTATGGTTCCAAAGCTTTACTGATCAGAAGACAACAACATTAACAAGACGAAATCACTCACGCTACGTCAGAAACTAGAAATGACAATGCTAGTCCCTCATATCTTAAAAGCTATTAATGAAGATTATAAATTTATAATTTGATTTGCGAGCAAATTGTGGAAATGATTAGAGTTTCGCTACATTCTACTTTTGGTTTTGTACAATATGCGCAATGATACACATCCTATAAAAGCTCGGGTATGATCATGCAAATGAATAATTACAGATTTCAAAATATCAATTACAAATACACTTCTCTTAGTCTTATCTAAGGTACAGAGAGACCAACAATTGAGAGAAGAGTATAAATTCGCTTATTACAGCAGCAGGGGAGTGTACGCCAAGAAATGGGACGATGTCTACCTGCAACCAGCTCTCAACAGCAGATCCCACCACAGCACCAGCCACAAGCCCCCCTAAGGTAATTACAGTAGCTTTCCCTGCAAATATGAACAACACACTCAAATATTTCCACCTAGCTGAAGCATATAAGAGATAAAAATTTGTATTCTCTAAAGCCTTGGCTTGTTTAATAGAAAAGGCTGGAAGAGTGATCTAATCCCCCTCCTTTGTAGTCCAAATCATCAGCTGAATCATTCCTACATCCACAAAATTAAAAATTTTTGCCCTTGCCTTGCTTTAAAAGTGGAACTATCAACAGCAGTCTTGATTACCTTTTCAATAGCAGGATACCATTTTTTTTCTTTAGCTGTTTCGTTTCTGGACCACCAAACTCAACCAGATCACCATGGCAAAACCAGAACTATGTACAAATCATACTCCATTTAAGTTCTCAATAGTTTGTCTTCCTTCAGCCATTCACATTCCTTCAGAAGCAAATCAATTTTACTTGATTCTTCTTTGTCAACAACAAAGTGACCGTAGAAGAAGTGACAGATATGTTTAAGCTAAATTCACTACCTTAACTAGACTCAACCAAAATTGTAGCTCCAATGCCAGCAACATCAAAATGACAGGTTTTAATACCATAACTCGAAACCTTGCTTTACTAATGGGAGAAGGAAATTCAGATTAACGGCTAGAATTATTTATAATCAGAACCATAAATCACTTAAAAACTCTTAATAAATAATGTCCAAGATGACTTAACTAATGCTCCGTTGATAGAGGATGGTTTGTCCCCACCTCCTCATCCCTCTCTATCTTTTCTCTTTCTTCCCAATAATGAAGAACCAACTTAATTTACACAACCGCAAGACTTCCATAGTTGACTTAAACATATTGATAACAATGTAAAGTGAACATGCTACCGGCCATGCAAGGAAGCTCCTTTGAATCCAAATAAAGCCATGTAAGTAGTACCATCAATATAAAAAAGCCTTACCTAACTTCACATTCTTTTTGGTCATGAAGTACAAGGAAGCTCCAAAGCTACCAGCCAATATCAGTCCAGGAACATCAGCTCCAGAATAGGGAAGGGAAGAGGATGTTGAAGCTCCATTGACATAGGTTAATACCATCAAAGCCCCATACACGCCTGCTTGTATACCTAAATCACCAGTTGATGGTGTGTCAACTGAAATGGGTGAATTCTTCACAGTAGTCTGCAACCACTGAGGCATTGATCCGATGCCAGGAGCATTCACAGGTTTAACATCGGCATAACGGATGCTACTATTCACAACTTTTCCTGCTCGTCGCTGAGTTAAGCTCCGCATAAGCAACATGTCATATGCAGCCTCAACCTAAAATACATTCAAACCAGTAGTGATAAGGAAATCAAATCTATCAGCAACTTTATTAGGATAAAACTCGCAGAAACAATCAATTCTTTCAATAATTAATAAATAACAGAAAGTCAGAAACTAAACATCGACCTGCAGTATACACCACCAAATGGGTGTAATGTAACCTTCTGTATTAAGCGTGAAATTGAATAAATCAGACACATCTATAACCAGAATCATACTTACTATAACAACATCAATATTAAGAACCTTCCAAATTATAAGGTGAGTATCTATTTTACAAACAACACTGCACATCACATCCACAAAGTACAATGTCTTCTATGACAAACCACTGGCCTTGCACACTAAAAAAGAACACAACCATTATACTTTTTTCACATTTGCATGACTCTTCTTCCAATCTTGTGGTCTAAAATCTTTAGCAATTGTCCAATCAATCCACCTATAATCAAGTACAAAATCTAAGACAAACTTACCACAATGGAAATATATATAAACACACACATACACACACACACAGGCACAAAACATATTAAGACACCTAAAAAATAAGGAGAAAATTTGTAATAATGTGAAGATAACATAAACAAAATGGAAAGTTGTATTTTAATCCTTGTATTTTAGAGATATGCTATGTCCACAACATTTTCACAACAAATCCTAAGTGGTGGGTTGTTATTGGCTGTTATGAGTCGCCAAAAAAGTAACTTAAGTTGTAAATTCAAATTAGAACTAATAACAACTTACCACATATGATTTGTTGTGAAAATGTTGTGGGCGTAGCACTCCTCTATATTTTATGGGCAGTTTCAAATCAAACGCCAAAGTTTAAGAACATTACAAATTAAACCCCATAATTTCATTAGTTCCAAATCAATCCTATAAAATTTGAATTGAAACAAGTGAAACTATAAGATACTCCTAAATAGGGGCAGCAATTCATGTTCACATGTTGTGTTCATGTATAGGCCAACACAAACACCACACGTTTACTAATCCCTCGACCCTAACACGACCTGGACTCGAATAACCCTAAAATAAAACCTTTCTTTATGTACTTTGAAACTTGAATTTGTTCATGTCCGTGTCGAATCATAAGTATTCAACTGTATAGGCCAACACAAACACGACATGCTAAACTAATCCTCCACCCTAACACAACCGACTCGAATAACCCATCTAATAAAAACTTTTCTTTTGTTTAATTTGAAACTTAAATTCCAAACTAAAATGTAAATTGAGCTAAAGAAAATTAATAACAATATAATGAAATTAACAACTAAAGCTAAAGATGTTAACTTGTCAACTTTGTTTACACCATTTAATAAGTGATTGTCTTGTTAGTATTTTACTTAAAATTCAATATATACTGCCACACCTAATAACACTTCAATAAATTTTCAATTTGGTTAGATTTATATAAGGTATTAGAATTGATTGAGTATGATTGTTTTTATTCTTAAATATGTGATAAGATTATGACTTGGCATGTTGGGATTTGAGGTGTAAAATGGGTTTTACACCACGTTTTACGGCTCAAAAATTTATTAGACCCTTCAAACTTAGCTCAAAAACGATAATTCACAGCTAAAAAATCCAAACTTTATTAGAAAAACAAAATCGAAAGGAGAAGAGGACCTGAGCAATCGCATCCTGGTCGTCCTTACAAGAAGCGAGCACGGAGTTTTTGGCGCGAAGTATGTCGTCGAAGGAGGCTCCATCGGAGACTCCGAGGAGCTTGAGTGCGTTTTCAACGGACATCTCGAAGGGAGCCGAGTCGTCGGCTCTCGAACCGGCTTGGAGAACCGGCGGAGCGGCTATGAATGTGCGCCGAGCCGACGAGAATGGGCCGGGCCACGGCCAGGGTTGGTTCTTCTTGGTGGGGTGGCGGCGGCGGGAGATGTGGGGCGGTGGGCCGGGTTTGCGAGATGTGGGTCGAGGGTAAGGTGACCCGGATGTGAAGCGGTTGGGTCGGACTGAGAGTGTGGCATCCATTTTTTTTTTTTTTGGTTTTGGGGAGAAATGAAAGGCTGAGTATAGAGAAAAGTAAAGAGAGAGATAGTTGTACTTCTATTTGCAATGTAGATTTTGTACTTATATTCATGACCATTTGATTGGGGGAATTATTGTAGGTCAAATTATTATGAGGTTCTTTCTCTCTATCCAGTAGCTTGTAAGTTATAACTTTTTTTTTTTTTTTTTTTGAAATGTTGTAAGTTATAACTTAAACCTTCTTAATCAAAAAATAAAAATAAAAAATAAATTCTAATTAACTCAATTGGTAATAAAAAACTGATTGATGTCTTAATCTGATAATAAAAAACTATCATCGGGAGTGGATGTCATAAGTTGAAATTTTCTATAAAAAAAAAAAAAAAACTCAACTTATAATTTTTTTCCATCATCCATCCGAGATGTTAAAGATTCAAATTCATCTCCTTAGTTGTAATTATTGAATTTATAAAAAAGAAAATTATTTATTTTTCAAAAGTTTTATAGTTATAATAAGGGAAAAGTAATATGAACACTGAATTGTTAAAACATTGAAAAAGATTAAGTTGAGTTACAAAAATTATTTTTTATAGTTAAAAAAAAAGGAAAATGAAAAAACAATTATTAATTTTATTGTAAAAGGTTTATAAATTGATATAGTAATGAATTAAATAAAATTTTATTTTGTATTTAAAAGTTAACATATTGATTTATAAGATTTTATGTAATAAAATTTAATTCTTACTAACTCTAATATCAATTTATAAATTTTTTTTTGGAAATTTCCTTCGCCTTAATATGAGGCAACAAAATGGGATGGTTCATAAGTGATAAGACTATCTAATAAGTCATGTAATTATCAAAACAATTGGAAGAATTATTGTAGACCATTTGAACTTCTTTTTTTTGGAGAAAGAACATTTGAACAATTGTTGGTGGAACTATCTTCTTTTTTCTTTTCTTTTTTTAGAAGAAATAAATCCTCTAATTTGATGGTCCAAGTTTTCTAGTTTGAACAAACACCTTTGACCTATCACATACCAATTCAAGGTATCAATGTGTATTTGCAGTCAACTAATTTGCTTAAAAGTGAGACAAAAAAATGACGTTAATAATTAAGCTGATTTAGGCTTATTTAAGGTGAAGTAAGATTTTAAAAAGAGAGGATCCTCATCTCACCATGAAACAACTAAGTAGTACTTTTGTATTTTTTATTATATGATATTTTTAATAATTATAGTTTATGTTAACTATTTATTAGTTGTGTGACTATTAAAAGTACATAAGTAGTCTTATCTCCAAAAAAAAAAAAAAAGGTAGTCTTATGCATCGTCACTCTTATCATTTCAAAGAAATTCCAAAAAATGTGTCTTTCACCTTATTTTCTTTATAAATTATATTAGAGTAGTTACAACAAATTTGTATGTTTAGATATTATAAATTAATGTGTCAAATTTTAAATATAAAATATAAAATTGACAAAATATTTATATTATATTATTGATGTGATACCAATCACATTAATTATCAAATAAATTTATAAATATTTTGTAATAAATTAACAATTTCCTTTCTTCATTGTCATTATCTTTTATTTGGTGCTGTTGCAGCTGTTCAATAAGTATTGGAGATCAATTATAGCCCCACAAGTTAAATGTTTCTTCTTCAATTATCATATTTTGGAAGGCGGGTACACGCCACACATGTCTCCGTCCGATAGGAAGTATCAATGTTAATTGACCACACACATATATATAGTATGTTACTAATTAGTATTGTACATATTTATAATATTACATAAATTATTTATAAATTTGAGTTATTTTTAGTTACACAAAAAATGGTTCATGGTAGTAAAATCATTGAAACTTTTAAAATATATATATAGAGAGAGAGAGAGAGAGAGAGAGAGTTAGATATATAATTAGCGTAAATACACTTTTGGTCTCTATATTTTTTTTTATCATTTCTATTTTGGTTCCTATATTTCTATTTTATCACTTTAGTCCCTAAATTAAAAAACGTGTTCTATTTTAGTCATTACCGTTATCCTACTAACAGAAATTGCTGATGTAGCTAACTGAGGGCACTGCTGGCATTTTTAACGCTGACATGGCTATTAAAAATATTTTTTAAAATAATTTTATATTTTTAAAATTCCATATCAGTATTTTTCAAAAAATTTTAAAATTTTAATTAGAAAAAATCTCAAAAAAATTAAAAAAAAAATTACTTAAAAAAATTAAAATCTGATTAAATTAAATTTTTTTTTTTCCATTTTGGGTTTTAGCTCTTCTCTAAACTAAGGAAAAAAAAATTTAACGGACAACTTTTGATCTGACTATCTCCCTCTCTCTCTTTTTTCTCAGCGAGCTCTCATTTTCTTGCACTTTCTCACCTTCCAAACAAATGGCGAGAAAGTCGAGCGAGAAAGCAAAAAAATTGTAATCATTAATGGCCTGTTTGGAAGTTTAGAGAGGGAGGAGAGTAGAGGGGAGTAGAGGGAAGGAGAGTAGTGGGGAGGAGAGTAGAGGGGAATGGTTCCCCTCCACCTTGTTTGGATGTTTTTAAAATTAGTAAAGGGGAGGGGAGTAATTAGCTCTTCCCCTTGTTTGGATGTTTTAAAAATTAGGATGGAGAGGAGAGGAAATGATTAAAATAGACAAATTTACCCCTATTTGAAAATAGACTTGCAACATTGGTCTATGATTAATTTAGAAATGATAAATTAGGGAATTTACTTGGACAATAATTTATCTACTCTACTCTCCCTCCAAATCTCTCCAATTTGGGGGAATTAAAAATGAGGGGGTTAGAGGGAGTTGAAACCCCTCCAAAACCCCCCCAAACCCCTCCCATTCCTTCCTTAAAAAACTTCCAAGCAAGGTAATTGGACTACTCTCCCTCTCTCTACTCTACTCCCCCTCCTTTTTTAAACATCCAAACAAGCCATAAGTACCAAAAAGCAAGGTCCAAGACTCCAAGTATAAAAGGTCAAGTCGATTTGTTTTCAGTTTCGTCATTTTTCTCAAACACTCCGCCACTAATTTTCCCAGCTCGATCCTTCGAAGTTGCTCTGTATGATCAGTTTTTTGAGTAGAGGAAAAGGTGAGTATGTGAATGGATTTTAGCGTGTTGTTTTCTTATTGTTCAATATTGGCCTTAAGGTGGGGTTTATTTTTATAAGTCTTGTTGTAGCCTTCTCATTCTATGTGTCCTCGTGAAAAGAATTAAACTGAAGCTTTGAACTCAATGTTTTAGCTCTTTGTTGAAAGGTTAAGTTCCATGAAGAAAGGAGTCTCTTTTTGGATTAGGCTCTGCTCAGGTTTTGGTGACAGCGTTGGTGGTTGGCTTGGGTTTTAGCTCTTCTTAACTAAAGTTTTTTTTTTTAAATGGCGTAAATGAACTTTTTAGTCCTTAAATTTTAGCTTTTTTCTATTTTGGTCCCTATATTTTAATTTTACCATTTTTAATCCCTAAACTAATTAATGCGTGTTATTTTCGTCCTTTTCGTCAGTTAACCGACGGAAATATTTGAGATGACTGGCGGAGGAATTAAAATATTATAAAAAATGACACATCAGCATCTAATTTTTTTTATAAATAATTTGTCAATTTTAACTAAATAAAAAAAGAAAAAACACAATTAAAAACAATAAAATATATAAATTTAGATCTAATTCATTTTGAACAAGAACACACAAAAACTTATCATAAATTTAAACATCAACACAAGAACATAAAAGCATAGACCCAGAACCAAACACAAACTCAAATTTAAAAACACAAAGAACAGAATAACAAACATAAACTAGATTAAAAAATTTGAGCATAAGCCTCTCTCTCTCTCCATTACCAAAAAACCCTTTGTCTCTCTCTTTCTCCGATGGCTCTCTCAGACAAATCTTCATGTCAATCTCTAATCTCGAGCTTCCTCCACCGTCTCCACCTCGCACAAATCCTTCGGTCTTGACAAAACCATGCTCGGTGCTGTGGGGGCCTTTTTTGCTGTGTTGGGCTGGGCTGCCCCTTCGTGATTGTAGGCCCAAGTGTTCTGGGTTGCAGGAGTCGAGGCCGGGCCAACTGGAACTCAACTTGGCCGGCTTGTGTGCGAACAATGCCTCGTATGCCAGGGGAGTGCTTACCGCAGGCTGAGTTGTCACAAAGAAAAGCTTACGGCAAGCAGAGCTATTTCAGAAAAATGCTTGCGGCAGGCAGAGCTGTTTCAGAGAAAAGCTTACGGCAGACAGATATAATTGATAAACAGAACCATGTATTCTGGAATGACCAGATAGTCCTTTTAATGGGAAATGACCAAATAATCCATAACTATAATAACATTTAACAATCTTTGACAAATAAATAGTAAAGGAGGATGGTAATAAAAATTAATCAACAGACATGGAACAAATTCAGTTCGGTCCGCAGGAGTAAAGCCAAAGAGGAAGAACGCCTCTTCTCAACGCGATTAACCTTCGAGGAAAAGAAATCCTGTCGTGGAAGTTAATGGGTTTGAGGGAGGCGGACCCGAATGGACAATACCCGAAATAAGTATAGAAGAGAATAGGGATTTGAGAGGGAGAGAAGGGAAGAGACCTATCGGTGCATGCCACTAACTCTCACTCTCTTTCTTTCTATCTTTTCTCCCTTTTTTCCTTTTAGTCTTTCCTTAATTATTTCCACCTTTGTGGTTTTAGTATCGTGCTTCCCCTGTTTTCCTAAGTGTGTTACAGAGTATTTTCTTAGTATTGTATTGCCTTGCTCTTGTTGTTGTTTTTGTACACGGCAGAGGCTCCCTTCTTATAGTGCTTGCCGTGAACGGATTTTACTATTCTACCCTCCAACCGTTTTTGTCTGGTCTGGGAGTACTTGCCGACATTACTGTTCTGTCTGCGGGTTCCCCTGTTACAGACACAGACATTTTTTGTCCGTTAGTCTGCCGCGGCACCTCTTCCTGCCGCGGTGATGTTTTTTCTCTCTCTATCCCTCATGGCATGCACCTATTGGTTCCAACTCAACCTTGCCTCTTTTGGGTGGTATGTCATCCCAGCAGGACGTATCCCCCAAAAGAGCTTGAGCAGGAACCTCAAAACAGGCCTTCCCCTCTCCCCACCTCCAAACCATGCCCTCTTACCTCTGACCCACGACCCCACCACGTCCTGTATTGGCTGGGTACAGGCTGGTGGTGTCTGGGCCTTGCGCGTGTTTATGTCTGAATTCTGCCTGCTGTTCATGCATTTGCCGTGGACTGGAGACTTTGCTTGCCTGCCGTCCGTTTCTGGCTTTTCACGAGTTGCTACTCTGATTTCCCGCTCCTTCAGGATCTAGGCCTTACTCAGTATTGGGCTTTGTGTTCCTTTCAGCCCAATTCGTTAATTGCCTTTGCTTCCTTCCGCATTATTTAGCATTTCCTGCCGCGGTGACTTCTTCCTGCTGGGCCTTTTCTCAGGCCTGCCGTTCCATTCTTTCCCCCAGTGGCTTAATGTGGCCACTGGTGTTCTTGCTTATGGGCTCCCATGTCCCTTTCTTTTTCCTTGGGCCTCTCCGGCCCATTTCTTTGGACGTACTCGGTCCATTTACTAACTCCGCATCCCATGGGCTCTTACTAACTTAATTGGGCTTCCCCGGCCCAATTTCCTCATTCTCATCCTTGGGGTTCATGGGCTTGCCATTATCCCCTACTTTCTTTGTTTACTTTACTTTGGGCCTGCCGCGGCCCATTCTCTCTTTTCCACAACACATACTGCCCATGGGTGCTATTTTCTCTCTTTCCGGGCCTTTTAGGCCCACTTACTTCCTCAAGACCCATTCATTCGTATTGAGGGGCCTGTGATCCATTGTTCCTGCCGCTTGGGCCTAATGGTTTTCTTTCACTTGGTCTGCCTCTTCTCTGCTGCCCGCATTGCTGGGTTGGGCTGCCTTTGTCTATTTCGAAAAAATGACCCTCAACAGGTGCTACTGCTCCAGCAAGCTCCAACAACGGCGTCTTGTCTCCAACCAGGAACTTCATCGTTTCGGCATTGAGCAAGCCCAACAAGATTGAGGTGTACTCGCCGGCCTTCTATGTTACCTGTACCGCCGGTAGTATTCTCAGCTGTGGTCTCACTCACATGGCCATCACTCCTTTCGATCTTGTCAAGTGCAATATGCAGGTCCGATTCTTCTAGATCCCTCGCTTTCTTCCGTTTTCAGCTTCTTTTTGGCTTGGGTTGATAATAGTGGGTTTTCTCTAAGATTGGTGGCTCTGGCGTTGTGAACCCCAGGTAGTGGTGGTTGTTGATTGGTTTGGATTTGTTGGTTGTGGTGGGTTTGATGATTTTTCTGGGTTAGAGGTTTGATGATTTTTCTGGGTTGGTTTTTTAATGTGGGTTTGATGATTTTTTCATGTTGGAGGTTTCAATGGAGGATAGGGATTTTGTATGAATATTTGCATGTTTATTTGATAAGAAAATACAAGAAAAGAAAAGAAAATCTTAGATTATTTTAATTTTTTGGGCAAACCGAAGAACATGAAGAACATGTTGCCCATTGTTCTTCCGAAAATAATGAAATTTTTTTTATTTAGTTAAAATTAATAAATTAAAATTTTTAATTTAGATGTTGATGTGGCATTTTTTAATGCCAAAATAATTTTTTTTTTAATCTTAATAGTGTCGTCAGCCACGTCAGCTTTTTCTGTTAGTTGGTTGACGGCAGGGACTGATATGACACACGCTAATTGGTTTAGGGACTAAAAATAATAAAATTAAAATGTATGGACTAAAATGGGAAAAAGTCAAAATGTAGGGACTAAAAGTGCATTTACGCTTTTTAATGTTTTTTTTAGGCGTAAATGCACTTTTAGTCTCTACATTTTGCATTTTTTCCATTTTGGTCCCTACATTTTCATTTCACCACTTTTAGTCTCTAAATCAATTAACGCATTCTATTTTGGTCATTACCGTTACTCACTTAACAGAAATTACTGATGTGACAAACGGAGTGCACTGTTGGCACATTAAATGCTGATGTAGCCAATAAAATAATATTAAAAATGCCATATCAGCATAAATGCTGATGAAAAAAGACACATAAGCATCCACATCAACTTTTGATTTTGAAAATTAATTTATCTATTTTAACAAAATAAAAAATGAAAAAAACAAAATTAGAACCTAAAATACATGAATTTAGATCTGCCATTCTCTTCATCAAAAAGACAAGAAAAATCATACAAACCCAGAAAATCAAACATAAGAACACAAGAAAATCCACAAGAAAATCAAACCCAGAAAAATCATAAATGAATATTGTACAAACAAAACCAATCCATTTATATATATATATATATATATATATACACACACAAACCAAATTATCCAAAACAAACTCAATCCACATATGCCAACACATACTTAGCTCAACCATACCAACACAAAGCAAAATTAAAATTAAAATAAGAACACAAACCCAGATTAAACATAAGAACACAAACTCAGATTTTCTAGGATTTTCTTTCCCTTTCTTGTCAACCAAACACAAACACAAACTGATCTCCAACAAGAACACCAAAACATCTCAAACCTAGCAATCAACGATCAACAAACCCACCCCACGACCCACTCCAACAACAAACCCACCCTTCGACCCACCATCGGACCCAACCAACCACTGCTTCACAACCATCGACCACCACCATCGATTTTTGTTTCACAACTACCACCACACCGATCTCAGCCTCGCTCTAAACCCAGATCAAAACTATGGAAGTTTATGGAGAGGGGAGGAAACAAGGACGGGCGAGTAGAAAGGGGAATTGGGGAGGGAGAGACATCAGTTTGAGACAGAGAGACCTATCGAGAGAGAAAGACAGAGAGAGCAAAGCACCGATTTGAGCAAGGAGCTTTAGGCATTTGGGTTTGGGTTTGAGCAAAATCAAGAGATGAAGAGAATGGGTTAGGTTAGTCAGAGAAAGAAAAAAAGCACCACAACCAGTTGTGGTGGTGGCGGTGGCGATGAGCAAGGAGGTAGAGCTCGAAAATTTTGGCCATGAATGTGTTTTGGAAGAGAGAGATCTCCGTTTTTTGGAAGAGAGAGAGGAAGCTTTGAGTTTTGGAAGAGAGAGGAAGCTTGGGAATGTTTTAGAAGGATTGGGGGAATCGGTTTTTGATAAGGAAGTTTTAGGTTGAAGTTTTTTTCTGGGTTTGTGTTCATGTGATTGAATATTTTGGTTTTGTGTTTTTTCTTGTTCATGTTTAAGATGAGACCAGATCTGAATTCATGTGTATTTTAGGTTCTAATTTTGTTTTTTTTTTTTTCATTTTTTTTTGTTAAAATAGATAAATTAATTTTTAAAATCAAAAGTTGATGTGGATGCTTATGTGTCTTTATAATCATTATTTTATGCTGACGTGGCATTTTTAATATTATTTTATTACCCACGTCAGCATTTAATGTGCCAACAGTGCACTTCGTTTGCCACATCAGCAATTTCTGTTAAGTGAGTAACGGTAAGAACCAAAATGGAACACGTTAATTGATTTAGGGACTAAAAGTGGTGAAATGAAAATGTAGGGACCAAAATGGAAAAGATGCAAAATGTAGGGACTAAAAGTGCATTTACGCCTTTTTTTTAAGTAAAAAATTTTTTGAGATTTTTTTAATTAAAATTTTGAAAAAATGCTGACATGAAATTTTAAAAATATAAAATTATTTCTTAAAATATTTTTTTGATGGTCACGTCACTGTTGAAAGTGCCAGCAGTGCACTCAGTTAGCCACATCAGTAATTTCCACTAGTGGACTAACGGTAATGACCAAAATAGAATGCATTTTTTAGTTTAGGAACTAAAAGTGGTAAAATAGAAATGACCCCAAAATGTAAGGACCAAAAGTGCATTTACGCCTATATAATTAGGTTTTTGATGGTTTATTATATTGGACTCATTGTTTTTTATACTAAATTAACTCACTTTACAAAAAAAATGAAAAATCTTAAATGAGACATGCAGTACAAAATTTGACTCTAATTGAAATCTAATTTGATTTTTTCTCCACTTTATATATATATAGTTGGTGTGGGGGGGTGAAAGCCCAACCTAGCATATTGGGCCTAGGACCCTATTTGAAGACTACTGTATGTCCGAAGAGAGGAATGTATTTGAGAAGAAGCCCATGTGAAGGAAACATACCTGGATATGAACGAGGGGCATAGTCCGAGGAGATCTTCAATTGTCCGAAGAGGCCATTATCCTCAGATTCAAGGAAGCTTGGTCAAACAAATGTCTGGGAAGTTCAGGTAATCCTCCTAACAATTCTAATGATAAGGATGACCCGCAGACGCGCATGGAGATGATAGGAACGGAGAAATATCTAGAAGACAAACTTCAACCACCACATTAAATGCACTGCAGCTACTTTTCTGGCCGATTAATGTGGAGAAGATCCCTGAACAGTACAATCTCAGCTACCGCCACTCACACAAGGCTAAAGAAGATACCTGATGGGACATGTACTCAAGTGGATGTTTAGATGATGAACAAGTGGACGATGAAAATGAAGGGAGAGGGTGCTATATAAGGAGGAAATGCCTCTGATAAGGGGGGAAAGGAACAAAAAGGAGAGAGAAGAAGAAAATAATTTTACTGTAGCTCTAAGAATTGTAACCAACTTTCATTCAATAAAATGCCTCTTCGGACTTTCACGTTTGCCTTTGTCCAAGTATGATTGCATGTTAGTTCATCCGTAAATACCATAATTAACTCTTGTTTAATTCACATCCAACCCAGTTCTTTCACCCACGCTCTACAAATTCATTGTCTTGGGTTCATTGGGCTCATAATCCATACATTTTGGGCTTGGGCTACAAAAATTGACCCTACAATTGGCGCCGTCTGTGGGGAGAGCTTGTGCAAGGGTGAAAACAACAGTTGGTGATGGCAGGACGAGGTCAACAACAAGCAGAATCTAGGGCATCCCAACACGTGGACCCTTTTCTTAACTTAGAGAGGAGACAGGATCATGAGGATAGTGCGCACACTACGCATACTAGTCGCAGTCAGTCACATGGTGGAAGTCATGCGTGCCATGCAGAAAAGAACTGGAATTTGCAACTGGAGGTAGAAAAACTAAAAAGGGAGTTGCGTCATGCAAAGAGGAAACAGATTTCCTTGTATTTTGATGAGGATCCTGATGACGAGCAGGATGTCACTTATCAGCAAAAATCTCGGACACCAGCCAGTGAATCCTATTCCTATGAAGAAGAATCTCATCGTAAGAGGCAGCACAGAAGCCCATCACGTGGAGATGTAGGGAACGATGCCGTGAGCAGGGCTTTGAATCAGATTTCTAGATCACCTTTTACGCGCAGGATTGAGAAAGTGAGACTCCCTCGGCGTTTTAACCACCCAACGTTTTCCATCTACAATGGTAAAATAGACCCCGTCGAGCATGTGAGTCACTTCAATCAAAGGATGGCTGTCTACTCCAGAGATGAAGCTCTGATGTGTAAGGTTTTCCCCTCCAGTCTTGGGCCAGTTGCAATGAGGCGGTTTGACAGCCTGAAGGCGGACTCCATCAATTCCTTCAAAGAGCTCACCCAGGCATTTGGTTCACGCTTTGTCACATGCCGAAGAGTAGCCAGACCCTTATTTTCATTGCTATCCTTAAGCATGCAGGAGGGTGAGACCCTGAAGGCGTATTCGGATAGATACTGGAAAATGTTCAATGATATGGAGGGCAACTCTGACGCAATGGCCCTAAGCACATTCAAGCTCAGCCTTCCTACTGACCATGGTTTAAGGACGTCCTTATCCGGTAAACCAGTTACTAACATGCGTCAGCTCATGAACCGTATAGAAAAGTATAAAAGAGTTGAAGAAGATCAGCAGCAAGGGAAGGAAAATGACAAGGTTATCCCCCAGGAGAGGAGGGATTTCTGGTCGGACCGTTACAATAGCAGTAAACCAATGAGAGATTTCGCTGGGCAATCAGGACCAATAAATCCCCAAGCAGTTAACACTGTATTCAAAGAGCCAGTACACCAAGTCTTGGAGAAGATCAAGAATGAACCATTCTTCAAGTGGCCGAACAAGATAGTGGGGAACCCTGAGAGGCGCAATCATAATCTCTACTGCCAGTACCATCAAGACCATGGGCATACCACGGAGGATTGCAGGAGCCTGTGGGATCACTTGGACCAACTGGTTCGTGATGGTAAATTAAGACACCTCTTGCACCCCTCCAGCGGCCGAGGAGGACAGATGGGCTCGGGGCCACGAAGAGATGACTCTTCAAAGCCGCCATTAGGAACTATTAACGTCGTCTTCGCCGCATCGGGAAGAACAGGATCCTGGCCATTAAAGGTCATGTCGGTAGTCCGATCACCAGTAGGGGATCTCGGCCGAGGTCTGAAGAGAGTTAAGTCTGGTGCTCCACTGGTTATAGGGTTCTCGGACGAAGACATGGTTGGCACCATCCAACCCCATGATGATGCGTTAGTCATCACCCTCAGGATTGGAGGGTACGATGTGAAGAGGGTGATGGTGGACCAGGGTAGTGCTGTGGAGATAATGTACCCTGATCTCTACAAGGGGCTAGGCCTAAAACCCTAAGACTTAACACCATACAATTCCCCCCTCGTGAGTTTTGAAGGAAGGGCTGTCACCCTGAAAGGCCAAATACGCTTACCTGTGCAGACCGGCTCTGAAGTGGTAGAGGTGGATTTTATAGTTGTGGACGTGTATTCACCCTATACGGCAATCGTAGCCAGACCTTGGCTTCATACACTAGGGGCTATTTCCTCTACTTTGCATCAGAAAGTCAAGTACCCATCTGAAGGGCAAGTTTATGAGATCTTAGGGGATCAATCCGCAGCCCGACAGTGCTTAGTGGCTGCCATCCAACATGAGCCCGAAACCGAGTCCTCGTCCAGGGCTGAAAGGGGTTTATAGCAGTTAAAATCTCGAGTATTGCTCGTAGAAGATCCAAATGAGGGCGCTCGATGCGAAGATTTAGAGAAAGTTGTTATTAGAGACGATCCTGAAAAGTTCTTTCAAGTCGGATCTCAGCTGCCTCTTCAGGAGAAGGAAGAGCTAATAGAGTTACTCAAGAGGAATCTTGACGTGTTTGCCTGGAATGCTTACGAAGCCCCAGGAGTGGATCCCTAATTCATTTGCCACCATCTCAAAGTCAACCCATTGATTATTCCCAAGAAGCAGCCTCCTCGGCGCCCATCTAAGGAACATGCAGATGCAGTGAGAGAAGAGGTAGCCAAGCTCAAACAAGCTGGAGCTATCAAAGAAGTTTTCTACCCGGAGTGGTTAGCGAATACTGTGGTAGTGAAGAAGAAAAATGGGAAATGGCGAGTCTGTGTGGACTTCACCGACTTAAATAAGGCTTGTCCTAAGGATCCATTTCTCATGCCAAAAATTGATCAGCTTATGGATGCCATTGTTGGCCACCCTCGGATGAGCTTCCTGGATGCTTTCCAAGGTTACCACCAGATACCACTAGCCCTGGATGACCAGGAGAAGACTGCTTTCGTCACCCCTATTGGTAACTACCACTATAAGGTGATGCCATTTGGCTTGAAAAACGCGGGGTCTACCTATCAAAGGATGATGATGAGAATGTTTGAGCCACAGCTGGGTAAAAATATCGAGATTTATATAGATGACATGGTGGTGAAAAGCAAGATTGTTGCTGAGCATATGGAGGACCTTGAAAGTACATTTGAAGTCCTTAGAAAATACAAGCTGCGCCTAAATGCTTCCAAGTGCTCATTCGGTGTGGGGTCTAGCAAGTTTTTGGGGTACATGGTGACTCATAGAGGAATTGAGGTTAACCCCGACCAAATAAAGGCTATCAACGATTTACAAGCTCCTCGGAATCCCAAGGAGGTTCAGAAACTGACTGGAATGACTGCTGCCCTGAATCGATTTATCTCTCGATCAGCAGACAGGTGTCGGCCCTTCTTCTCTCTGCTCAACAAGTGGAAAGGATTCGAATGGACTGAAGAATGTGCTTTGGCCTTTCAGCAGCTTAAAGATTATCTAGCTCGGCCACCAATCATGTCCAGTCCTGAGCCAGATGAAGTATTGTTTGCCTACATAGCTGTAGCTCCCTATGCGGTGAGCCTGGTGTTAATACGATCAAACTGTGGTGTGCAAAGACCGGTTTATTACGTAAGTAAGTCGCTGCATGAGGCTGAGATCCGTTATTTGCCTCTAGAGAAGGCTATCTTAGCAGTGGTGCTTGGTACACGAAAGCTACCTCACTATTTCCAAGCCCATATGGTCATTGTCCTCACTTAACTCCCACTCAAGGCTATACTTCGAAGCGCTGACTACACTGGACGGATTGCTAAATAGGGTACGATCTTAGGGGCTTTTGATATAAAATATATGCCCCGCACATCGGTCAAGGGCCAGGTCCTTGCGGATTTGGTGGCTGAGTTCACGGAGCCCCAACTAGAAGAAGTAACGCCTACGTCAGACATGGATGAAAAATCAGTTGGCATGATCTCTCAACAAGGCCCCTCCCATTGGGAAGTGTACGTTGATGGCGCAGCAAACCAAAAAGGTTCTGGAGTTGGACTAGTATTGATATCCCCTGAAAGAATCATTATCGAAAAGTTGTTAAGGCTGGACTTCTTGGCAACAAATAATGAAGCGGAGTATGAGGCCCTACTGATGGGAATGGCTATGGTCCGAAGAATGGGAGAAAAGTCTGTGGAGTTGTTCTCGGACTCAAGGTTAGTCGTAGGTCAAGTACAAGGTGAGTTTGAGGCGAAGGATGAAAGAATGCAGGGGTACTTGAGCCGAGTTAAATGTCTGCAATCGGAGTTCGACTCTTTCAGTTTGCTACACATCCCCAGAAGTGGTAACGCACATGCTGATTCTTTGGCCACGCTTGCTACCTCCTCGGCGCAAAATTTGCCGAGAGTCATCCTCGTCGAGGACTTGCATGGGCCTACAGAGGCAAAAAGAGAGGTAGTCCAGGTTCACCAAGTTAGGACCGGGCTTTGTTGGATGGATCATATAATTAAATTCTTAAAAGAAGATATTTTGCCTGAAGAAAGGGGGGAAGCTGACAAAATTCGGAGGAAGGCGACCAGATTCTGGCTATCCGAGGACCAGAAATTATACAAACGCTCCTATTCGGGACCATACTTGTTATGCATGCATCCTGAAGCGGCTGAGCTATTACTAGAAGAATTACACGAAGGAATCTATGGGAGCCATACTGGAGGCAGATCCTTGGCTCACCGAGCCCTCACTCAGGGCTATTGGTGGCCGAACATCCAAAAAGAAGCCCACGAGTATGTTAAAAAGTGCGATCAGTGTCAGCGATTCGCCCCAAACATTCATCAACTAGGGGGAACTCTTAATCCGCTATCTAGCCCATGGCTTTTCGCCCAATGGGGCTTGGATATTGTGGGACCATTCCCTAAAACTGCAGGAAACAAGAAATACCTTCTGGTCGGCACAGACTATTTCACCAAGTGGGTCGAAGTTGAGCCTCTAGCCAATATCAGAGATGTAGATGTTCAAAGGTTTGTGTGGAAGAATATTGTCACTCGGTTTGGGGTTCCTCATACTCTCATCTCGGACAATGGCCTACAGTTCGATAGCAAAGCATTCAGGAGTTATTGTAGTGAGCTGGGAATCATAAACAGGTACTCCACCCCTACTTATCCCCAGGGTAATAGGCAGGCAGAAGCTATCAATAAGGTCATAGTAAATGGCTCAAATAAGAGGCTAGACGATGCGAAGGGCAAATGGGTGGAGGAATTACCACATGTACTTTGGGCTTACAGAATTACGCCTTGCAGATCTACTGGAGAGACCCCCTTCTCAATGACTTATGGGGTTGAAGCTGTCATACCTTTGGAAACTGGGTTCCCAA
The DNA here is from genome assembly GCA_019022515.1 of Quercus aquifolioides. Classification (NCBI taxonomy): domain Eukaryota; kingdom Viridiplantae; phylum Streptophyta; class Magnoliopsida; order Fagales; family Fagaceae; genus Quercus; species Quercus aquifolioides. The sequence goes on from CM032332.1 coordinate 55,925,532, forward strand.
CATTGAGAACTAGCTCGTTCAATCCGACTGGCAACAATAAGCAGCTAGAGAAGAGTTTGGACCTGATCGAAGAAAGGAGGGAAAGTGCAATGGTTTAGCTGGCACATTACCAACAAAAGCTCAGGCAGGGCTACGATGCTAACATAAAGCTAAGGCCTCTAGAACCTGGTGATTTGGTGCAGAGGAAAGTTGTGGGCACTGCAAAGAACCCAGCTTGGAGAAAATTAGGACCCAATTGGAAAGGGCCATATCGTATCACTTCAGGAGCTGGCATTGGGGCGTATTTCTTAGAAGACCTAGATGGTCATGTAATACCACGTCCTTGGAATGTAAATAACCTCAAAAGGTACTTTTATTAATCGAATCTTTTCTTCAGCCGATATGCCAATTCGTTACATGAAGTATTCTCTCAAGTGTTTAAACTTAAATCCAATCATGCCTGTAGTCCTCGGACCAGATGATTTGGGTTAGTTAACACTTCGTTACAGTTCTCTAAGTGTTTAAACTTAAATCCAATCATGCCTGTAGTCCTCGGACCAGATGATTTGGGTTAGTTAACACTCATTCACCGTTCTCTCAAGTGTTTAAACTTAAATCCAATCATGCCTGTAGTCCTCGGACCAGATGATTTGGATTAGTTAACACTCCATTACAGTTCTCTAAGTGTTTAAACTTAAATCTAATCATGCATGTAGTCCTCGGACCAGATGATTTAGGTTAGTTAACACTCATTCACCGTTCTCTCAAGTGTTTAAACTTAAATCTAATCATGCCTGTAGTCCTCGGACCAGATGATTTGGGTTAGTTAACACTCCGTTACAGTTCTCTAAGTGTTTAAACTTAAATCCAATCATGTCTGTAGTCCTCGGACCAGATGATTTGGGTTAGTTAACACTCCGTTACAGTCCTCTAAGTGTTTAAACTTAAATCCAATCATGCCTATAGTCCTCGGACCAAATGATTTGGGTTAGTTAACACTCATTCACCGTTCTCTCAAGTGTTTAAACTTAAATCCAATCATGCCTGTAGTCCTCGGACCAGATGATTTGGGTTAGTTAACACTCCGTTACAGTGCTTTAAGTGTTTAAACTTAAATCTAATCATGCCTGTAGTCCTCGGACCAGATGATTTGGGTTAGTTAACACTCCGTTACAGTCCTCTAAGTGTTTAAACTTAAATCCAATCATGCCTGTAGTCCTCGGACCAGATGATTTGGGTTAGTTAACACTCTGTTACAGTCCTGTAAGTGTTTAAACTTAAATCCAATCATGCCTGTAGTCCTCGGGCCAGATGATTTGGGTTAGTTAACACTCATTCACCGTTCTCTCAGGCGCTTAAACTTAAATCCAATCACGCCTGCAGTCCTCGGACCAGATAATATGGGTTAGTTATCACTCCTTCACTGTATTTATAAGTGTTTAAGCTTAAGTACCTTCACGCCTATAGTCCTCGGACTAGATGACATGGGTTAGTCAACGCCCCCATACAGTTGTTATTAGTGAGACATAACCTTAGAATGTGTCATGCTTGAAATTCTTGAATGTATTTAAGTTAAACTTATGATAGGCCTCCATAGTTATGTTTTATTCAAAGCCAAGGGGTAATAACACTCTGTGTATATTTGAAAAGCTCCGTGAAACTTCCATAGTCGCTCACTACATTCATTGCTTATTAATAATTTTCGTACTAACTGCTCTTTTCGATTCAAATTTGTGTTATTCGCATCATCTACGTAATATGAGGGTTAAGTTTACCTACATTACCCTAATTGCAAAGTGTAGCTATGAGCAGCAGTAATAAGTCATAAGACATGCAACAAAGACACCAGAAGTAAAAGGAAAATGATTTCATTAATCAAAAGAGAACAATTTACAATCCCTTACTTAAAAGAAAAATTAATACAAATACAAAAGCAAAATTTCTAAGTGTCTAAGCCTCATTTTGAGGGACCAAAGGATCAGCGGCCTGGCTAGACGGGGCCACAGCAGCTTTCGGGGCTTGATCCTTAGATTCTGAGGGTGTTTTCTCTTTCCCCAAGTCCTTGCCCTTGTCTTGGGGAGCCTCAGCTGGCTTGTTCTGTTCACTGAGTTGATCAGACTCTTTAGAGGTCATAAGGTTGACAGGAGGGGCTTTGCCGACCAGAGACTGCTCCGAGGCCTCTTGGAGCTGTGTGGGAGGAGAGGGATCAGACCTTGGGAGTTCACGAATGTCTGGATCATAATATACACTCCCAGGTAGCCTCAATGGGGAATCTGCAGGAACCCCAGCAGCATCCAGTGCTTTTCCCCACGTTATATCACAATAGTCTCGGCCAACCGAGGCAAACTGCTCAGTGAGGTCGACCTTAGTCTCCTCCATCCCCAGCTGATATGCTGCTTTCCTTTCAGCCTCGACTGCCTCCTTGGCCAGCTGAGCATCCTTCTGAGCTAGCTTAGCAGTCTCCTTGGCTTTTGGAAGTTCAGCTCGAAGTTGCCCCACAAGTGCTTTCTCAGTTGCCAAGTTAATCTCGGTCATATTCAGCAGCTTGCGTTGCTCTTCGGCCTGCTTTTCAGCATTCTTCAGGCCCGCGTCAAGGCTGTTCCGCTAATTAGTCATCTCTTTTAACTGCTCAGACAGCAGAGAATAATCCTCCTTCAGGCTGCCCAAAGATCTTTCTGCCTCAGATTGAGATTGGGCCGCTGCCTGGGCTTCAAGATAGGACTTCTTATTCCACTCCTCGGCCACAAAAATTTGTTGAGTAACCTACATAACGGAAATTTCAATGTAGAGTAAAAAAAGAAAAAGGGGAAAAGTAAAAAGGATCAGCGACTTAATTAAGTAGATCAGTTCACTTACCATGGCCAAATCCCTCTTAAGGGATAGGAAAAGCTCCTGTTGGTTGAAGCGCCTATAAGATTCCATGTCCTTTGGGAGGAGGAGTGGCTGCTCTAAGGCCTTAGCAACATAACCTGCCCTTCCCCCGTCGTAATTCCTAAGGGAGGTTTCCCAAGGGATTGAAGTGCCATCCAACTCCAACCTTGGAGACCAGATGCGAGGTCCTCGGCGTATGTCAGCCACCACGACTTCGTCTCGGCTCTCAGTAGACGAAGCCCTCTTGTTCCGGTGGTCTTTCACCACCTTTTGTTGCTTGGATCCTTTTGGAGGAACCACCTCCCTTTCATCAGTTTCAATGTGGGGCCTTTTCTTTTTCAGATCCGGCAATGGCTTCAAGCCGAGATCAGGAACCTGGGGAGGCGCTGGAGGAAGACTCACTGTCGGTTGGGAGGTACTGGTCCCTTTAGGCTCAGCTTTTTTGCCCCTGTTCCTCATCAAGCTTCGTAAATCCACCATGTCTTCTTCTTCCGAAGAGTTCTCGGGAAGAGTAGTTATTAGAACAGGAGGGTGTACAATAGATTGTCTGTCAGCTTCCTCCTCGGCGTTAGGCACTGGTATCACTTCAACCTCTCTTGAAGCCTCTCCTTCGAACTTGAACTTGTCTATCTGCTCCTCAAGTGAAGAGGTTGAAGAGGCAACTCCTTCTCCTGCTTCTGCTGGCCCGAGAGGAACCTGCTGATTTGGCTAGAAGAGCAGGGGTACACCCTGTGGATTGGGATGTGGCACGGGTAGAAGATCGTACGGAGCCAAAAAGCCTTTCTGAGCTACGTCTATATGGTTGAGACGATAATCTCCCTGTCTTATCGCATTGCCGACCGGCTGAAAATCATTCGGGTTTGACTTATAACCAAGAATAAGGGGAATCGACCGAAGCTCCTCGTCCTCACTTACAAAGATCTCTGATCTTAATAGGTAATTGAGTGCGACAGTGTTTGTAAGGCTGAGCCGAGGAGAAACATGTTCTCTATCTGTTAAACATCACAACAAAACGTAGTCAGAAACTTGAAAATAATGATACAAAAAGAAGAAAAAATTGTTAGAAGGTGGAGATCCTAAACCCACTGTTAGTAAACCTAAATCTAACATATCCTATCTGGCTCTCCTAGCTTGGTTCGGCAATGAGGACCGTCATGCCACGCGCCCGAGACGATCACGTAGTCGTCTTTCATCCCTTTGTTAGACTTGGGAAGGTAGGAGAAGAGCCTAACAACATTGGATCGGGATTTAAGATAATATCCCGCCCCTTGCTGGCTATGACACTCGTACATGTGTACCACGTCACGCCAGGTGAGCCCCAATCCCAGAAGACGGTTCAAATCGTCAATGGCTCCTAAGATTCTAAAGACGTTGGGCATACATTGGTCAGGACTAAGCCTATGGTTTCGGAGGTAATTACTGGTAATGGGACCTATAGGGATAGTCATCCCCACTTCTAGAAAAGCGATGATGGGGATTACAACTTCGTCCGTTTTTCGATCTGTTAGTATTTTCTCTGGAGGACAATACCTCAAACCCACATTTTGTGGTATGCGGTATGTTTCCCTAAACTCCTCTATTTGGGCGGGGCTATCTACCAGGTATTGAAATTTACCCATCTTCACTAACTGGGAAGAAGGAAGCACTAAATGCAGTGACTCAGAAGTGACTATTTGAAAGCCGAGGAGGCTGGTCGAAGAGAGGACGGAAGGTTTTAGTGGAGAAGAACTTACTCAAACTATATTGGAGACTGATCCTCGAACTCGTTGAAAAATTCTTACGGATTTTGAGGAAGGCTAAGACCGGTGGTTGAAAGAACTTGAAAGATTTGAGTGCTTGAGTTTGCTGGGCGCTCTGAGAATTTGCGAAGTGAAGGAGAAATAACTTGTTCTGAGACTTTATATGGGGACAAGCAAAAGAACCGGAGTCATTGCGCCCAAATCCTGAGGAGAAATCATGTCCGTTGGATCAATAGCCCACCGTTGGATATCAAAGACAAAACGCCGCCTGGAGTAATTGATAACGCTTTGGGAATACTGAAACGACAGCAGCATTTATGAGGCGCCTACTTTTATGCCCACACGCTTGTAAGTTCAGATATTTTTGTTGTTTCAAACTGCCATTTCGTGACAAGTCAAAATCCTACTTTTTCTCCTTGGATGCGAGGGAAAAATTAAACTTTTGAGGGGCTATTGTGGGGGGGGGGGGGGGTGAAAGCCCAACCTAGCATATTGGGCCTAGGACCCTATTTGAAGACTACTGTACATCCGAAGAGAGGAACGTATTTGAGAAGAAGCCCATGTGAAGGAAACATACTTGGAGATGAACGAGGGGCATAGTCCGAGGAGATCTTCAATTGTCCAAAGAGGCCATTATTCTCGGATTCAAGGAAGCTTGGTCAAACAGATGTCTGGGAGGTTCAGGTAATCCTCCTAACAATTCTAATGATAAGGATGAACCGCAGGCGCGCATGAAGATGATAGGAACAGAGAAATATCTAGAAGACAAACTTCAACCACCACATTAAATGCACTGCAGCTACTTTTCTAGCCGCATTAATGTGGAGAAGACCCCTGAACAGTACAATCTCAGCTACCGCCACTCACACAAGGCTAAAGAAGATACCTGATGGGACATGTACTCAAGTGGATGTTTAGATGATGAACAAGTGGACGATGAAGATGAAGGGAGAGGGTGCTATATAAGGAGGAGAGGCCTCTGATAAGGGGGGAAAGGAACAAAAAGGAGAGAGAAGTAGAAAATAACTTTACTGTAGCTCTAAGAATTGTAACCAACTTTCATTCAATAAAATGCCTCTTCGGACTTTCACGTTTGCCTTTGTCCAAGCATGATTGCATGTTAGTTCATCCGTAAATACCATAATTAACTCTTGTTTAATTCACATCCAGCCCAGTTCTTTCACCCACGCTCTACAAATTCATTGTCTTGGGTTCATTGGGCTCATAATCCATACCTTTTGGGCTTGGGCTACAAAAATTGACCCTACAGTTGGGTTTAAGTTACATCTGGTATAACTCTAAGTAATGTTACATCAATCAATATTTTTTAATTGGATGTGAATTTTGACAAATCGACTATTGGATTACATTATCTTTGTATATTCTCCACGCTTGCAAAATTTTAAGGTGGTCAAAGATTAACAGTCATGTCATCTATCAATTGTATAAATTTGAGTTTTTGTAGTTTAAAATAATGTATAAGAGATGAGTTTATGGATTAAATGGTAAATAATATCCGATTAGTACGAAAATTGACATGCATGTTTAGAACATATAGAATATGTAATCCAACTGTGGAATTTTTCTTCTATTTTTATGAATAATCATCTACAATAATAAAATACTGCTATAATCAAGTAACCTCGCATGTCATACATCGTATTTAGATACATTATGAAACATACAAGTGATGCAAGACAAACTTACTCAATTGACCATTCGATGTGTAAGAGCATTCACATAAAGTGTGTACAGAATGTGTGTACATAATGTTCAATAGCAATTGTGTAACAAGATTTCTCCAAAAGGCTTGGCTTTGAACTTGGGTCTAGTATCCAGTTGCATTAGACCTATCACAAGACATGTGTCCAAAAGTAGACACGTATTATCATCCTGTTCTAGTACAGGACACCAAACCCAATCCATACCATTTTCCAAAATAAGATTGAATTTAAAAGTTACATTGGATTGGCTCAATTGGTAGTTTTTTTTTTAAGGGATATGAAATCAAAAACCAAGTAAATTAAACAAACCAAAAATAAACTCACCTAGCTAGCCACCATCACTGGTTTAACATACAAAATTATGATTTGAGTAACATAACTTTTACTACCATCAATAGTATGTCAAGTTACTACCATCAATAGTATGTCAAGTTTATCGAAAAAGAAAAACCAATAGTATGTCAATTCCTCAATTGTGAAAATGTTTGGTTCTTTATATTTATTGATGAACAGAATATTAAAAAAAAACAATAATAACCACAGAATTAGAGACCAGCGTCTCTAACTAGACTAGCGTGTCCTCACACTGGCTACACAATGTACAGCACTTGCTTTGTGGCTTTAAGACTCCGACCCCAACTCAAAAAAAAATCTCACCAGTTCTTTTTACTAACTGTTACAAAAGAACAAAGAAAACCAGTTTCCTTTTGGCTTTGCTGGTCTCTAACTGAATAAACCGGGAAAGGAAACTGAATAGTCGTTTAAAGCCGTTAGCTGACACCACAAGTAACAATGTTGGCTTGTTCTTGGAGTGTCACTTCACTTGCACCATACTTGTCTAACAAGAGATATGGAACTGGGTTTTGTTGTAAAGCTATTGATCTTCAAAACCATGCAAATGGAGACCAAGACAATGATATAAAAAAGAAGAACAAGAAGAAGGTAGTCATTGTTGGCTCTGGCTGGGCTGGCCTTGGTGCTGCTCATCACCTCTGCAACCAGGTCATCTCTCTATCTCTCTCTTTGCCCTTTTGTTTGTTTATTTTATGATATATTTTTGGTGTAGATTGTTTCTTAACGATTTCATTAGTAACTTGTATTTTAAGGATTAGTTTGATAAATTATGATTTTTTAACATTTTAACTAGTGCTCTTATAACATGTTAAATATCGGATTGTTGTTCTAAGAACTTAAGTTATTAGGAAATGACGAATTTAATTATTTAACCATTATTCTAACATGATTTACTTACAGGGTTTTGATGTTACTGTTCTTGAAGGCAGTCCAGAAGATGTTGGTATACGTGGTAATGAAACTTGTTTTCCATTTAAGTTTAATGGAAATGGGAAATCTGGGATTTGCTGATGCCAAGAATTATCGAACCCAAATTGTATACACAGATTTAAAACTAAATATGATAATTTTACCATTGTATTGCTCTTAATTGATCAAAATGGCTTCAAGAAAATGATTTTGTTGTAATTTGAACCTCAATATATATCCTGTTGTCTATAGCTATATCATTGCTGAACACTTCTAATATACTAAGAAGGTTTTACAAGCAAATAGGGGTACCTCTAGACTCCTAATGGTCATGTCCCATTTTGGGTGAAAGTAGATGAGCTGATTTGGATTTTTTTTAGGCCAAACTATAATTTTAGTCCCTCTACATTTGTCATAGCTTCAATTTTATCCTTATACAATAAATTGTATTAATCTCATGCTCCAACTTTCAAAATCAAAGTCCCTAAACTATTACTTGGGTCATTCATCCGTCAAATTTCAACATCAAGTAAATTCCATCACTTAATTTTAAAGATCAAGTCAAATTTATTGTTAGAACTTGACTTGATTAAGGAAAAAAATTGACTTGATTTTAAAAAGTTGAGAGATGAAATTGACAAAATTAAATCTAGGAGGACAGAATTGAAATTACAGGCATTGTTGGAGCACCAAAAGTGTAGTTTGGTCTCTCTCTCTCTCTCTCTTACTCTGACTTTTAAATTATGTTCAAATGTATGTTTTGTATGAGGTCATATGATAATGAAATTGGATTCTACTTTGCAGGTTATTGGTATCCTCACCGAAACATATTTAACCTTGTTGGTGAACTGGGAATCAAGCCATTCACAAACTGGATAAAATCTGCACAGTATTCGGGAGAGGGGTTAGAGGTAATCACCAGCTTTCTTTTCTCTTGTTGTTTGAAGGAGATTTGATATGCAGATTTTAATCCCATAGTTCCTATTTTATTGCATCAGTAAACTCAATTTTCTGTTATGACGTTTTCTCTAGGAACCTTTTTTTTGTAGTAGAATGGTGTTAAAATTTAATAATATATTGGTTCTCATCAAGAGTCACATTGAGTTCTAGGTAAATGGCTTTTAAATTCTTTTAACAATACCAAGGCCATCCTGCAGGTTGAATTTCCCATATTCCAAGATCTGCCTCAATTGCCAACTCCATTGGGAACCTTATACTATAGTCAAGTATGCTTCACATTGTATCCACTTTATTATTATTTTTGATTAGCAATAAAAGTATATTTATCATTGTCTATATTAATAATTGTTACATTGTGCAGTTTGCTCGGCTCCCATTGTTTGATAGGTTAACATCACTTCCTTTATTGGCTGCAGGTACAGCCTACTTTTAAAAATCTAGATTTTTCTTTTTATTGAGTAATGAATTTACTGACTACAAGAGCAAAGTGAACCCTCATGATTTGAATCATCATGTTATGGTGGGATGTCACCACTACTTTTTCCTTTCTCTCCTCTTTTTTCAACATGGAGTGGAAGCCCATTGCTGATAAAATAATAAGTTATCACTCTTGGTTTCTCTATCTTACTGCAGTAGAACCACACTATTAATTTGTCTTTCAAAAAGTAATAAGTACTCACACATCAAGTTGTCCATCCAGTATAGAAGTACAGTCAGTGCATATGAGGACTTTAGTGTCCTCCATCAACCTCTATTGTATCTGGACAACATCTTCAAGTATATATATAGTATATATAATTATAATTATAATTACTTATCTATTTAAGATTATTTTGAAACTCAATGGTGTATTTGCACTTCTTCTGTGAGTTTCTTCAGGAGAGGTCGGTAACATGGCGTATGTTACCGTGAGGGTTTGGATAGTGCTTTAAGTTGCGGTGCGTTTTCTGCGTTGTGGTTTCTCCCCTTTTTTTTTTTTTTTTGGCCGGATTTCTTGACTTTTTAGAGACAAAAATTACTGTGCATGAACAGTGTGTGCACTGTTCACACACTGTTTATGTACTGTTCATACATTAAAAAATATTAAAAATTGGTTCCACGATACTATTCATTCATTTAAAATTTATTTTGCTACAGTGTTTTCAGCAACAATCAGTTTTCAGCAACAATAAGTTATATCCAAACAGACCCACAGTTAAAAAATTCTCTCTCTAAATCCTTAGAAAATATTTTTATTTATTTATAATTAATATATCTATATTTACATTTCATCCCTTTAAACTTGTGATTTAATTCATACCATGCTGGTCTCAAGATTTAAGTTACATATTTGCAATTAAATAGGCAAACTGCATAAAAAAGGTTAAAAGGCTGTTTTTCATTACTTGTTATTTTCTTTCACTCATCCACTCATCTGCACCTTTTGTTTGCAGTAGTTGACTTTGACAACACTGACACAGCCTGGAGAAAATATGATTCAAGTAAGGATCCCCCATCTTCATATGATTAGCTGTTATCATCAATGAATGTTGAAGTGTCTTATATAGATTTAACTGTTAGTTACTGCAAGGGAGCTTTTTAAACAGTTTGGCTTCTCGGAAAGGCTTTATCGGGATGTTTTTGGTCCATTGCTTCAAGTGGGTTTGTTTGCTCCAGCAGAGCAATGTAGTGCTGCAGCAACTTTGGGGGTGCTAGTCTACATCCTCTCCCACCAGGTTTGAGGGGTTGAGCTCCTTACTAGAATGCATAAGATTCTGCACAAATCTCTTAAACCAATTGTGTACGTATCAGATTAGGTTAGGTTGTGCAGTAGCATTATATCTTGATATTTGATAGTGAGAGTTGTGATACCCACAATATAAAGAAAAAGAATACATCTAATGAAAAGAAAAGAATCAATTATTCCTTCAGTCAAAGTATAAAACTTAAGTACTTATACCAGGGAAACATCTATTACCTATCTGAAGTTTTTCAATGGCAAATCTTATTGAGACTGAATATGGTGTCAGATCCTTTTCTCCCTTAATTCCGTAGGGGCAAGAAATAATAATATTGCACCATCTAGGATTACTTTATGTTCCACCATAAGAACACTGCAACAGTGTATGGCATCAATTATTAACTAAGTAAAATTGTTAAGAGGAAATGAGTGGAAACAGTGATAAGATGATGCGCCACATTCATGTTCCAGAGCCACGTCTATATATTCTGTCAATTCTTTTATTTGTTGGTGATTATGTTAATTATTCAGCCACCAAAATCTTTGTAAACTTTCAACATGGGATAAGTCAAAAATCACAAACCCACTTCCTTCCATATCAAAATCTACACAACATGTTTTGACAAATATTACCTGACAATATGCAACAAATGAGGATAAGATTACCATTGGACCACAAAGTCATTCACAAAGTAATTTTCAAGGCTACTTTACTGTAATTTTATCAAGAATGAATCCATAGACTTGCAGGTGCTGATGTTAATGGACAACTTGTAAGTTAAAATTATCTGCAACTGCCCTTGGATATGTGATATATGACTCATGAAACTTGAGGACATTGGAACAATAAATCTCCTAAAAAAAAAGGTTTGCCATGCAAAATATCATAGAAAAATAATGAGGGTATACTCAGCCTAACATATTTTTTTAGGCATATTAATACTGTTAAATTTTTTGTAAACCATAATAATTATGTGAACTGCATGGAGAACATAATGCAAACATCCATTCTTCTGCATTGTTCAGTAATATTTTCTATTGTATGGTGCATTTTCTTAAGCTGAAACTATATTCTTTTCTATGTGGATGGATGTAGAAAGATTTTGATATGGTATGGTGTCGTGGGACAGTGAAAGAAAAGATCTTTGAGCCATGGATTGACTTCATGAGGACTAAAGGTTGTGAAATTCTGGAGGGTAGAAGAGTGACAGATTTTTCCTTTAATGAGGAAACAAGTTGTATTTCAGAAGTAATTTGTGGCAGAGAGTTGTATAATGCAGATGCAGTTATATTGGCGGTTGGAATCTCCAGGTTCCAGGAACTTATCAAGAATAGGTGTGCTGTTTTTTCACGAATTTGTACATTAACTTTATTGTCTTTATTATTGAAACGGTTCAGCTATTTGAATTCAAGTTTTAGCTTGTTATGCCATATTTCAATGCTCCATATTTTCGCAAAGAAGTGGTGAACAGTATTACAGTCAGACTATATCTAGACCAATTTTTCTAATCATCCTACAAAACACAAATTGGGATACTGCTTTAGTTAGTTCTGTTCTACTTTAAAATATTGAGCAGAATGTTAACAGCTTTAGAGTTAACCTGTTCTTGCTATCCTTTTTTAACTGGCAATTGAGTTCTGTATAGTGCAGTATTACGTACAAGGGAGGAGTTTCTGAAGGTTTTAAACTTGGCTAGCATTGATGTAGTTACTGTTAAGCTTCACCTCGATAGGAAGGTGAGTATGGGGAAGTTTCTCTTTTTAACCTTTACTTTCTTATTGCTATGTATATTGTTGTCCTTATGTTACAGATGATTGCCTAGAGATGATAGGTTAAGTTACTTCAGAATATTGTTACCTATAGCAACCCAAATTTATTATGTATTTCGATTCTTAAAATTTTTTCCCTATGTTTTATTTTTCTAGTAATGCTGAACTCTTGCATCCACCATGCTTATCAATACCGCATCTCCACTTGCAAATATGGCTGGTTGTTGATAAACTAAGCCAGAGGTTGAAATGTAAAAGTGTCTGCTCAAAGTCAACAGTTTGACTACTCAGCTGATGACCTCAAATAGCAAACTGATAGATAAGGAAAAATATGTCCTTCCAAATTCCAAATAATAAAAATGTACGAAAACAATAAGGTTGGGTAAAATTGATTTTACAACAAAAGATGTGTTATTTTTCTGAAAGAGAAGGGTGTCTTCAGTTTGATATTTGGACCAGTTGGTCTGGTCCATTTTCATACACCCTGGCAGGAATTTCATGATGAAGATGCTTATCATTCTGCACTTATGCCATGTCTGCTAATATAGTACTCATGACTTCTGCAGGCTCCTTTTTGCAATATCAAATTGGTTTCCTTGCAATAGAGCTTATTTTAAGTGAAAACTCTACATTTGTCTTATAACCAAAAAAAAAAAAAAATGAGAACTCTACATTTGTACAGGTTAAAATCCCAAATGCTAGTAATGTTTGCTCTGGATTTGATGATTCATTTGGCTGGACTCTTTTTGACTTGAACGTAATTCATGATGAGCACAAAGATGATCCAGTAACAGTCATACAAGCTGATTTTGTGAGTTTCACATTATTTTTTTCCTTATCCTAATTAATCAAGGATTAAAACTCTTACATCAGAAATGAAGGTTCCTAATCTTTTTGTCTCGATATCTTGTGTGTAGTATCATTCCAATGAATTCTTGCCATTGAAGGATGAGGACATAGTTGCAAAAGTTATGTCATACCTTTCAAAGTGCATCAAGGACTTCGAGTCTGCTTCCGTGGTGGATAAGGAGATAGGAAGATTTCCACAATCTTTGACTCACTTTTTTCCAGGTAATTTACGGGCTTGTTATTTTATAAATTACTAGTATAGTTGATGGACAAAAAACTTGATTCTACTACCTCTCTATGATGTATCAGGACTATTATTGAGCATTTTTTTTTAATAATCTTCTATTTAGAAAACTAAAAATCTCTAAGAAATTATCTAAGTAAGAGTGATCTGAGAGTACTTTTGTTCACAGATTGCTTTTACTTCATATGCGTTTAACATCATATCCTTTTTCTTTCTTTCTTTGCTTGTTCTTTACGTAGGTTCATACAAGTACATGATGCGCGGATCTACATCTTTCTCAAATGTATTCATGGCTGGAGACTGGATTATAAACCGACACGGTTCCTGGTCACAGGTTAGCTTTCAACTATTCCCTTCCCTTTACTCATCTGAGTGAAAATTATAACCCAAATGAAATTATTTTATGACAAATGTCATTGACAGGAGAAATCTTATGTCACGGGGCTTGAAGCTGCCAACCGGGTAGTAGACTATCTTGAAGAAGGAAGCTTTGCTAAAATAATACCAGTAGAGGAAGATGAACCTCACATTGAAGCGCTTCGCAACCTGAACAGGCGCTTCAATGAGTTTAGAGACCAAGTTCCATTGTCCAATTTTTTCCTCCAGTGAACCTGTAATTGAGTTATTTGCTATGTTTTAGAGCATGTACTTCTTTTTCATAATGTTTACAAGGATGCTACTGCATGCCCATTTTGATTAGCTTTAGGGAGTGTTTGGTTCGCTATGATGTTACATAACGCCATAATATTACATTATTGTAATCTTACATTAATGTAATCTCAATACAAAAATATAACATTACATTGTTTAGGAAGGTGATGAAATTAAGATGGTTTGATATATCTTATAATTTTAAATTATGGTAATGTTAGAAAAAAATAAAATAAACCAAAAACTTTAATGTCACATCATTGTAATGTGAATCACATTAAGAGCACGTTACAGTGAACCAAATTGGACTAAAAAGCTAGTTGAACTTACATAACCCTAGTTGCAATCTTGAAGTTGCAATTTTGAAGACAGCTTTTTCTTTGAAAGTGTCAACACAAACATTTGTTTATTTCAATGGAAAGTATGATCAATTACTGACATTCACATCAAGCAGTAAAAAGATTTGACTAAAAGGGGACTAATTCTAATTCCCTTGTAAATTGTAATCTATGAAAATAAGTTCTTCTTATAATAATGTTCCAATTTATGATATCTTTGGTGGACAAATTAATCTCAGTGTATAGAGCATATATAGTCAAGAATGAAGCATATTCCCTTTGTGAAAATATCAGGACTTTGGTGACAAATCTTTTTATCTTTCACTGTTATTTATTCGGCTGGTTGGCTAGTGTCTCAGTCTAGTCCCAATCATACAAGTAATTGAGTAAAAACAAAATGATATCTGTCTCAGTAATTTTGGACCGTCCGACCCTAAATAAATAAATACAATACCAACTTCTTCTTTTTTGGTGTCAATAATTACAATACCAAAAAAATCATAATGTTACAAAAATCCGGAAGCCGCAGTGGACCCCCAACCAGCTTTCCAATCCACGACTCACTTTCCCCACAATAGCAGGAGAAACAGGAGGAGATGGACTGGAATTGATACTCTACAATCGTTCTTATTCCATAAATATAATCAATTAATCAATGCACCCAAATATCCCCACTTGTCATTTTACACCAAAGCATTAGGATACACCTTCATACATAATTTGTCACTCTTGATACCGTGGTCAATTCACAAGTATAAATGTTTGCGGGATGCGGGAGGCAAAGACTGAGATTCAAGTCTTAAGGAGGGAGCTTCATATACATATACACTTTTTTTACTCAAAAAAAAAAAAAAAAAATTATGTGTAAGTTGTGATTAGCAAGGTTTGCAATTCATGTTAGCCGGTCGTGTTTGTAGTGTTTTGAAGTAAGCATATTTAAATACATAGTTTAAATCTAATTAGATCCATTTATTAAGCTAGTTGATTTAATATGATCAATTTCAATATAAAATCTAAAAAAAGTAAATTGAAAAGAGATTTTTTTTTTTGGTTGTTTTGGGTGAAAGGGTTAGGCATTTTAGAATTTCAACGAAGAATTTATTAATATAACCATTAAAATCTTTAATTACTTAATTATATATTAGAATTATTTTTATGTTAGATAATAATGATATTAATTTATATGAATTGGTTCAAGTCAACATAGAGTTGTTCAAATTAACTTGACCCACTTTGATGCCCATTTTGGTATGAAGCCATTTAAATTTTAAACTAAACACTAACCCATAAAACTTGTTCCCCTTCTTCAAACTCGGATTCGTATTGTTCATAGAAAATCTTTAATCAAATTGTGCCATGTTCGCGGGTTATGTCAAACATTACCACCCTTAGATTGTTATGCGAAAATTTTGTGTCAACTGTCTATAACTTATCAACATCTCAAAAACCGAATTCTCGAATCCAAAAATAGTTTTCACTACTCTCTTGTAAAGAAACAACACCAATTTCCACAAATCAACTATTAGCCCCAAAAATTATACTAGAATTGAAGCCACAACACTAGCAATTCAGTAATTCCAAATCAAGAGTGAAACTTATTGCTGAGTTGGGGATAAGATAATGTGGTTTTTCTTAAGACTAGCTTGCATTCTTGACTCTTGTTTTCATTTTGGTTCCAAATGTTTATAAGGTACAAAAGCTTATAAAAATGGTCAAAATGAACACATACCAAACACAAAGGTCTTTAAAAAAAAACACACACACACAAACTCACAAACCTACAAAAAGATTATAATATAATATAATTTATTTTTAATTAGTTGGCATTTTTTTATTGGACCACCTAAGCCCAATGCAGTCTCTACATATTCACGTGATATTCCCCCACACAGTTCTTATTATACACACTACAAAACAGCCTTTGTTGTCTCTTTGTCATTATTACCCTCCTCATCACCTTCCATTAATAACGATCACATGTTAACTAATCCTACTATAAAAAAATTTAAATTAAAAAAATAAAAACCAATTAATCACATTTCTATTTAAATTAAAATTCATTACATTTATTCATTTTCATTCTTAGCCATTAGATCTCAGTTCTCATTTTTCTCTGTCTTCGCCAATCCCTCTCTCTCTCTCTCTCTCTTCGTCTTCGCTTCGCTTCGTTTCGGATCGGAAATTGAAGGTAAAGCTCTCTATACACTTTCAGATCCTAAATTCTCAGCCATTTTAGTCCTAAAACTTGTTATCGTTATTGTATTTGATTTGAGTTTATTGTTAATCTCTGTGATCACAAGGCTTTGAATTTATATCGAATCGATTGCATTTAATTCTCTACTTTTCTTTGAATTTCTAGTTAATTTTTCGTAGTTTTTTTTTTTTTTTTATCTCAATGATCATTTGTTTTTTAGTGTTTTAGTGTGATTTTTTGAGGTTTTCGAATCATTTTGGTTATACTTAGTTGTGATTAGATTTTCGTTAGGCCTGGCTCTGTTTGGTTACCGAGAAAGTGTGAGAAAAAAGAGGAATCGTTAGAGTTTTGATAGATTGCATTTTCAGCATTAACTCCAAGATAGATTCTTTAGCTCGGTTCGATTTTTTGCTTTTTGGAATAGTTTGATTGAGTAAAATTTCCTTGAGTTTGGAGTTAATTATTCGTTGCCTTGATTCAATTCTCATCTATTTTTTGGTTTGTAGTTATTTTGAGGCTTTTGAATAATTTTAGTTACTAAATTGTGATTAGATTTTCGTTAGGGCTCTGTTTGGTAACTGAGAAATTGTGAGAAAAAGAAGAATCGTTAGAATTTAGATAGAATGCAGCATTAACTCTCAGATAGATTCTTAAATCTGTTCGATTTTTCTTTTTGGATTAGTTGGATTGAGGAAAATTTTCTTTGAATTTTGAGTTAATTATTTGTTGTTTTATTTCAATTCGCAAGTGTTTTTTGGTTTTTAGTTTGATTTTCAGGTTTAGGAATAATTTTGGTTACTTAACTGTGATTAGATTTTCGTTAGGGCTATGTTTGGTAATCGAGAAAGTGTGAGAAAAAGAAGAATCTTTAGAATTTAGACAGATTGCAGCATTAACTCTGAGATAGGTTCTTTAGCTCTGTTCGATATTACTTTTTGCATTAGTTGGATTGAGGAAAATTTCCGTTGAGTTTTGAGTTAATTATTCGTTGTTTTATTTCAATTCTCATTTATTTTTTGGTTTTTAGTGTGATTTTGAGGTTTTTGAATAATATTGATTACTTAATTGTGAGTAGATTTTGTTTGGCTATCAAGAAAGTTTAAGAAAAAAAGAAGAATTGTTAGAATTTTGATAGATTGCAGCATTAACTCTGAGATAGATTCTTTAACCCTGTTCAATTTTACTGTTTGAATTAGTTTGATTGAGGGAAATGAGATTTGGTCTCTCTATATTACCATTTTGATGTTTATTTTTTTTTTCTTGGTAATCAAGCGGAGAGTTATTAATGATTTTAGTTAGAGCACACTGGAGAATTTTATTATATGAATCCCTGAAATTCATGTACTCAGTGTTAATCAAGGCATTTTTGTTTTTTGAGGAGTGATTTTCTAAACAAACTGTGATGCTGGCTGAGTCTGTATGTTTTTAGTGGTGTGTATATATTGATATTTGTGACTTTGTGTGTTTGAAGCTTTATAATGGGTGTGCCGCCAAAGAATCACGATGTGGATGAGGGGTTACTGGAGATCGGCATGGGTAAGTTTTTTGTAATTACCACTTGTACATAAAAGCAACTTTAGAACTCATGATCACCTACTCTAATACCATGATAAATTACAAGCTGATGAGAGATAGTAACAATCTATTCTAATGAGTTTGACCCTAATTTACTTTTCATTTTTCATATTGTTTGGGTAAGTGATTTAATTTATTATCTGAATGTGAGCATAAAGCAGAATGGAGATGTTCTTCGAACTAATAATAAAATATACCGTCTATTTATTACAAAAAATAATAAATAAATTATACCATGTGTAGTAAATTAAGTAAATTGATTAAGATTACTGAGGATATATTTAATTGGTAAATTGATTCTGATAAGTTCTGCTTATTTTTGTTTATTAAATTGCAGAGTATAGAACTGTTTCAGGAGTTGCAGGACCTCTAGTTATCCTTGAGAAAGTAAAGGTGGGAGATTTTGCTCTCTTGCCATACATTTCTTAGTAATTGTGTTAACCTTTCTCAACCTGGATTTCCCCCTCCTTGAACTATGTGATTTACATATCCTCTGGTTAATTTTCAGGGACCCAAATATCAAGAGATCGTCAATATTCGTTTAGGAGATGGATCCATGAGACGTGGTCAAGTCCTAGAAGTTGATGGAGAAAAGGCTGTTGTTCAGGTGATTGTTTGAAAATCTTTATTTTTTTGCTCCACATGGTTGTGAGTTACCCATAATTGACATTATTTGCACAGTTTATAAAATTGGACGTCGTTCGCATTGTGATGATGGACCTCTATGCTTTCTCTTATAAGTGTAATTCATACACGTCTTTAATTTCCTTGCAATTGTAACTCTATTGTAGTACTATTGTTCATAGAGAATGATATTTTTACCTTATACTTTTGCTTATTTAGTTCTCAATCGTCAGGTTTTTGAAGGAACATCTGGAATTGACAACAAGTACACAACTGTGCAATTTACAGGAGAGGTATTCAACTTTGTTCTTATTCATTCTATATAATTTAAAGCATCTTTTGGCGTGATGAAAAATTGGGCTGTCTAGAAGGCATGGTACAATGTTTTTGTGGAAAAATTTGAATATAGAGTTGCTAATGAGATGGTACTTCCTCTTCCTGCATTAATAGAATGGAGGGTGAGATTGTAAGTTTTTAAGAGTTAAGATCCAATGAGGGCCATCTATCTTACCAATAAAAGGAAGGTTTGGAATCTGGATTTATCTGTCAGGTGAAATGACGTCATTATAACACACAAGATCAAATTGATGTATGTGCAATTACCAGGAAGTTTCATATGGAATTAGATACTTTTTCTGTTGTGTTAGGCTTAAGGCAACAGGAACTCTATGATAGATTATTTCAACAAGTTACAAACTTATCCCACTCTTTTTATTTCTATGGACCATGAACATTTTCTTCAAAATCAAAATATAAAAAATTAAGCAATAACCTTTCAGTTTTCTTTACTATTCATATTTTAAGTAAGCATTGGTGGGCTATCTTTGTATAGAATCTAGAAGTCTTGCCAATAAGCTCTAGCTATTATGACACCTCCTCTGCTTGTAAGAGCAAGAAGGAGGGTGAGGCTGTGGGTTCAAGACCCATCAAGTGCGTTTGTAATTACTAATCTACAATTGTTGGATGGTATGTCACTATATTGGAAAATTTTAGATTTTGTATTCATTGCTAGAGTGGTGAGGTGATAAAGGAGATTGAAACTAAATGAGATAAAAATACAGCCAAGCATAATGTATGTAAATGTGATCAACCTCAAGCAAATTGAGGAAATAGTTGTAGCACACAGGATTTCACTTATTGTATAAGGCGTCACATCAATTTTTTATTCTTCAATTAAGAGTTTCCTCCCAATTTTGGCTTTCTAACATTTAGAAAAGCCTACTATAAAGAAGTCTCTGCTTGGCAGCCACTTTTTTGGTGAATTTTAACCAAGCAATTTGTTAACAATGATTATGGAATGGAGCTTTTTATTGTTCTTTGCAAGCCTGTGATTCTCTGACTTTTGGGTTCTATTTCTCTCAGTAGAATCAGTTCTACTCTTTTGATCCCCTTTCTTCTCCCTGGACATGTGTTGCAGGTTTTGAAAACTCCTGTCTCATTGGACATGCTTGGGCGCATATTTAATGGTTCTGGGAAACCAATCGATAATGGTCCCCCTATTTTGCCTGAGGCTTACTTGGATATATCTGGTGAGTTATTGTAGTGAATGATTATATATGTTGTTCTATTCGTTAGTTATTTGCATATCCTTCAATCTATCACTTTGTCTTTTTCAGGAAGTTCTATCAACCCTAGTGAGAGAACCTATCCTGAGGAGATGATACAGACAGGGATTTCTACAATTGATGTGATGAATTCCATTGCTAGAGGGCAAAAGATTCCGCTTTTCTCTGCTGCTGGTCTTCCCCACAATGAAATAGCTGCTCAGATATGTCGCCAGGCTGGTTTGGTCAAGCGATTGGAGAAGACTGAAAATCTTCTTGAGGTGCATCTGCCATAAAAATTTTTGTTAGCTAGTCTTTACTGAATATTAAACAAGGGTGGATGACTGGAAGTAGGAGAGCAATAAAAGGATATAACTTCTGACGAATCTGCCTTTTTTACTGATTTTTATGTGCGTACTTAGATGTATGCACAACATAATTTTATTGCACTAATGAAGTTAAAATCTGAATAGAACTAGCAGTTCCCTTTTACAATGAAATTCATGTAGTGCTAGTATTATATACCTTTTTAGTAATTAG
The DNA here is from genome assembly GCA_019022515.1 of Quercus aquifolioides. Lineage (NCBI taxonomy): Eukaryota > Viridiplantae > Streptophyta > Magnoliopsida > Fagales > Fagaceae > Quercus > Quercus aquifolioides. The sequence continues at coordinate 55,946,117 of CM032332.1, forward strand.
TAAATAGGAATATCAATTTGAATTAATAAGAACAATTTCTTTTGCTTATCATTGCGACTTAATTGAGCTTCCATTTTTTTGTTCCTTTTAGATAAAATTGCCCAGATTTGTTGTTTGAAGTAAATCTAATATTTCTGAAATAGTTGAAATGGCCCATGGATAGCCTGAAGGACAACTGCTTCAATTGAAGTGTTGTTTTATGATATTGCTTACTACTGATCCAGTTGTTTCTTACATCACCACCTGTGTTGCTATGTCTCGTCTTCATATTGACGTCTTCTCCCCCCCCCCCCTAACTTTTAGGTGATTACACTGACCTACTTTATGTATTTACAGGATGCGGAAGATGACAATTTTGCCATTGTATTTGCTGCTATGGGTGTAAATATGGAGACTGCACAGTTTTTCAAACGCGATTTTGAGGAAAATGGCTCTATGGAGAGAGTGACCCTCTTTCTGAACCTGGTATATTTTGAAATCTGCATGTGGACCATATTGTGACATATTTGTTTCTGTAATGAGGGAACTTGTCAATAATACCACTTCTGAATTGAATTCGTAAAATGTGTCCTCTGATATGCTCTTGTACAGGCAAATGACCCTACAATTGAACGTATTATCACTCCTCGTATTGCTCTAACTACTGCCGAATATTTGGCTTATGAATGCGGGAAGCATGTTCTTGTCATACTTACGGATATGAGTTCTTATGCTGATGCTCTTCGTGAGGTATTGTGAAAATTTTCAGTCTTTAATTTTCACTGAGGCTGTGCCATATGCTGTAATTTATTGGGGGGGGGGGGGGGAAGTTAGGATGCATGAAGCCGCCTGTACATCCTTTAACATATTTTTGTGGTTCTGATGCTTAGAAATATTCAATATATTTGCAAATTTTATATGGCTTCCAACTGTATTTGAAAGTCAAGGCTTTGCTGTTTGTCCGAATTTTGAGTACTCTGTTAGAGCCTCAACTGATTTCTAAATTAATTTGCATGATGCAAACTACTGATTGCTAATGTGCAGGTGTCTGCTGCCCGTGAAGAGGTGCCAGGAAGGCGTGGGTATCCTGGGTATATGTATACTGATTTGGCAACAATTTATGAGCGTGCTGGAAGAATTGAAGGGCGGAAAGGCTCCATTACACAAATTCCAATTTTAACTATGCCTAATGATGGTAATGCATTGCTAAACCACATTCATAATCTCACCCATTCTTTGATCTTGAACATTGATTTAATTAAAAAAAAAACTTGAACATTGATTTCTTTGTTTGGCCAGATATTACGCATCCGACTCCAGATCTTACTGGATATATTACAGAGGGTCAGATATACATTGACAGGCAGTTGCAAAACAGACAGGTAAAGTTTTAAATGTTATTAGCATAGTGATTCAATGATGGGAATTAAATTTCAGATGGATGTGGGTTCTTATTATCAAAGTAATTTAAGGTCACCTGTGCATGATGTCAACAAGTAAAACAACATTTTTATAAGAATATGTAAATGTGTGTGTGTGAGATATAATAAACTAAATGCAACAAACTGTGTCATGGTTTGATGAATTTTTTATGTCAACAATAAGAATTTTGTCTTCAGTATTGTAGCATGGTTTTGATGAATTTTTTAGACTGACCGTGTTTAAAACAACTGGTTGATGATTGAAAACAGTGAATAAAGATTTGCTCTCATTCATTTTGATCTCAAATTTTAAAATAGTTCTTGATGCATTTAAAAGTTAGGTTCTTGTTCCATTCATTGACTGGTACGAGGTCTACGAATTTTATTGATTGGTTGTATGAGCTTTTAAATGATTCTGAAACTAAACATTGATCTGTTTTAATGGGGCAGATATATCCACCAATTAATGTTCTTCCGTCACTGTCTCGACTGATGAAGGTAAGGAATAATTTTTAAATCATTTGAACTTTGAATGCGCTATTGCTTTTACTGTAAAAGGGCAGCTGTATGCCTTGCCAAGAGTTCTACCAAACTGGTCCTGAGAGGGATGGCATCTCAGAATATATACAAATTATGGGTGGTACTCTAAAGTATTATTGATTATCTGCAGAGTGCCATTGGAGAGGGGATGACTCGCAGAGATCATTCTGACGTTTCCAACCAGGTCTGCTTGGGTAGTCTTTTTATAAATTTATTAGTCTTCACTTGAAGCCATGTAACCTTCCTTTTCATGCCTCATTGCTTGACTTATTATTTTCAGCTATATGCAAACTATGCTATTGGGAAGGATGTCCAGGCCATGAAAGCAGTGGTTGGAGAAGAAGCACTTTCTTCTGAGGATTTGGTCTCTTACCTCTTTCTCTTTCTCATAAAGATTTTTTGTTTCATTAATAAGTAAAACTATGTAATGGAAAGGAACAAAAAAAAAAACTAATGAGCATTTTTTGGGTCTTTATAAAACAGCTGTATTTGGAGTTCTTGGATAAATTTGAGAGAAAATTTGTGGCCCAAGGAGCTTACGACACTCGCAATGTCTTTCAGTCGCTAGATTTGGCATGGACACTCCTTCGCATTTTCCCACGTGAGCTTCTCCACCGTATACCTGCAAAGACCCTTGACCAGTTCTATAGCCGTGATGCAAACAATTGATCGAGGAAAGTTAGCTCATATCTCCTTTTCTCCTACTTAATTAGCGTTGCATGAGATCTGCAATTTGTTTCTTTATTTGCTTTTACTTCCTGGGTTGCGCATCTCTCTTATATATCAATAATGGTTGTGGTCTTTTTGAAGTCCCGCATCTTGAAAGCTGTTTGGCTAGTCAAAGTGATGAGTATTCTTCTAGGGAAGGCTTTTAGTTCTTGTAATATCTGTGTTTTTTAAATTTTTTTGGGTTACCTTTTTATTAGTTTGTGTCACCCATCCATGGTTTGGGTGTTGCATTTCTCTCTCTTTTTTCCCCTGAAAAGTTGAGGAACTATCGGACATTTAGGAATGATGAAGTCTTGTTAGACATGCTTGTTGTTCTATAATCATATTTAATTGTAAGTTTATCTTCATGGATTTTTTTACTCTTGAGATGATATACAATCTCAGTTTGATTTTTTCATAATGCAATAATGTCTATTCTCGTTCTGTAGTGGGCGTTCTACCATTTTGATATTACTAGGGGTTAGGAGAATGTAGTTAAGAATATTAGCGATCTCTTAATTCTTGTTTTACACTAGATCATGTATGTGAAAATATGCTAATTCTTTATTTCAATTTTCAATAAATCACGTAACTTTTTAAGATCAATATGCTAACCGGATGTCTTGGTTTGTGAACATTTTAAAGTCAATCTAAAGAAAATTGCATAATTTATATTCTTATCTAAACGTTTGTTATATTGAAAATCCAAATTCCAATGTCAATATGCATGGCAATAATTTATTAAAAAAAAATTGAATAAAATTAAAAAATAGGAGGAAGCGGGTAACCCATGTGAGCATCACATCATCAAACATTGAAATTAAAGATGCCAAATTTTAATTCGAGAGAATAAAAATTGGTATTTGTAAAAATTTGGGGAATGGTTTTTTAATTTTTAAATTCAATTGTTACAAGTAAGGGGATGTGAATTCAAGCCTTGATCATGAGTTAGAAGACTCTTGATAGGGCCTGAAGTTTTTAAGGTCTAGCCTTTCTAAGATGGGGGATGGGTAGGATCCGTGAGAGTCTGATCTGAGTGGGTTAGGAACTTAGGTCATAGACTTTACCAAATGGTAGCAAAATTGTGGGGGAGGGACTCAAACTCCAAACTTTGCCCTAGTATTTTTGGATATGCTGTTGGGTTGGGACCACTCAGCCCAATTGTTGATTTATCGTTCCAATCCAAACAACGTAAGTACCCTCTTTGTCCAAAGATTCTCCATTTCATAGTATGAATTGTTCTTTTCTCTTTTCATTTATGTCGTCCTTTTTTCTTTATTTTATTTTTATTTTTTCCATATAAGTTCTTATTCACACTTCACAGTCACAACTCACAAGTCTGCTTCACATAGTTACTACTCACATGGGTGATGAGAGAAATCTGAGTTGCAGACCCAGCTCTGAAAACCCAATCAGTTCTGCTGCTTCATGGTCACATGGGCAGCAGCAGAACAAGCACGATCACAGCCCATGTGAAGACTTCTGTTTCTCACAATGACTTGGTTGGGTGAGAGACTTAAATTTAGTTTAGAGGCTTTTGTGGGCCTGTGATTTTCAAGGCTACTATATTTGAGAACTTTCAGGCCCAACCCAAAGGTGAGGTAGCACTTTTAGAAGCTGTGATCATAAGGGGGTAAGGTGTAGGACATTCATGCCACACCTTCAATCCCTGCAAATCCTAGAACCACCACTCCTGCTAATGCATTATTCAAGTTTTGATTAATGTCCACAATTAGCTAAGGCATGTGCTACAACATTGCCTTGCTTATAAATGTGAGAGAAGGAAAAAATTTGAAGAGAATTAACAAAGGACATAGTGCCTTTACTAAATGACCAAAGCAGAGTCAACCATATCATCTTTTTGGAGGGAGTTTAAGATAATCTTCGAGTACCCCTCAAAAATGGAGTTTCCAAGGCTGACTTCATGGACAAATTGCGTCACTCGCCTAACTGTTAATGATTTGATGATAATCACAAAAGAAGGTTCAAGATTTTTTTTTATAGAGACGCCATAACCTCATCATGGGAATTGCGAAAGTTATTTGATATATGATAGAGTTAATAAAAATATTGAAACTTTTCTTTATATGCATTTCATTATTTCAACAAGACCCAATTTGAGTGTTATTGTTTTTAACTTAAATTTCTAGACTAATTTGATAGTTTTTCAAATATCGGTAGATCCCAAGAAATATGGTTTTGTTTCGTTTTCATATAAAAATTGTAGCTTGACATTTTAATTGATGAGGAGTTGGTTTCATTGTTGATACAAAGATAGGTGTAGATTCATTTATATCTAATGGTGGCATGTGCATCAAGTTGCTAAAATGAGAGAAAGTAGTTCCTTATTACCTTATATAAACAGATAAGCTAGCTAATACTTAACATTAGGGAGTTTGTCATGTACTAGTAGGTGTAGCAAGGAATGTTGCTGGATGCATATGGGCCTTGATACGGCAGATGGGATTAGGTTTTGCTTGGTTAGTTATGCTCATAAAGGGTTTTGAGCTTTGCTGGAATGAAATGATTCCATTATTGTTTTCCATAGTATTTATAGGCACCCAAATGGTAGTCGGAAATAGGAATTAACACAAGATAACGAATGTTGGCTAACGTTGCCATTTCTTGTAATACCACAGGTTCTCATGATTTTTTGACATCATTGGTAATGGTCCATTCAAATGCTATGAGAAACAAAATAAATTTAGTTAACTTAAAAAAAATAAAACTTTGCTATGTTAAATGGAGCAGAACATTTGAACTCATTCTAATGCCTATCCTAATGTTGTACTGATGAATTGGGATTAATAGAGATTTGTTAATTTGAAAGGGTAAATTACAATGACAGCACTTGTGCTTTGTCACAAAAGTAATATCCCTTATAATTTGGATTTGGACTATGACAGATGTAGTTAAGAAATAAATAAAGAAACATACAACCAAGACGACATAATGCTCAAACCAGTTTTTAAATGTGAATTTCTTCTGTGCAGATGATACAAGGTCAGTATAATCAGTTGCCACGGTTGTTTTCAGTCTATCAAAGTTGTAAACCATCAAAGTATATGGAATCTAAAATTACAAGCCAAACTAGTCAAGTGTAATGGATCTAATAGAAATTGCGACTTGAATACCATGGCATTTTTTTCTCTTCTGACTTGCTATATTTGTTGTTAATGTCTCTGAATTGGTCCTTGATTTTCACCCATCATCCTGAGTTTGAATTCCAACTAGAAGTCCCCCTTCATACTTTATGAGTCATGGATCAAGGTTTATTTCCTAAGGCTGAATTCAAAGTCCCTATACGGCTAAGATTTCACTACAAAAAAAGAAAAAATAGTCATTGATTTTTTATTGATAGTCACGGAGCATGTATGATATTACAAAAACATTCTTGAACAAAAGTAAACCTTATCACTCATAGATTATGTAAACATTTTGCGTACATGGGTGAAGCGCTCTAAGCCATTTAAGGAACTAGTAATAGCATTGTGCATTACATATTACTTGCAGTGATTTTTTAATCACTTTTTTATTTTTTATTTTACATATTACTTGTAATGACTTTTCCTTAGACGTAGTCCCTACTTCCATGGAAAAGTCAAGTAACATAGAAAAGCTATTGAGGAGCTTGGTCATCCTTTTTTCTTTACCTTCCTTTTTCACATAAATTCTTCTAGTTTTCTACCGTGTGTAAGCTCTTTCACATATGCAACCCAGCTCCATATTGAAATCAAAATCCAAGCAGTTTTATTATACGGTCCCTCATCTAGGCAGCTCCATAACTCACCAGCATAACACCTGAAATAAGTTATAACTTATATTAATAGATAATTAATATATGCACCTTTAAAACTAAATCATAATTCAACTTATCTACTTCAAATCTCAATAAAAAAAAAAAAAAAAAAATTCAAGTATTTAACTAGGATGGATTCTTCGCTATCAATAAATTGGACTTAATCAAGTTACTAGAAGATACCCTAAATGCACTTTTGGGGAACACTGTACAGGAAGAGGATAACATACAACTAGTTGCCATAGCATGTGATATAAATTAGAAATTAAGAATGAAGTCATGTTTGATAGTGGTAAGGTGCAAAAGGATGCCAGTCCTGCCCAAAATCCATTAGACTACAATCGCTATCTCAAAGGGACACTAGCGTATCAAGAGATTCAAGTGCAACAAGAATGTGAAATATGGGAAGGTCTTAATAGATCAAGGTGAATTGTCAACTATCAAGAGAGATGTACTTCCGTAATGTGATTTTGTTATCAATACTTTCATTATCTTCTTAAAAACGAGAGAGAGAGAGAGAGAGAGAGAGAGAGAGAGAGAGAGAGAGAGAGAGAGAGAGAGAGAGAGAGAGAGAGTGTTTAGCATATCATAAACTAAAAAATAATTTGTAATAATATCATTAGTAAGTAAGCATCTCTCATAATAACGCCCCTAAAAACAAAACTAATAAGAAACAAGAACAAAATACGAATGCAAAATACTTTAACGTAGATTATTAAATTTAGAATTATAACCTCTACAGTCATGGTATGATTTGAAACCCAAATGGTGGTTGAATCAAATAATATTGGAACAAGATGTCATCTATCATGGAAACTTCAAATAATTGCGTCTAGTATCTTCACATTATATCCTGGATACCACAGGTGCATGTATCGATCCGTGAGTTCATGGTTATAATGACCCTATTATTCAAAACATCAAAAAATTTAGTGGTTATCAAACATGTATAATTATAGACAATTAAAAAAAAAAAAGCAAGTTTATAGAAAAGAAAAAAGAGTTTACCCTTCATAAAAAATGATGATGAACACATCTAATGTAATGGGGCAATCCATTGCAATAGTTGATGGAGGAGGATGAACACATAATGACTTCACAATGTCAAAGAACATCCGCCCCGCATAGAAGCTAAATCCTAATAGGCCGCATTCTGGTGTCAATTCCCATAAACCGAAATTAGTATTGTCCATTGCTAGAAACTGAAAGAACGTCTAAAATAATAATAATTTTTACATAAGAGACTAATAATAAATAGTTAAATAAAAACAATTATATCACTTACTAATCCCATTTCCAAATTACCCATATTATTAACATTATATAATGGATTGCAAATGGAGAAGAAGGTGGGTTTTGAGTGAAATTGTAGTCAAATTCGTTAAAGCGGCACAGGTCTGTAAAAAACGGAATATCAAGCAATTGACTAATGTCTTCCATTTTGTATTAGTGAGATCAGTGAGTTTGCTAATTTGAGAATTTTAGTATATATAGCAATATATTAACGCCTACATCTATAAGAAAAGATTCATTATTCTTCTTATTCAACTAAAAGACAATCAAGGCATATTGTATAGAGCAAGAAGATAAGATAATACAAGACATATGGCACAAGATGCCAAATAAGATATTAGAGCATTCTCATTAAGGATCTTAAAAAATTTATCATTTAGTATCTCAAAAATTTACTTTATTAAAATATTAATATTTTTATTGTTTTATAATTATTTTTATTCTCATCTCATCTTTTCTGCTACCCACAAATCCATAGCCACCGCCCACACCCACTGCTACCAGCCACCACCGCCTACACTCACACTCACCACCACCACCCAACTCCCAACCACCAAAATCACAAACAAAAATAAACCCACAGCAAACCCACAGTCACCACCAGCCAACCCAACCCACAACAAACCCAACCCAGCAAACCCCGAGTCACCACCAGCCACCATTACCCACCGACCTACCACCACCATAAACCCCAACCCAAAATCAACCCACCACTACAAACCACACCCAACCACCATTAACCACCAAAAACCAAAACCCACTCACCCACCCACCTGCCACCACCTTAAACCCCAACCCAAAATCAACACACCACTAGCCATCACCGCCACAAACCATACCCACCCACAACTAAACAAAACAAAATCACAACCTAGCCACCACCTTCAACCTTCCTCCTTCAAATCACAAAAAAACTACCATCACAAACACAAAAGCCAGCTACCACCAAATCCGATCCACCACCAAACTGTGACCCATGACCAATCGTGACCAGGCGACCCACAGTGCCGCCAACGCACTGTGACTCACCCACGGGAAACCGGTGAGAGAGAGAGGGACGAGCAAGAGATATTAACAATGGACGAGAAAGATATGTGAAACTAGAGTCTAAATAGAGTCGGAATAAAAATATTAAGGCGTAGTAGTAGGAGAGGAAGAATGTTATACATCGGAATTTTTACAGCACTCTTGAAAACTAAAGCCAAGCAGTTGATTAAATTCGTGAAAAACCTGAAAGCAAAAAGAAAAAATTTAACAATAAGAAGAAAAAAAAAGAATTAATATAAAAAATAAACTTAGAAATAGAACACTTACACGTTCATGTTCTTCGTTAATAGCCTGAGGTGCTACCAAATGAAACCCCGAAGGGTACTCCATGTCCATATTGTTGACCACAGACCTGTGTTTTTTTTTTTTCCTTCTCTATCTCCCCTAATACACACTTACTATCTGTTTCCTTTTCTACGCATCTCTAACCTCTATATATAACTTTGATGAGAGAGAAAAATGGTTTGGGAAGGGTGTTAGCGTCTTTTCATAAAGGGGATTTAATTACATCTTTGCCCCTAAAGACTTGAATAGTGAGTTGATTTGGTTCAAATCCGCAACACTCTCGTATTGTTGTTGGTGACAATTGGTTCGGTTCCCATGCAAAGAACAAACAGAAGTCCCATATGATGTACTCTCTCTACTTTGTAGATGTGACAACTGATTGAAGTTTGCATGAAAATGATTTGTTCTTTTATCTTTCAATTTATCTCGTCCTTTTTTATTTCCTTCCTTTTCCATGTAAGTTCTTTTTCCTCTCAGACACGGTCACATGGATGGAGGAGCCTTAATATATATTTAAAAGGAGGGGTATTTAAGTAAATTTGTTTATGGATCAATTTTATAATTAATATTACTAAGTGTGGTTTTTAGAAAATAAGGTTGAAACACTAGGTATATATAATCTAATTTAAGTCAACATATAATGACAGATATTTTGAGAGAGGATGCTACTTAACATACTTAACTAGAGAAGGTTTGACTACACAATTGAGGTAAGATCTAAAGCCCTGTTTGGATTTTTTTTTTTTTTTTTTCATTTATTACTCCTCACTCAATTTTCGTCAATCATTACTCATCACTTAAAATACCCCGACTCCCTACATGAAGTTTGTTTGGCACCATCACTCAAATTTTTCAACTGTTTGTGGGCCCCATACCTATAACTTGGTGTAGCTTTTACTGTTTTTTTTTTCCTTTAACTTCCAGTACCCAAACTCATCGAACCCAGTGAGAGAAAAAAAAAAAAAAAAACTCAGAAACTCGAACCCAATGAAAGAAGAAGAAGAAGAAAAAAGGCGTAAATGCTCTTTTCGTCCCTATATTTTGGGGTCATTTCTATTTTGGTCCATACATTTCTATTTTACCACTTTTAGTCCCTAAACCAATTAACGTGTGACATTTAAGTCCTTATCGTCACCCAACTAACAGAAAATGCTGACGTAGCTGACGGCACAGTAAAATAATAATTAAAAAATTTATTTTGACATTAAAAAATTGCCACGTCAGCATCTAAATTAAAAAAATTAATTTATTAATTTTAATTAAATGAAAAAAAAAAAATTAAATCCCAAAAATCAAACCCAGAAACCTATAGATTGTGTGGCGTAATTGAGTGTGGCGTGCAAGAACTTGTTCTTCATGTTCTTCCCGTATCCAAGAACAATCAAACCCAGAACAAGAGCACAATTTCATACAAATCCGCATAATAAAAAAATAAAAAATAAAAAAATAAAAACCTAGAACAATTTGGGCAAAATCTCAGAACATAAACAAACTCAGAACACATACAAACCCAGAACATCAAGGGCAAAAAAAAAAAAAAAAACACAAACAAACCTAGAATTCGCCATCAACAACACCAAATCCGCTGTCAACAAACCCAAATCCACCATCAATAGCACCGAATCCACCATCAACAAACCCAAATCCGCCATCAACAACACAAAAGCACCAATAGTCTCTACCTTCCTTCTTCGGCGGAAAACTCCTCATGCAAAGCGACCTCGACCACTCCGATCTGGGGCTCCAACGCCATCGTTCTCTCTCACCCAGGTCGAGTTCATTTTTCCAATGAAATCCATTGTTCCCATCGTTTTCTCCGCATCAAGAGAGAACCTTGATCTGCTACCCCACGAACCCAGGTCCACCCACAGCACCACGACCCCACGCTGATGTCCACCGTGACAACCCAAAATCTCAGATTGACCACCACTAAAACCCAAATCGCAACCTACATGTCTTGCTCCTCAAAACCCAGACCCAAAATCAGTCATGCTCCTCCTCCACAAATCAAAACCCAAACCCATAGATTGGCTTCGCCGGCGACAGATCGGAGATGTTGGAGGTGGGTATGGCTTCACCGGCGTGAGGGAGATTTTTGCCTTGGTGGATTGGGTACATGCAGGAACAAGATTGGCCATGTTTGATAGAGAAATTTTCAATTTCAAGCTTTCAGATGTGAACACAAAAAATCTTGCAGAAAGAGGTTACAAGACTTATAAATGAAGTGACTTTCTCAATACCCAGATTGAAAAAAAGAAGCGTTTCTCTTGTCAATGATCAAGTTGAGGAAAAGAATCAAATCTGTGGACTCTGATGGCTTTGCAGACAAGGAAAACTGGGATTAGACTTCAAACCCAGATGGAATTCGACGCCAAAAATGGGACTCAACATAGACAACCAAAAAATGAGAAGACTTTACACTGATTTGAGATTCAGATTTGGAAGGTCTCAGCTTTTTTGGTACTAAATAGAGTAAAGAAAACAAAATATAAGGAAATTACAGACCAATCTGGGCTTGAGAAGTCCTGGGATTGAGTTTAATTTTTCTGGGTCTTGGGATTGAGTTTAATTTTGTTTTTTAATTTATTTTCTTTTTTTGTTTAAATTGTAAAATACCAAATAATATTTTTTAATAATATTTTAATCAACACGTCAGCGCCACGTCAGCTAATAGGGTGTTCCGTCTGCCACATCAGCTTTTCCCGTTAGTTGGCTGACGGTAAGGACTTAAATGTCACGCGTTAATTGGTTTAGGAACTAAAAGTGGTAAAATAGAAATGTAGGGACCAAAATAGACATGACCCCAAAATGTAGGGACGAAAAAAGTATTTACGCAAAAAAAAAAAAAAAAAAAAAAAAAAAACCCAAAAACCCGAACCCAGTGAAAGAAGAAGAAAAAAAAAAAAACTTAATGAAGAAGACCAAGACCCAGTGTGAAAGGGAAAAGAAAAAAAGAAGAAGAAGAAGAAGAAGAAGCCACCTAGTGTGAAAGGAAAAAGAAAAAAAAAAAAAATGAAGAAACCAAACTCACCGAACCTAGTGAAGGAAAAAAAAAAAGGGTCAAAAGTTGCGGCTGACTCTGACTGTGGGACCCAATATGTAGTTTTAATTACGGAAATACCATTGAAAATAGAGTTATGGAAACTGAAAACACCTAACTCAAAAATCAGAGAATTGAGTGATGAAAACAAAAACTGGAAACAAAATCCAAACGGACTTCTTAGCCATGGGTCCCACCATTTTTGAGTTATAAGTTATGGAAACAACAAATCCAAACAGCCTCTAAGAATCTCTTTCTTGTCAAATCTAAACTTTATTTGGAATTAGAGTATTTTTTTATGTGAGTATTTTGGTCAGTAGTGAAATTATTTAAGGGATAATTACAGTAAACCCACCTGTGGTTTGAGCGAAAATCACTTTGCCTACCCATGGTTTGAAAAGTGTCACTTAACCCACCTGAGGTATGTTTCCGTCAATCCCCGTAACCCACCTCGGTCTCTACCGTTACAAAAACACCTTTTAACCCCAAAACAGAACATAATGCGAATCAAAACACCCAAAACTCAAAAACTTTGCGAGAGAGAGACCTGAGGTGAGATCAGCTTGTTCTTCGTGGTTTGGAGCGTCTAGAAGGGGAGAAAACACTTGTTTTGCATCATCGAAGCTAGGCAAGGTATGTCTGACTGTTGTTCATCGTGACCTACCCACGTATTTGTGTCTGTTCTCGATTTAAGGTTTCAGATTTTGTTCAAGTGCGAACTTATTGTGTGAATGTCTAAATTTGTACTTCCCAGGAATGGTGTTTTGTTGATATGTCTTCATCAAATGGTAGTTTCTCGGGTTCATATGGGCATATGTGCAATGAGCAGACTTGTGTTTTGAGAACAAGTTTGAGTTTGTACAATTTTGGGAGGAGGTTCTTGGGTTGTAGCCGTTATAAGGTTGGTCTTAAGTGTCCTTTCTTTGTTTGGCTTGATAACCCAACTTGTCCTCGTAGGAATGAAACTGCACCTTTGGCTCTAGAGAGAATATCTAGGCTTCAGAGTACTCTCCAACTTGCCAATGAGAGGGAAAGGACAACCCTGGAAACGGCAGAAGAAGCTAGGCAAATGGCAGAAAAGGCTCTTGAAGAGGAAGCCAAAGCCAAGGAGAGGGAGAGAAAGGCTCGAGTTGTTTGTGCAAAAGCTAAGGAAAAGGCCATGTTTGCTGAAGAGAAGCAGAGAATGTGGAAGTTTGCATGCATTTTGTCTTGGATCTTTTTTGTTATTGTTATGTTGTTGTGTTTTGGCTCAATTGAGTTCTCTAGAGTAAAGAGACCTGGATTGTTGCCCTGAAGTAGTTAATTGGTTAGTAGAGATAGTTATGACAATGGTGTTAATAAATTTGCATTGTAATAGCACTAACCTACTGATGTAATGTTTTGATGTGTAAATGAATGAAGAATTGGTCAATTATTGAGTATTTTATGCATACCATAACAACCATTCAATGAAAGAAGTATTGGTCAATTATTGGTCATGCCACTAGTCTGTGGGTGTTGAGGGTCATTTTGGCTCACTTCGGTCAACTTCAGTCCATTTCGGTCTATTTGGCTCACTTCGGTCCATGTCGGTCCTTTCGGTCTATTTCAATTCATTTCGGTCTACTTCAATTTACTTTAGTCCACTTCAATGATGCTTTGGGAGGAGAAGTCTGTTGAGGGTCATTTTTTTTGAAATAGACAGAAGGCTGCCCAACCCAGCAATACGGGCAGCAGAGAAGCGGCAGGCTAAGTAAAACCATTAGGCCCAAGCGGCAGAAACAATGGATCACAGGCCCTTTGGGGTCTTGAGAAAGTAAGTGGGCCTAAAAGGCCCGAAAAGAGAGAAAATAGCACCCATGGGCAGTATATGGTATGGAAAAGTGAGAATGGGCCGCGGCAAGCCCAAAACAATGTAAACAAAGAAAGTAGGGGATAATGGCAAGGCCATGAACCCCAAGGATGAGAATGAGAAAATTGGGCCAGGGAAGCCCAATTAAGTTAGTAAAAACCCATGGGATGCGGAGTTAGTAAATGGACCGAGGAAGTCCAAAGGAAGTAAATGGGCCGGAGAGGCCCAAGGGAAAAGAAAGGGACATTGGAGCCCATAAGTGAGAACACCAGTGGCCACATTAAACCACTGGGGGAAAGAATGGAACGGCAGGCCTGAGAAAAGTCCCAGCAGGAACAAGTCACCGCGGCAGGAAATGCTAAGTAATGCGGTAGGAAGCCAAGGCAATTAAAGAATTGGGTTGAAAAGAACGCAAAGCCCAATACTGAGTAAAGCCCAGATCCTAAAGGAGCGGAAAATCAGAGTAGTAACTCATGAAAAGACAGAAACGAACGGCAGGCAGTACAGGCAAAGTCTCCAGTCCACGGCAGATGCATGAACAGCAGGCAGATTTCAGACATATGCATGCGTGAGGCCCAGGCACCACCAGCCTGTATCCAGCCAATACGGGACATGGTGAGGTCATGGGTTAGAGGTAAGAGGGCATGGTTTGGTGGTAGGGAGAGGGGAAGACCTGTTTTGAGGTTCTTGCTCAAGCTCTTTCGGGGGATATGTCCTATTGGGATGGCATACCTCCCAAAAGAGGCAAGACTGAGCTGGAACCACTAAGTGCATGCCATGAGGGGTAGAGAGAGAGAAACATCACCGCGGCAGGAAGAGGTGCTACGGCAGACTAACAAACAAAATAGTTGTCTGTGTCTGTAATAGGGGAACTCGCAGACGGAACAGTGATGGTCGGCAAGTACGCCCAGACCAGACAAAGGTGGTTAAGGGGTAGAACAGTAAAATCCGGTCACGGCAGGCACTATAAGAAGGAAGCCTTCTGCCGTGTACAGAGGACGAGAAAAAACAGGGCAATACAACACAACGTAAAAAGACTCTGAGATATGCTTAGGAAAATAGGGGAAGCACAATACTAAAAACCACAATTGTGGAAATCACTAAGGAAAGACTAAAAAGGAGAGAAAGATAGAGAGAAAGAGAGCAAGAGTTAGTGGCATGCACCAATAGGTCCCCTCCCTTCTCTCCCTCTCAAATCCCTGCTCTCTTCTATAATTATCTTGGGCATTGTCCATTCGGGTCCGCCTCCCTCAAACCCATTAATTTCCATGGCAGGAATTCTTTTCCTCGGAGGTTAATCGCGTTGAGAAGAGGCGTTCTTCCTCTTTGGCCTTGCTCCTGCGGACCGAACTGAACTTATTTCCTTATCTGTTGATTAATCTTTATTACCATTTGCCCTTACTATTTTATTTGTCAAAAAACTGTTAATATTATTGTGATTATAGATCATTTGGTCATTTCCTATTAAAAGAACTATCTGGTCATTCCAGAACACATGGTTCTGTTTTATCAATTATATTTGCCTGCCACAAGCTTCCCTGAAACAGCTCTGCCTGTCGCAAGCACTCTTCTGGCAGACGAGGCATAGTTCGCGCACAAGCCGGCCAAGTTGAGTTCCAGTTGGACCGGTCTCGACTCCTGCAACCTAGAACACTTGGGCCTACAATCACAAAGGGACAACCCAGCCCAACATAGCAAAAAAGGCCCCCACAGTGGGCATATAATGAAAGAAGTATTGGTCAATTATCAATGACCTGTGCATACCATAATAACAACAATCTATAGTAGCAATAAATAACAATCTGTAGTATTGGTCAATTATCAATGACCATTCCACAATAACAACTTCCATACTCTATATTGGAAAAATCATCTTGGACACAATCTGTAGTAGCAATACATAAACTTCCATATAATCCGGTTTGGACAAATAATATTCCATACAGTTACTTGCGCATACCATAACAACCATTCCACAATAACAACTTCCATACAATCTATATTGGAAAAATCTACTTGAACACAATCTGTAGCAATAAATAACTTCCATATAATCTAGTTTGGACAAATATTGTTCCATACAAACTGTAATACCACAACTTCCATATAACAACTTGGAGTGTATTATACCTTAACTTCTAGTAAATTACAGAAAAACACATTCCAAGGCTAGCTACATATATATATATATATATATATATATATATACACACACACATTATATACACATACATATAATTGCTCAAAACAAGGTGATTGTTTTTGACACTACTTGATAATTACAAAAAGCCAACAGTGGTCTTCACAAAAAACAAAAAGGCCCACATGTTCCCACTAGCTTTACTCCCAATGCTGGCTTGCGTACCCACTAGCTTCATTCATTTCTTGCCTTTACTCTTTCCTCTTTCCACCCACTGAATTCATTTTTGGTGGCCTTTATGCAGCAAGCTGTCCTCTAGTCCTCACACCACCAGTGCTCCTATTTGCATGTGAAGGCTACAAAATAAAAAATAAATCCACTTGTTAAAAAATATCCCAGTCTACACAACCATCCAGGAAAGAGGTTACTCAACTAAGTTACTTGTGAAGAACTTGGTAGGGTATCCCAGGTCTCCCTAGGTGTGTGAAACTCTGGCTGTGAGGAAGAGAACCATCCTGCTCTCCTGTGAGATGGCCTAGCTTGATTTTCTTGCTGTGAGGATGAAGGCTGAGTGGCAGACATCATGTTGTAAGTCTGGGTAGGCTGCTGGGATGATGGTTGGGGTGCTGGCTGGGGTGCAGGCTGAGGTACAGATCTGGTACTAGGTGCAGGCACCCCTTCCTTTGCCTGCAACAAAACCCAGTTTCAATACATAAATACCTTTGTAAGTTTAAAAACAAGTTTTTTTTTTTTTTTTTTCCATTTAAATCCCAATTACTTACAGCTTTTTCTCTTTCAAGCCTCTGTCTCCTCTGCCATGGTGTCTCCCCAGTGATGCCAGCCTTGCACCCTCTTGAGTTATGCCCTTCCTTTTTGCATTTCCCACATCTTACAAGTCTGTTCAGCCTACTTGCTTTGTAAGGGTTCCTAAGCTCATCAGAAGCCCTCTTTCTTTGCTTGGGTGGCCTGCCTGATGGTTTGTATATGTGAGGTGCTAAAGGAGCAAGCTGTCCAGTCTCAGCCAATTCTAATTGGCCAGGCATGGGAGGAAGTACTTCATTGTATATCTCCATATAAGTTTCTTTGAAGTAGCATGGGTGGGTGTAGTCTTCTGGTGTCTCAATGTTTGTATAATGGGCTGTTATGGCATGTTTGCAGGGAATGCCATTTAAATCCCAAGACCTACAGCTACATGTCTTCTTGACAAGATCAACTACATGCCTCTCATATTGACTGGCTACCTCATAAAGGAAACTGCTAGCTAGGGTAGCACTAAATGGCTTACTTTCAACCTTCAATTTCTCTAACCTATCTTGTATGCTTGGACACAACTTTCCAACATACTTCTGTATCCCTTCCCTTTTTGTGTAAAGCCTAGTCATAAGTCTAACCCTAATCCACTCCATTGCCAAGATAGGCTTGTCCCTAGACTTCAATATCATTGCATTAAAAGACTCACTCAAGTTATTTACCAAACAATCTGTTAAGGCCCTAGGAGTGAAGTGTGACCTTGTCCACTGTGCAGGTGCAATGTTTGCAAGATACTCATATGCCTTTTCATCCAAATCCCTTATGTACTGCATGCATCTCTCAAACTCCCTTACTGTTGTGGCAGCAGCACACCTCCACAGTGCATCCTTCAGCTCCAATCCCTTGTGATCAACTTTGAAATTGTTGTAGATGTGTTTCACACAGTATCTATGCTCCACAGTAGGTAATAATGTCTCTATTGCAGGAATAAGCCCTTACAAATAATCAAACAAACAAACAAAACAGGTTAGTTCAGCAAACAAAGTAAACTATTCAAGTGTAACTAAACAAACCAAAACTTGCATACCTTTTGCCTATCAGAAATGAAGACCAACTGAAGCTCCTCTGGCCTCCCTATATCATTAGCAAAAATTTCCAAAAACCATATCCAAGACTCCCTGGTTTCTTGTTCCATAACAGCCATGGCTACTGGAAAAATGTTGTCATTTGCATCCTTGGCAGTGGCAGATAAGATTTGCCCTCCAAATCTATGCTTTATGTGACAACCATCTAAACCTATAAATGGCCTGCATCCACCTAAAAATCCTACATTCTGAGCATTGAACCTAACATACATCCTCTTAAATTTTGGCTGGGAAGTCTCATCAGCCATTTCTGTCTGCAATATAACCCTACTCCCCTTGTTTACAGTGTTTATCATTTGTGCATAGTCCTTAAGGACACCATATTGCAGTTGCTCATTTCCATTGATAAAATCCTTTGCCTTTCTCTTTGACCTATACACTTGGTTTACACTTAGGTCAACAGATAAATTTTGCATCACATGGTTGTGTACACCACTCACCTCCCAATTCGAATTTTTGCTAAAATCCTCAATGAACCTCTTAGCAACATAAGCTGATGTTGCTTGGCTTTTTTTAAAAGACTTGGGGCAAGTACAGTCATCAGTCAAGGTCTTAATCTAAAATGTTAGCTCTCCACTTATTTGAGATGCATAACATCTCCACCCACACCCATTCTTGCAGTGAACTGATATCTTGGTCCTCTTATTAAGCTTGAATTTAATGTCAATAGGTTTTTTGATTGCATACTCCCTCAAAGCAACTTTGAACACCTTTGCATTAGAAAACTTCATCTCCTTCTTCAGTACAACATTTCTCATGTCACTCTTAGCATTAAACTCTACCTGTTCATCATCAGACATCCATGCTTACCAGGTCATCCTTAAGGGTTGGCTCAGCCCACTCAGGGTCTGCATGGACTGCATTGCTTGATTCTGGGGCTGTGTAGGGTGCATTGCTTGATTCTGGGGCTGTATTGGGAGCAGAACCTTGTGGACCTAAGTTTTGAGCAGAACCTTGTGGAGCTGAGTTTTGAGCAGCAAATATGTCATCACCAAAGTCATCCCCCTCTAGGCCTTCATTTAGCCAATCGTCATCATCATCATCATCTCCTTCAACATTCTGTTCTTCAACCCTTGCACTAACCTCAGCATCCTGTTCTTCATCTCTTGCACCAATCTTAACATCCTCAACATCTTCTTCTTCATCATTCTCATCATTTTCATCATAATCACTCTCCAAATCTATTTCATCCCTTACTGCATCACCAGCTACATCATCATCTGCCACTCCCTTTCCATCAGGATACTCAACTGCCAGTGGCTCCATATCTATGTTAGTATAGATTATGATTTTGGTAGCTGGCCATGCCTTATGAAGGGTAGTCATGTTCATCACATCTGCATCTGTTTCTATGGCCCTTAAATCATCCTGTAGACCACATTCAGGAAGTAAATACCTATATCTACTTCATTCTTTAGGAGCACCAACTAGATGGCATAAATCTCAAATTTCAAAGTAACTCAACTTGTCAGGGTCAATCTCTGTCAGTGTACATACAGACTCACCCACATATTCAAGGGTTGGCTCCTCCACAAAACATCCCCCAACATGAATTTCAATGTCAAATGTGAAGTGAGCCATCTACAAACAAAGTAAGTAGTTTGTTTACACACTGACATGCAGCAAACGACAAGAAGCCAAAAGAGACAACAAGCCAACAAATTGACAACAAGACAACAACACACGGACAAAGGGACCACATAAAGCACATGCAAAACCAGATTCCTAACAAATTCATAGGGACCACACTACCCACAGTTCACAAACAAGTGTAATCAGGTATACGCATTATATAAACACCCATAGCAGTACATTAGCTACATCCTAAGCAATTCTACATATAAATAGCAAATTGCACATTTAACATACACCAATTTTGAGAAAATTTTACAAAACCTAACTACGTGGGTGGGTCGCGATAAAAAAATGACATCAAGAACTCAAATGCAGATGAACAGCAGTCAGACATACCTTGCCTAGCTTCGATGATGCAAAACAAGTGTTTTCTCCCCTTCCAGACGCTCCAAACCACGAAGAACAAGCCGATCTCACCTCAGGTCTCTCTCTCGCAAAGTTTTTGAGTTTTGGGTGTTTTGATTCGCGTTATGTTCTGTTTCGTGGTTAAAAGGTGTTTTTGTAAAGGCAGAGACCGAGGTGGGTTACGGGGATTGACGGAAACATGCCTCAGGTGGGTTAAGTGACACTTTTCAAACCATGGGTAGGCAAAGTGATTTTCGCTCAAACTACAGATGGGTTTACTATAATTATCCCATTATTTAATTATTCAAGAATTTAATGATGCAAACGAAGAAAAGTTTGGATTTATTTTTGTAAACTAGACGCTATTACTGTAGATTTTTTTTTTGTTCAGTAACTTAGGGGCTGTTTGGTAGTGTATTTTGAACAACAGTTTTTAATGTTTAAACAACATTATACGTATTTCTACACACTTTTTTACTTACACATATTTCCAAAAAATACAAACAATATTACTAGAACAGCATTACCAAATGGTCCTTAATCTTTATCTATGCCTTTTGTTGCGTTGAGCGGAGATAAAATCTGCAAATTTTTAGGCTTGGTGGGACAAGTTTCTGCACGGCCCTTCATTAAAGGAATAGTACTGATTTGATGAGTTGAGGTCTGACAAGTTTAAAAAAAAAAAAAAAAGGTTTTTTTTTTTGTTTTTGTTTTGTTTTTTTTTCAATTTATGTCATTTTTTCAGTTTTGTATGTATTATTTGGTTTCTTTTTTGACAAATTTTTTTGTCTTTTTGTTTATACTTAACAAGCACCTAGCGGTGCTTGTTAACATATTCCCTAAAACAAATCTCACAAATTTATCGTATCATTATTTATAGGATTTTAACGTATGCCACATATTAATAAATTATTTTTAGAAATTTTTTACTGAGAGTTAAAAAATTGTCACAGTTTTTTCAATTCCCAATTGTATTTCAGCTCTGAAATTGTTGCAGAGAGGTTCTAAAACAAATCTCACAAATTTATAGTCTTCATATCATTATTTATATTGTTCCAATCCTTTTTGCTTGTTCCAACATAAACTTTTTTTTTTGTTTACCCAAAAAAAAAAAAAAAAAAAAGCAGCTTGTCATTTTGTGCCCTTATACATCCATCTGGATCTATTCATCTTCGGCCAACTACTTTTAACTAACATATTTATTATTGAAGGTAGATCATTCTACAATTGATAAACAGATGATTCAATATTTGTTTCATTCCTGTTCTGTATGTTATTAGAAAATTATTTAGGGCATACATTAATCATCAATTTAAAAAAAAATTTAAATGAAAAATTGAAAATGCTATTTAAAAAGTGTAGGGACCGCATTTTTGGTGCCCCGGGCCCAACGGATCTGGGTCAAGGGCCCAACGAACCCCGAACAATGAATTTGTAGAGAGTGGATCGAAGGTCTAGGCGCCGGCCGGCGTTCACTGGGCGTGGGCTCCATTCTCTTTTTATTCAATGAAAAGCTTAGAGCAATTTACAATTGGGGGATGCTCCTCGGGCCATGGCCGAGGAGGCTTTTCTCCCCTTTGGCCTCCATCTTTTTCTCTCAGAGGAACCCCCTTTCTGAGGGATTCCCTTACATTATATATCCCTTACCCAACTAATCCTAGCCCTACACTTGTTGAGCGATCAGGACATTTGCTCAGGTACTTGTCCCATCAACCGCCTTCTCAGTCTCCTTGAGAGTCACGGCAACCAAGGCGACGCTGGTGTGAAGTCCTCTCCTCATCAATGCGGCCAGGGCAGTTGTCAGGCATACTTAATATGGAGGTGACCGCTCGTTACGAGCTTGTCCCTCAAGTTCTCGGACGCCCGACGATGGGGTCGTCCTTGGCCCGTTCTGTTTGTGCCTGGGCTTCTTCTTTTCCTCCTCGGATTTCAGGTGCCTCCTTGGCTTGGGCCTTCGGCCCAGGAACGAAGTGGGCTGGGTTGTAGGATTTCTTGGCCCCACAATAGCCCCTCAAAATCATGCTATCCGCATCCTCGGGCGGAAAGGAGGATTTTGATGTCCTCGGGCCTGCCACGCGCCCCATTAAGTCTGATCCCCTGTCAGTTCCGGAGCCCTTTCATCTGCCCCAGATGCGTTACTGACGCTTCGAAGGGCGTGACGTTCCCTTCATTAAATCCAGGCGGCTCTGTGCCCCCCACGTTCAACGGGAGGATGACGATCCAACGGTGGGGATTCGCCTGGCAGTTGGGGATGGAAAAACCCGCACGACCCCTTGATTGGTGGGTATAAATGCCCATTTGAAAAGCTGGTTCCTCTGTTCATTCGCACACAAGAGTCTACATCTCCAGCATATAAAGTTGGTCCGAGGAGCCCCTACGCATTTCTGTAAGTCATCCCCCTTCTCTTAGAACTTCCTCTTTTTCATTTGCTCTCTCTTAGCTTGCTTAGACATCGTTTGGGATGGGTATATTTAAGAAGTATGTCTTCACTGAGGAGGCGATGGAGAAATTCATCGTCGATTATAAGATTCCTGCCAACGTGGGCTTGAGGTATTGCGCGAAGGGCGAGTGGCGCCTTCGGAGGAAGGAGGGCGAGGTGGTGATACCCATCGTTGCCTTCGTTGAGGGTGGCATGAGAATACCCATGGGGTCGGTGATGAGGGGCTATCTAACGCACTTCCGGTTGGCCCCCACCCAGTGTGCCATCAACGTCTTTAGGATTCTATGCTGTGTGGATGCCCTAAACGAAAAGATGGGATTGAGGTTGACCCACCATGACGTCAACTGGTGTTATAACCTCCAGTGCTTGAAGGGTGAAACTTACTATCTGAAGACCAGGGATGACAGGGTCCGGCTCATTCAGTGCCTCCCTGAGTCCAGCAAGGGGTTGAACAAGGACTTCCTCATCGTATCCGGAGAGTGGCACGATGGCCTTCACTGCCCGACGACGGAGGGGACCCCAGGTGGGGCAATGGGAAGATGGGGAGAGGGTTCTCGGACCCTGATCAGTTCCATTTTTTACTTCGTCCATTTCTTTTTGTACCGTTTGGCTTCTAATGTGAATGTGATTCCTCTTGCAGATCCACACGCCTTCACGCGCCACTTCAGCCTGATCAATCGGGAAGACTTGCAAAAGGCGCTGAGGGCTGAGGTTTTCGTGAACGAGGCTGACAATCAGGTTAGGGCCGCTCACCAGATCTTGAAATACGACCCGGCTCACAAGTCATTTGCGGCGCCGAAGTACGTGATCAGAGCAAAGGATCCTCGGCTTCGAAAAATAACCGTGACCGAGGACGGGTTTCGGTTCCCCGAGGTGCCCTCTACATCAGAAGGCGTAACACCTGCGGGTCCTTCCTCTTTCTCCCTTAGACTCTCGGAGCCTGTCGACGTAGGCTTAGAGAGGGAAGAGGAGGTTGCTGACTTTGGCCCTGCCGAGGACGAGTTTGACGTGTTCGAACAAGTCCAACAGTCCGAGGACCCTCCCGGAGATTTGGGTGACCCTTGTCTGACTGAAGCAGACTTCTTAGTGTCCAAGTCCTCTTCTCGGCACGAAATGGGTTACAAGAAGAGGCCCCAACCTAGCCTGTCAGAACTGATTGAAGGCCAGCCGGGGAAATCAAAGCCAGAGCTTCCTCCTCCTAAAACCCGTTCTGCTCAGGGCAGGTCGGCCTCTACCTAGTCGAGGCTTCCTTCCTCTCCGTCCAAGACAAGTCTGCCTTCTAGGCATGAGCCCTCTGATCCCAAGCAGAAGAAGGATAAGGGCAAAAGGTCAGCTGAGGAGAGGTCCGAGTCTCCGCGGGAGGGGGATGACACTCGGCGGCAACCCAAACAACTGAAGATAGGCTCCCGAGGTCAAGAAAAGCAGGCTGACGCCCAGCCCGAGCCGCAGGCCTGGCTTCCTTCCCTAACGCTCCATGGGGAGCCGCTGAGGGAAGACTCCTCCCTCAGGGATTTCAGAGAGGGTGAAGGCACGTACGTGGCCGACGCGCTGGAAAGGTGTCTGTTACTCCCAGCTGACATGGCGGAGCTGGGGACTATGAGGAGCCGAGAGGTCTTCCTATGCCTCAAGAGGTACTTGGGAATGGTAAATGCCTCAACACTTATGACTATCCCAGTTTTAGTTCTTTCACTCCCTTTTCTGAACTTGGCTAACCGTGTGCTCGTCTTGTTGG
Source organism: Quercus aquifolioides (assembly GCA_019022515.1). Classification (NCBI taxonomy): domain Eukaryota; kingdom Viridiplantae; phylum Streptophyta; class Magnoliopsida; order Fagales; family Fagaceae; genus Quercus; species Quercus aquifolioides. The sequence goes on from CM032332.1 coordinate 55,970,247, forward strand.
GCAGGCCATTCAGGCCACTTATAGGTTGGAGGACGTGGCCCATGACCAGGGGAAGGCCATGGACGTGGAGCGTGTGAAACTCTTGGAGGCCACACAGGTCCTTAAAAACTCTAAGGCCGATCTTGCCAAGGCCCGGAAGGAGCTGAGTGCGATGACCAGTGCTCGGGATACCGCCCTGTCAGGCCTCGCCGGCTTCCAGAAGCAGGCCGAAGATCATTTAAAGCGCCTGGGCGAGGCGGAGGAGCAGCTGAAAATGGCGAAGGAGCTGCTTGCTGATCTGCCAAAGAAGGTGGCTGCTGTAGAAGAAGCCAAGAGGGTGGCAGAGGAGGCCAGAGACGAGGCCGTTAGGGCCAAGTTTGAGGCTGTCCAAGGCAAAGAAGACGCCCTGGCCGCTAAGCAGGAAGCCGAGGAGAAGGCTTATGATGCTGGGATGGCAGAGACAGAGGCAGCCTTTAAAGATCAAGTCCCCGGGTTGTGCAGGCGCTACTCTGCTGAGGTTTGGAGGGAGGCTCTCAGACAGGCCGGGGTTGAGGCCTCGTCTGATTTGTGGAAGGAGGAAAGCGTGTACTACCCTCCTGCCATCCGTGAGGCGACTCCAGGTAGCGCTGAGGCCGGAGAGGCCGCGGAGGAAGCCAGCGCTGCTGCGGGTGAGGACACCTCAATTGCTGAACCCTCGGGCGAGCCTGCCCAAGGAAGTGACCTTCCCAAGGTAGCTGAATCAGGTACGGGCCCCGTTGAGGAGGCGCCCCAGGGGGTTGCTAAGTCCACCTCTGAGGCTGAGGCTCCCGCCGCTGAGGAGGCAGCCGTTCCTGCCGCGCCTTCACAGGCTGTCCCTCCTGGCCAAGGATCAGGAGGCCTTGGAGCTGCCATGGTCCAGCCCCTTGCCGAGGGAGGAAAATAAGTGGGCAGGACAGGCCCCTCGAACCTGTCGCCTCTCTTGTCTTTTGCATCTTTTTCTTTTAGATTGTAATGTGGTGTTCACCATGTAATCTTTATGAACTTGATGAAATACGCGTTTTATTTCTTTTTCTGTTTGTTGTGCCTGTTGGCCTACTTGCTCGCCATTCGCCTTTTCTTTACTTGTGTGATTTTGACTTTGGTTGTATCTCGGCCAATCGCGGCGTCAGCTACTATAATGAGAGGGCATGTATGCTCTGATGCACCTTTCGTTTCCTAAGGGCCAGATAGAATTTCTTCAAGTAGACGCTTGAGATTTCTTCAGTGTAGTTAATTTCCACATAGGCCTGAGTCCGAGGACCATGCAGAGCCTTGGTCTTGTTGCTACCTTCAGTATAGGTGGTTAGCTCCCCGTAGGCTTGAGTCCGAGGACCATGCAAGACCTAGGTACAGTTGCTAAGTGGTTAGCTCCCCGTAGGCTTGAGTCCGAGGACCATGCAAGACCTAGGTACAGTTGCTAAGTGGTTAGCTCCCCGTAGGCTTGAGTCCGACGACCATGCAAGACCTAGGTACAGTTGCTAAGTGGTTAGCTCCCCGTAGGCTTGAGTCCGAAGACCATGCAAGACCTAGGTACAGTTGCTAAGTGGTTAGCTCCCCGTAGGCTTGAGTCCGAGGACCGTGCAAGACCTAGGTACAGTTGCTAAGTGGTTAGCTCCCCGTAGGCTTGAGTCCGAAGACCATGCAAGACCTAGGTACAGTTGCTAAGTGGTTAGCTCCCCGTAGGCTTGAGTCCGAGGACCATGCAAGACCTAGGTACAGTTGCTAAGTGGTTAGCTCCCCGTAGGCTTGAGTCCGAAGACCATGCAAGACCTAGGTACAGTTGCTAAGTGGTTAGCTCCCCGTAGGCTTGAGTCCGAAGACCATGCAAGACCTAGGTACAGTTGCTAAGTGGTTAGCTCCCCGTAGGCTTGAGTCCGAGGACCATGCAAGACCTAGGTACAGTTGCTAAGTGGTTAGCTCCCCGTAGGCTTGAGTCCGAGGACCATGCAAGACCTAGGTACAGTTGCTAAGTGGTTAGCTCCCCGTAGGCTTGAGTCCGAAGACCATGCAGAGCCTTGGTTCTGTCTAATACTTGTCCTTCTGAAGTAGTTAGTTTCCCCATAGGCCTGAGTCCGAGGACTATGCAGAGCCTTGGTTCTGTCTAATACTTGTCCTTCTGAAGTAGTTAGTTTCCCCATAGGCCTGAGTCCGAGGACTATGCAGAGCCTTGGTTCTGTCTAATACTCGTCCTTCTGAAGTAGTTAGTTTCCCCATAGGCCTGAGTCCGAGGACTATGCAGAGCCTTGGTTGGAGAAAATCAAGGGAACATCATGGGGGAGGGCGTCCCGGAGCCCCTGCATCTGCTCCTCGCTTTGTTCGAGCTCAGCCGCTCCGAGAAAGGAGTTGTGGGTGACCTTGGAACAAGCCAGCCTCACCCCCCTTCCGTCCGCTTACTGTCAAGCTCCCCCATTCTCTTGATGCCAGTAAGGGCACGGGTTGACACTTCCCTCTAGCTAGTTTTAGGACGGGTCCGCCTGGGCCTCTGATTGTAGGGCTAGCTGGTAGGAACAGTTGTAAAACAAGCCTGTCTGAGCCTCTGATTGTAATTTGTAGATTTTCCTTTTATGAAATAATATCAAGTTTTTCTTTTTGTTATTGAATCTTCTGTCTCGAGCTTTTATCTTTCTGCGATGTTTCTTTGGCAGTTTCTTTTTTTTTTTTTTTGCATCACCACCGATCTCTTGTAGAATATCTGTTTAGAACAGTCGCCCGTTGCGCCGGCTGGCGCACTAATCCTCCCCACAGACGGCGCCAATTGTAGGGACCGCATTTTTGGTGCCCCGGGCCCAACGGATCTGGGTCAAGGGCCCAACGAGCCCCGAACAATGAATTTGTAGAGAGTGGATCGAAGGTCTAGGCGCCGGCCGGCGTTCACTGGGCGTGGGCTCCGTTCTCTTTTTATTCAATGAAAAGCTTAGAGCAATTTACAATTGGGGGATGCTCCTCGGACCATGGCCGAGGAGGCTTTTCTCCCCTTTGGCCTCCATCTTTTTTCTCCCAGAGGAACCCCCTTTCTGAGGGATTCCCTTACATTATATATCCCTTACCCAACTAATCCTAGCCCTACACTTGTTGAGCGATCAGGACATTTGCTCAGGTACTTGTCCCATCAGCCGCCTTCTCAGTCTCCTTGAGAGTCACGACAACCAAGGCGACGCTGGTGTGAAGTCCTCTCCTCATCAATGCGGCCAGGGCAGTTGTCAGGCATACTTAATGTGGAGGTGACCACTCGTTACGAGCTTGTCCCTCAAGTTCTCGGACGCCCGACGATGGGGTCGTCCTTGACCCGTTCTGTTTGTGCCTGAGCTTCTTCTTTTCCTCCTCGGATTTCAGGTGCCTCCTTGGCTTGGGCCTTCGTCCCAGGAACGAAGTGGGCTGGGTTGTAGGATTTCTTGGCCCCACAAAAAGTTATTCACTTTTTCATTTTTTCTTAAAAATTTTCTTTAAAGACATATGTTAGTAAAACTTTTTTTTTTTTGCATTATTTTGTTTAATTTTTTTTTTCTATTCTACTATTTATTTTTATTTTTATTTTATATAATCACTTTTCAAAACACATATATCATATTATTTATTTTATACTTTATTTTATTAAATTATTATTTCTTTTTCAATTTTTTTATTACTCTCTCAAAGCATTTCTCTCTTTATTATGCTAGCAAATAAGTATTAGAAAATGGATTTACATATGAATAGTAACCACATATATTTACATTGTTACTATAACAACAATTCAAATTTACACAAAGTTACATAAGTTGATGAGGATAATTTTTTTAATTAAATATGTAAAATTTACCACTAAAGCTATACATTACATGAATGTTTTTAGTGTTTGTTTGGAAATAGTTTATTATAACTTTTTGTTAAAATTTTTTCCTGAAAAAGTGCTAAACTATATTTATATTTTGAAAAAAAGGAGAAAAAGTAAGAAAAATTCAGGTTTTAAAAAAAGCCGTATATAAAAGCAAAAAATTATAAGTTAATTCAAAACACACCAATTTGTAATTTACTGGCCACTGTATATTGATGTGGTTAATTATTATTAGTTCTTATTTGAACTCACTATTAATATCATTTTTTCACTTACCAATAACTACTCACCCCATTAACAATTTTTGTAAAAAATATTATAAAATAGTTTATAACTCTAGCACTTCTCAATATAAAAACTTAATCTCAATATAAGATTGAACACTTCAACTTGTTCACTACTATATATAGGTACAGGCGTACAACCAAGAATTTTCACTTAGAGGTTGAGATACAGTGGCGGAGCCACACACAATGGTGGGGGGGGAGCCACACACAATGGTGGGGGGGCCAAGGCCCCCCCAAAGTTTTAAAAAATTATTTTATATTATTTACATTTTAAAAAATGTAGCATGTAAAAATTGAAGTTGGCCCCCCCAAATTTTGAGTCATTTCAATGGTGCTCTTAAAAGAAAGAGAAATTATATTAAAATCATATAATTTAAGAGGTTTAACAAATTAAATTATATAAAAAATGATAATTTTCTGTACATGTCTAATACAAGAAATACACAACTTTTGTATGCTCATTAAAATTTAGAAGATGATAAATTCTCTTAGTAAATTAATTTTTATATGTGTGTGTAGAGGTTTGTCTTAATTAATATATTAACATCACAACTTGGACCCCCCAAAACAAAAAAGAAAAAGAAAGTTAGTTCAACTTTGTGTGTGTGTGTGTGTGTGTGTGTGTGAGGGGGGGGGGGGGGCGGGGGAGGGTGTTTCCAATTAGTACAATTAGTAAAGTCTTTTGTTATTGAATTAGAGATTTTTGCATCAAAATTATACCCGACAATAGTAGTATCTTTATTCTTAAAGCATACTCCAATCGTTTATGACTTGTTGAAATTTTTTTTAGCTTTAATATGACTCAAGAATTAACCTAATATGAACTCAAAAATGATTTGTTTTCTCATTTATATAAATGTTACTCGCATTAAAAAATGAATTCCACTATGATTTTAAGCACCGTCCACCTTATCATTCATATTATTAAAATTTTCTTATATTAATTTCTTTTTAACGAATTATCCACCCAACACTACACAGCCCCACATCTTGACACAGTTGCAGGTTCACTCTACTATTTTAGCAGCAAGGAGATGGTCAGATGAAAAAAAAGAAAAAAAGACAGATAATTTATTACTGATTGCGAGGGTTTTGTTTGGTTGTGTTGATATTTGATAGCAACATTGAGGAGAAAAAGCAAAAGGCATACTAGGCTTTAGAATTGTGAATGAGAATGAAGAGTGAAGGGCAAACGCAAAGGTTTGTTTTAAAATAAGCTGACATCTATGCCATTTTGGAGAGAAATGGGCATTGTCCATTGGATTAATTACTAGTCAAAAAGGACAATTGGTGGGTTCAACTGATACTGGTGATTTTCTAAAGCCAAAGAATCAAAAAGTTCAAAAGTATTTCACCCTTTTTGCGTTGTTATTCAATACTCAATAAAGTCAGTGTTTTTGTGTGTCTAATGAAGAAACAGGTCATAAGTACTCTGTACTGGGTTCTGCACAATTATAAATTCACATAAATTAAGGCACACTAATTATATATCTTTAAACCTTTACTGGGTTAGGTTAGGCAGAATTACTGGGTTCTGCAGAATTATTTTAAAGAAACTTTAAAAGTGACAATACTTTTATGAGTCACGGATGTGTTTAGTTGAAGACTGAGCTGCACTGCATTGTCTACGTACTCTCTCATTAGTTGAACAACGCGTACAAAGAAAGCTCATGGTGAAAACAAATCCAAAAATGTTTTATTAGTTAGTGTGAGACTTGATATATCTTTATCCAAAGCCTTGAACCCTTGCAATCTCTATTCAGTGATCACTCAGATTGAAGAGAATTGGACATGGAGATCTTCCTTTCTGTACTAACTTAATTTGTGCATTTCTCAAAACCCAATTCTTTATTATTTACATTTTTTTTTATCTTGCAGTTTTTTTACTTTTTTTTTCCTATGTATTTATATATTTGCGCTTAGGTTTTGGAGAACTGCATGTGCATGTGTTTGCAAGGTTTTTATTTTTTAGTTTTTAAACATGTCAAACACTTTTAAAGTTTTTTCCACTTCATACGGGCATATATTCATAGATAAATCCTGATTCATTAATAACAGTGTACTAGACCCTGCCAGCTTTTAAAAAAAGGGCATTCAGTGAGATGAAAACAAAGCTAACGGCTAGAAATTTAAAAATAAAATCTTCAAAGTTTCTTTAGTTCATCTATTGGCAAATGTTAACGTGTGGTGCTGGTTAAGGATGTACTTTTCATTAAAAAAAACTACAAAAAGTTGTAAAAATGTGTAAAAAATAGTATAAAGTTACAAAAGAGGACAAAACGCTGTAAAAAAAGAGAGTAAAAAATGTGTTGTTACGGTGCCCGTTAACATAATCATTTTTAATTTTCTTTTATTTTTTGTAATGAAAAGAAATTTTCTTAATTATATTAAAAAAAATTAATATAAGAAAATTTTATTAATATATATGATAAAGCAGATGGGGCTTAAAATAATAGTGATATTTGTTTTTTTGATGCGAGTAACATAGAGCTCGAGAAGTAAACTAATCATATCCTCAACATATGCACATGAAGGGAAAATATACTGTGGTCAATAAACTACAGACTGGTGTTTTTTGAACTATAGGCCTTTTAACTTTTATATATGAGTAATGTTATGCCCGTGCGATACACGGCTTAATAGAAAAGTATATATAAATTAAACAATTTAATAGAAAAGTATATGTAAATTAAACATAACACAAATACAAACCCTTGTAGGAGAGAATATAAAATTTGATAATTCTTAAATAATAAATAGATAAAGTGTAAGTATTTATAATGGTTTATATATATAATTGATTTCATGGATTTAAAATTGCCTTTATGACTCATAAGCAAAATCTTAAAAAAAAACACACACACACACACACACACACACAGACACAGATACAGAGAAACGAAGAAGAGAAATACATACTTGTAATAGTGTGGATAGTAGGTTTGATAAAGCATTCTACTATGGATTTTACAAACATCAAATTGCCTAAGTAATAAGAAAAAACAAAACAAAACAAAAAGAGAGTTAGATTTCAAATCAACATAGAAATTATGAGAGAATGAGAATTATTAATAATGGGGGAGAGAACTGATTAGAATAATAAGTAGTGTTTCTACTTTCTATAAAAAAAAAAAAAAAAAAAAAAAAGCCGTAAAAAGAAGAAGAAGCAGCCGTGGTAGGAATATATAAGAATACACTAAAAAAATTCTCTAAATGTATTAGAAATCCTAACTTAATTAGGATTCAAAAGTCTTCATCTAATAGATAATCTCAAAAAAAAAAAATCATAATAATTTTATCTAATAGATAATCTCAAATAAAAATAATCATAATAATTTTTCAACTCGCGTAAATGACACCCATAATCCAAACTTGATAATTTCAGAGGGGCCTAGCTATGAATGTTTCTCTCTAATTGGCCTGTCTCTATAGGAAAAAGACTTGAGTTATCATAAAAACAAAAAATTGAGTAATAAATTTATTTATTTTTATATAAATAAATAAATGACTTTATGGGGTTACTAAGTAGACTTGGATGTGTATGTATATTCCAATGTGTACGTAACTCCTTCATTCATGTAAAAAGGAAAAGAAAAGAAAAGTAACTGTGTGTGAAGAGTAAAAAATCACAATAAAGATTGGTTTTATATCAATAATCAAATAGATATAGGTTATAACTCTCCAACTCATGCACATGTTTAACTCTTCCTAATTATGCACGTTGGTTTTTATTTATTTATTTATTTAATTTTTTAACTTTAAAATTTGTGAGATAGCATTAGCATGTATATTAAAATTTTTTGTTATTTTTATCTAAAAATTAGTGATAAAGCAATAGTTGATAAGAACAGATAAGAAAGTTGTTTTTATCTATAAATTTGTGGAATTGTGAAGCTGAAATCTAAATCTAAAAAATAAGTGAAATGTGAAGAGGAAATCCAAAGAAAAAAAAAAGTAACCGTGTATGAAGAGGAAAAAAAAAAAAAAAAAAAAAAAATAAATTAATAATAAAAGGATTAGAATTTGGATGGTAATCAAATTAATATTTTTATCATCTTAAAAATTATAGGAGAAGAAGATAAGACTAAAAAAATTATTTCTATTTTTTAAAAATTCTAAAAAAATTTCTGCAATTTGGTGAAGTCACTTGGCGCAACCACGGCTTATAAGCCCAACTTTTATTATATAATGATAAAGCAATAGTTGATAAGAACAAATAAGAAAGTTGTTTTTATCTATAAATTTGTGGAATTGTGAAGCTGAAATCTAAATCTAAAAAATAAGTAGAATGTGAAGAGGAAATCCAAAGAAAAAAAAAAGTAATCGTGTGTGAAGAGGAAAAAAAATAGTAAAAAATAAATTAATAATAAAAGGATTAGAATTTGGATTGTAATCAAATTAATATTTTTATCATCTTATAAATTATAGGAGAAGTAGATAAGACTAAAAAAATTATATCTATTTTTTAAAAATTCTAAAAAAATTTCTGCAACTTGGTGAAGCCACTTGGCGCAATCATGACTTCTAAGCCTAACTTTTATTATATAGTATATGATTTTTTAAAACTTAAAGTTTTATTACTTTTTTTTTCACTTTTTCAAAGTATAAATATATTTTAGGACACTTTTAGTAAATAAATTTCAACAAAAAGTTAAAATAAACTATTCTCAAACAAAAACTAAAAACACTCACATAATAGCATAAGAGGTAAATTTTACAAATTTAATTTTAAAAATCATCCTCATCAACTTATGTAAACTTGTGTAAATTTGAATTGTTGTTATAGTAACAATGTAAATATATATGATTACTATTCACATGTAAATCTATTTTTTAATACTTATTTGCTAGCATACGTAAAGAGAGAAATGCTTTAAGAGAGTAACAAAAAAATTGAAAAAGATATAATATTTTAATAAAATAAATAATATGATATAAGTGTTTTAAATAGTGACTATATAAAATATAATAGAACTATAATAGATGATAGGTATTGGATGGAGGATGTACCTCCTATAGCTTTAGATGCTTTGTATAAGGATGCTTCTAATTTATGAATGAATGAATGGCTATCCCCCTTTCAAAAAAATAGTGATTATATGAAATAAAAATAAAAAGTAGACTCAAGAAAAAAAAAAAAAAGGTTTTACTAATATATTGTTTTTAAAAATTATATGGAAAAATAAAAAAGTGACTTTTTAAATAGCATTTTTAATTTTTCATTAAAAATTTTCTTAAAATTAATGATTAATGTATATCCTAAAAAAATTTCTAATAACATATATAAACCGAACCAAAAAAATATTGGATTATCTATTTAATAGTTGCAAAATGATGTACCTTTAATAATAAATATGTTAGTTAAAAGTAGTTGGCCGAAGATTAATAGATCAAGATGGATGTATAGGAAGTAGGCCGCACAATATGACATGCTGCTTTTGCACTTTATAAAGTTCAGATTTCTATTTGCAAGACTATTGTCATTGTGCATGGGGACAAGCAGAAAGGATTGGAACAATATAAATAATGATATGAAGACACAATAAATTTGTGAGATTTGAGTCGTGGCGGGTATCGTGTGGGGGGATTTATGGCATGCATTGCGCCCTACACTCTGGCTCTCTTGGGGTGCTAGGGTGAGGTCTGTGGCGCCCCGGTCAAAGTAAATATGGCTCAATCTAACATTCTCTAGCGGGAGGTGCCCCTATTAGGTCACGTCCTAGGGGGTAAGTCACATATGGCCGCCCCTGCCCCCTTTTGTTCATCAAAAAAAAAAAAAAAAAAAAATTGTGAGATTTGTTTTAGAAATCGGAAATGGTAAACCCTTGCAACGATTTCAGAGCTGAAATACAATTGATTATGTGTTAGCGGTCTTTAACACTTTTATCTTCACTGACATCTTAGTTTTTGCTTCATTTAATTCACTTGCAACGTATCACTGAATGAACTAGTGAAAAAGAAATGTTAAGCAGGTTTTTGTTCTATTTTCGTGCCTTTGTCCTGTTTTCCTTGTGTGTTCTGATCTAGTTGTAATTTTTACTTCTTGAATGAAAGTTCAGTTTCAAAAAAAGAAAAAAGAAAAAAAAAGACAGACATTTTTTACTGATTGCGAGGTTTTTGTTTGGTTGTGTTGATATTTGATAACAACTAAACAATGGGGGCTGGCATGGCAGCAACATTGAGGAGAAAAAGCAAAAGGCATGCTAGCTTGAGAAATGTGAATGAGAATACAGAGTAAAACGTAAAGGTTTGTTTTAAAATAAGCTGACATCTATGCCATTTTGAAGAGAAATGGTCATTGTCCACTGGATTAATTACAAGTCAAAATGGACAATTGGTGGATTCAACTGATACTGGTGATTTTCTAAAGCCAAAGAATCAAAAAGTTCAAAGTATTTCACCCATTTTGTGTAGTTATTCAATACTGTTATATGACACATTCTCTATAGGAATCTCTTTGTAACAATAGAATGGAAATTCTGCAGTAGTGCCAGTCTTAAACTTTGCAGATTTCCATTCTATGATTGGACTTAGTTGGGTTGTCGATGCACAATATAGACCTTGCTGTCATATAAATTAGCTTTTGCATAAAAAGAAAGAAAGAAAGAAAGAAATAATGGCTGTTCCGTAAGGCACATGGCCTAGCTCGTACTTGGAGTTGTCCTCATCTCAAAAGATGATAATGGTGGCAGACTCGCAGGTGGTAGAAATAAAAGAAAAAAAAAAAAAACATGTACCTGAAGGGTAGTCCACGTGTTGCTCTTCTTTTACAAGTGACTTTTGCCTTTATGAATTTTATAGGTTTTATCCTATGGTATTATTAGTTGCAGAAAGTAAAGAATATTATATATGGTGAATATGTGGATTTTTGTTTTGAGATAATAGTGAAAAATATATTTTTAATAGTTTCTCTTTTGGTCGGGTACCATTATAAGTTTTTTTTGAATTATTTGATTATCGAGTATAGTGCTTGAAAATTGTTTAGGTAATATCTAAGGATTTTAGAGAAAGTCTTAGAGAGAAGTTTTTTGTGATGAGAGCATCAACAGCACTGGAGCTAAAAATTTAACTATTTGGCACCATAAAAAGTTACTTTATCTATTTTACCTACACATATACTGCAGCAGTGGATCTATTTTAGCTTTCAACACAATAAAATAATATATCCTCTACAATAAACATCAATCACAACCACACACACAACCACAACAACAACAACAACCACCACCACCACCACGGCCCATAACAAAGAAAAAAAAAAATCAACCAAACCCACACCCACCCGACCCACCAGGCAACACCCACACCACGACAATCAAATTCACGCAATGCAAAAAAAAAAAAAAAAAAAAAACCCAAAGCTTGGATCGACGGAAAACCAAAGCAATGGGCAAACGAAGGCAGCGGTGGCTTCGACGATAAAACCTAGAGAAATCCAGAGCTTAGATCGATGATGAAACCCACGAAATCCAGAGAAACCTAGGCTTGTCGGCATTGGGTGAGCGTTGAGATGAAGGACTGTGCGGAGGCGTGGATCGGCGACTTGGGGCTTGGGTCGACTTGGTCTGATCGGCGGCTTGAGACGGCTGGTGGGTCTGTGACGTCGAGTTTCGGTGGCGGCAACGTTGAGGATGAGTTGGGCCGGCGGCAGTGAAAGAGTGAGCTTGAGAGAGTGACCGAAGAGAGAGGCACGGTTTGAGAATAAAAGGATTATTTTAATCCCGGGCTGGAATAAAAAAATTATTATTTTTTTAGCTCCAAGCTACAGTGCACATCTATCTATAGATGTGCACTGTAGCAATGAAGCTAAAAAAAAATAGGTTTAGCTTCACTGCTGCATGGCTATTTTTGGTGTTTTGGTGGAGCTAAAATTGCTATATAGCTATTTAGCTCCACTGCTGCAAGTGCTCTGAGTTAGCTGACGTAAGTAACCTTATCTTAATTGGTTTTATTTGCTTATACTAATGTATTTTAACTACTGAAATTTGTTTATAATTATTATAATTTTCTTCAATTGTTTTAGCTGCATTGATTTAAAGTAAAAAAAATAAAATAAAGAATTATCAAAAATATATTTTCATTACTGAATATATAATATTATATATATATATATATATGTATGTATGTATGTATTTGATTGAAATATATTTTTGTTTGAACTATGATTTGATATATATGATTTTAGACAATCTGACTATGTTTTGACTCTAATACCCAGTCAAATGGAGTTATTCATTGGTACTCTGATACCCAGCTAATGGGGGTCATTCATTGGTATTAAAACTAGTTCTATCTAGGGTATCACAAGTCTATCGTGTTTCTGGACCCAGTTAATGGGGGAAATACATTAGCACGGGACTAGTTTCATCTGAATCCGATGCCTAATCACAGGAATATAGTGTGACCATAGTCGTAAAGATTGTTAAGAATATGAATTATGTTGAATAATTGAATTGTTTAAAGTCCTTGAAACTACTTATGTGTTTTTGGAACCTATTGTAAATTATAGCTTGATATATATATGGAAGACTAATTAATTTCTAATTCATCTATGATATATTTGTAAGATTTAAAATTTTTGATCTCTATATAATTTATTATTTTACAGATTTATTTATTTGATAGAACTTTTTAGGACTTTGGTTACTTATTGAGTTGTCAACTCACCCCCCTCCCCTCTTTCTCCTTTCAGATTTTGATAAGGAAGAGTAGCATGTTTTTGGGTTTCCACGGAATGTGCATATGAGTGAAGTTTAGGAATCATTGGAATAAGATTTGGACTTTTAGGTTTAACATTGTCTTTGTTCAGACTTTAGTCTTAAAAAGATTTAGTTTATTTTCTTTATGATGTTGGAAGATTATTATTTTGGAGATCCTTTGAGAATTGCACTATTTGAAGATTTTTTTTTGGATTTATTGATGAAATTTTTCTTTGAGGATAATTTTTTAGTTGTTAAGAAGGTCTTTCACACTTGTAGGGTGTAAACTTTATAAGTATGTGGCTATTGTCACGTGCCTAGCTCTTACTTGGGTTCGGGGCGTGACATGTGATCCATAGACCATAGCAACTTTTATTGAAGGTATATAATTTCCCATAAAATTATGGCTTAAAGGGTTAGAAATTTGGATGAGACCAAAAAAAAAAAAAAAAAAAAAAAAAACCAACAACAACAACAACCAAAAAAAAAAATTTAGAGAGAGATATAAAATAGATACTAGAATATTCATATTTTTTATCTTCAAAAAATTTTAACAGCAACATAAAAAGCAATTTTATATATTTTATAGTTTTATTAAAATAGTTGCCTATTGTGCTCTAGTCTGACTAGAAAGTTACAACCATTATAAAAATAATTGTCGTAAATACATATTCTCTTATTTTTGAGGGGAGTTTGAACTTTTATTAGTGGATTTAGGTTTAGGGCACAACACAGTTTAACAATCTGCCATAAATAATTTTTTGAGGAAGTGAACAAATGACAATCAGTATTCCTCGACAAAAGGTTCAAATATGGAAGTTTATGTATCTAAACTCTAAAGCCGACACCTAGCCCCTATGTATTGCTATTTTTTACTTGTAAGTTGTAACTAAAGCCATTAATTACCAGACCATCAGACCATATCGAAATCATATCTTGCTACTGTAATCAGTTTTATTAATTATTAGAAGAGTTGGATATCATGTCTTTATTTTTCATTTTTTTGCTGAGAAAAAAAAAAGAGTAAACAGAGTGATCTGATCAATTGGTGTCTTGGCGTCTTCCATTTAAGCGTGATCATAATAAAATTTTATCTATTGGACCCAGACCTACGAAAGCAAAGGATTTGAATGAGCCTGAGCAATGCACCTTCGAGAACGCTAGTGAGTATAAGCCGAGAGCATGAAGTTATTTCCCAAGCGTTTTTCATTGCAGGATTCGAATCTGGGACCTCTACCTTCCAAACCCTTAAAGTGAGCTCATGACCACCAGAGCAACCACCCTAATAGTTGGATATTATGTCACATCTCAATTTGTTACTTTAATTAATACTATAGTGCTTTATTTCTATTTCTACAAAGTATATAGGTGAAACCACCGTGAAGGAATGACCTTGAATCTTTGTTGTATTAATTGCTATTTTGGTATGCACGTACTGGTTTAAACTATAATGTTTATCATATGCTCAGAGTTTGATTTTCTTCAAAAGACTTTTCACCAGTTTTTATAGTGAAGGTTAATCAGAAGCCTCACCATGTTTTGCAAGGTTTCTTTATTGTCTTTCATTCAGACATCTAACATTTTCATTGCTTGCCACGCATTCGAGCTTATCTGACCTGGTCACATGCATTAGAGACCCAACTTTGAAAACCGATCTGACTCTCCTCAGTATGAAGAAGCCGTATATCTTGTTTCAGTTCTCTTATCTGACAATATTTTCTTTCTCATTTTGTGATTTTCATTTGGTTTTGAGTTTTGATATGATCATTTGGTTTGGTATCCGACAATACAAAATTATTGTACTTCCAAGTTTCAACGAATAACTCTTGGCCTACCACACAAAATGATTGGTATCCGACAATACATCTTGGAATGTGTATCAATGCATGAGAGAATTGGTCATGGAAAAGAGAAACCCATTCCCACTTGAAAGTGTTCAGACTTCAGATTGTGCAATCCAGCAAAGAAATAAATATGGTCATGGAGACATGCATATGAACAATGAAGTAAAGCAGTCCTTTTTGGATTTTCATACCACATATTGAGATATTACTTCTTGTCCTAAATTGTTAGGCTTTATTTATTTTTCCTTTTTTTTTTTTAATAGAAGGGGCTTATTTCGTTTTGGATGTACCAAATTATTCAAAACAATTTTTTTAACATGCTCTATAATTTATTTTAAAAACCAATATAATTATTAATAAATTTTAAATAAATGAGTTTTTTTTTTTTTTTTTTTTTTTTTTTTTTTTTTTTTTTTTTCTTTCTGCTGAGAAAATTAAATAGTTGTGAATATTTATATATTTTTATGTAAATGATATACATCAAAAAATTTCCTTCCTAGGTTTGATTTTAAAACATGAATAATACATCAATAACTGCTTCTAGCATTATGAATTTTGTCGCTGTATATGTGTTTGTTTATTTATTTGTTAGCTTTGTCCAAATCAAAATTACAAGAGGCCTATTGCAATTTACCCTTTTTGGGCAAGACCTTTGTCATTCTCACATTTCTCACTAAGAGTTCGTTTGGATACAACTTATTTTTGTTGAAACTGAAAACACTGTAGCAAAATAATTTTTAAATGGGAAATAGTGCCGTGGGACCCGTGAACAGTGCGTAAACAGTGCCTTTTGTCTCCTGTGCAGTACTCACATGTGATGTTACTGTTCACGGATAGTACCTTTGTCCCCTGCTCAGTACTCACATGTAATGTTACTGTTCACGCGCTAAAAAGAAAAGAAAAAGTGGCAGAAAACGCAAACGTGGGTTTGGAAACGTGGTATCCAAACCCACACTAAGTGTGAAAAGAGGTGTATATTATTGCTCAAATTAACCAGTCCCTATCAATCCCAATTTATCAGTTCAACATTTGGATAGCCCTTAGAATGAGCTCAAATCTTCTGCTTCATTGAACATGGCAAGGTTTTATAGATAAGTAAACTACATTTATTTTGTTTCTCATAGCATTTGGAAGGACGATTACCTATAAATGTAAAAAATCACATGAGAATTTGGTATTACAAGAAATGGCAACGTTAACCAACATTAGATATTTTGTTATAACTCCTACATCCATTTTGGAAATGGACAGGTGCCCTCAAATACAATGGAAAAAAAATTATGAAATCATTTCCCTCAAAACCCTTTTTGAGCAGAAATGATCAAGTAAACTTTATAAATCTAAAAATATGATCTACGCATAAGATTTAAACTTGCACAAATAGAAGCAATCACCAGCCCCTGTGAGCCTCACAACTAATGCAGCAAGTGTGGGGAAATAATACACAGCAAAAAGATGAAAATCTCTTCCTAAAATCTATAGTACTTTATCAATGTGGTGGACAGCTTGATGTCAAAATCTTATAAAACTGTCCACAAGTGTGGTACGTAACTCTTTGATTTCTCTTCAAACTTGATTCTCAAAAAAAAAAGATTTCTCTTCAAACCAATTCTCGTGAAGCTGAACCCTCCTTTATTAGATTATAAGAACATTCCATCTAAACCAAGGGTCACATGGAGGTTCTGCCAAGCTTGTGTTGATCACATGGGGTTCCAGTTGTTCTATCACAAAATTTGAAAAGGTTCTCTCACCTATGTGAGGTCCTTTGTGCTTAGCTAATTAGAGAAAACTGGGGTCTCCAACCCAGCTTTCAAGAAACCATCATTTTTCATGTAAGTTATACATAAAAAAGGAAGGAAAAAAAAAAGAAAAAAAGACGAGATGAAGTAAAAGAGAAAAGAACAACTCATTTTCATGCAAAATGCAAACAGGTAGGGTACATCACATGGGGACTCCCAGTTTGCTGGTTGGACCATTGGATGTATCAAAAGGGTAAGCCTGAAGCAAGCATTCATTGCAGAGAAGCAGACCTTCAGGCAGAGAGGCAGGGCTTCAAAACAGAGCACTGGAAGACTTGCAGCAGTAACACTTATACGACACTCTACAACAGCTAATACGACTCGCAGTTTTTGAATTAGTTGCCTCAGTTGTTTAGTAGCTATTTATACATAGACACGTGTAATGTTTTGATTGGTTGTAAGGGCTAGATCCGTATAAAGCAGAGTTAGTTAGGATTATATATTTTTTAGCTCTTGTATCAAGTCTTGTATAAATTGGCTCTTGTACATTCTTTTCTGATTAATGCAACACAGAAGTTTCGTTCTCAAATTCTCACAGGATGGGAACAAAACCAACACACAAGATTCAAACCAATAAACCGTAAGGCAAAATGTAGAACATGAAACACAAGCAGTTGGTCTGCTCAGGGCCTCAGACGCTCACTTCTAGCTTGAAAACTAAATCCAAGCAGTTGCTAAATCCAAGCACTGTAGAGCATACAGTCAATACAACATGAGGCAACTGTTTGGATTTAGTTTCAAGCTAGAATGCAAGTCTGTCAACTACAACTACAATAGTTGGCTCCAACTCTCACTTGTAAAATATGGATCATATTTCCTTCTGTATTCTTCATTGATGGCCTGAGGTGGTCTCTCTTATGGTACCACCTCATGCCATCAAGAAGAACATGGAATGGTAAGTGTTTCATTTCTAAAGGCCATGCAATACTTTATATTCTTGTTGCCATTAAGTTTCTTAATGCAGTAGTGTCTCTCTGTGATAGCCATTGACGGATTTTTTCAGGGTTGGATCTTCACTTATATCACATACTATGTCAGCTAGTTGTATGTTGATTAAAATCTGATCTATTGGGAGCAAGGAATCCATCCTGGTTAAGCCCTCATTGAGTACCAAACCAAGCCATTTTTGCCACTACAAAGTGCTAGGTGTGCTTCCATTTTTGTCGTAACCCACACTCTATACAACTCTCATCTTGTGTAATGCCTCTACAGCTCTACTGTTCTACTACCAGGTCCAAGCCTTTTCTCCACAGTCAAGTACTAGTTGGCTAGCTGCTATCCTTCCAAGCTTTGTGTCCAAAATTTTCTCAAATTCTACTAAAATCCCTTTGTCAAAACCTGAATTATCATTAAACAGCCGAGACTCCTCCGCATCCATGTTAGAGCATTCCTTTTGTAAAGATAATACCTTTTGTAAATTTTTGTTCATATTGTTTAACCAGTAACATGATTTGACATTCTATTTTTTCTGTCTTGATATTTAGATTTTTAAAGGTTTTGTGAAAATTTGGTATCTAAAATATTTTGAGGGCTCGAGTTTGAACTGCTTTTTTGTAGCTTAAACTCGCATCATTTTCATTCTAAGTTATAAAGGAACGAGGACCTAAAGCTCTAAGGCATAAACAACTATTGGGTTTATCTTTCTGAAATTTCTTTTTAACAAAATAAATCAGTTCCTGATTATTTTCCTTTTTTAAATAATTGTATTTGGATACACTAGTTCTGTTTGATAAGTCAGATGGGCTTTGATTTTATTGATTGGTGTTTGTTGAGTGTTCTTTTTTCTTTTCCCTGAGAAGATGAATTTAATTGTCAATTTTTAAAAAATGAAGACCACCTAATTGATTATCTTTCCTTATTTTATAGAAAACTATCACTAGATTTTATTTTATTTTTTTGGTTCTTTTTTAATCCCGAGCAAAACTCAAAAAAGAATATTAGTGATGTATATGAGATACACATGCAATTGAAGTTCTGTAGTGGGCGTTCTACCATTTTGAATCAAAATTTTTGATATTAGTAGGGGTTAGGAGAATGTAGTTAAGATTTAAGAATATTAGTGATCTCTTAATTCTTGTTTTGCACTAGATTATGTATGTGAAAATATGCTAATTCTTTATTTCAATTTTCAATAAATCATGTAACTTTTCAAGATCAATATGCTAACCGGGTGTATTGGCTCGTGAACATTTTAAAGTCAATCTAAAGAAAATTGTATTATTTATATTCTTATCTAAACGTTTGTTATATTGAAAATCCAATGTCAATATGCATGGCAATAATTTATAAAATTAAAAAAAAAAATTGAATAAAATGTAAAAAATAGGAGCAAGCAGGTTAACCCATGCTTTGCCTAAGTTTTTTCGGCTAAGCCGTTGGGTTGGGACTTGGGACCATTCAGCCCAATTGTTGATTTATCACAGTATGAATTGTTATTTTCTCTTTTCATTATGTTGTCCTTTTTTTTTTTTTTTTTTTTCATTTTCAAGTAAGATCTTATTCACACTTCACAATCACAAGTCTGCTTCACATAGTTACAGTCACATGGGTGATGAGAGAAATCTGAGTTGCAGGCCCAGCTCTGAAAACCCAATCAGTTCTTCTGCTTCATGGTCACATGGGCAGCAGCAGAACAAGCACGAACACAGCCCATGTGAAGACTTCTGTTTCTCACAATGACTTGGTTGGGTGAGAGACTTAAATTTAGTTTAGAAGCTTTTGTGGGCCTGTGATCTTTCAGGCCCAACCCAAAGGTGAGGTAGAACTCTTTGAAGCTGTGATCATTAGGGGTAAGGACGTAAGGTGTAGAACATTCATGCCACACCTTCAATCTCTGCAAATCCTGGAACCACCACTCCTGCTAATGCATTATTCAAGTTTTGATTAATGTCCACAATTAGCTAAGGCATGTGCTACAACATTGTCTTGCTTATAAATGTGAGAGAAGGAAAAACTTTGAAGAGAATTAACAAAGGACATAGTGCCTTTACTAAATGACCAAAAGCAGAATCAACCATATCATCTTTTCGGAGGGAGTTTAAATTAATCTTTGAGTACCTCTCAAAAATGGAGTTTCCAAGGCCGACTTCATGGACAAATTGCGTCACTCACCTAACTGCTGACGATTTGATGATAACCACAAAATAAGGTTCAAAATTTTTTCTGATAGAGACGCCATGACCTCATCATGGGAATTGTGAAAGTTATTTGATATATGATAGAGTTAATAAAAAAATTGAAACTTTTCTTTCCTTATATGCATTTCATTATTTCAACACGACCCAATTTGAGTGTTATTGTTTTTAACTTAAATTTCTAGACTAATTTGATAGTTTTTGAAATATCGGTAGATTCCAAGAAATATGGTTTTGTTTTGTTTTCGTATATGAATTGTAGCTTGACATTTTAATTGATGAGGGGTTGGTTATAGTGCTAATACAAAGATAGGTGTAGATTCATTTATATCTAATGGAGCATGGAAGCATGCATGTGCATCAAGTTGCTAAAATGAGAGAAAGTAGTTCCTTATTACCTTATATAAACAGATAAGCTAGCTAATACTTAACATTAGGGAGTTTGTCATGTACTAGGAGGTGTAGCAAGGAATGTTGCTGGATGCATATGGGCCTTGATATGGCAGATGAGATTAGGTTTTGCTTGGTTAGTTCTGCTCATAAAGGGTTTTGAGCTTTGCTGGAATGAAATGATTCCATATTGTATTCCATAGTATTTATATGCACCCAAATGGTAGTCGGAAATAGGAATTAACACAAGATAAATAATATTGGCTAACATTGCCATTTCTTGTAATACCACAGGTTCTCATGATTTCTTGACATCGTTGGTAATGGTCCATCCAAATGCTATGAGAAACAAAATAAATGTAGTTCACTTAAAAAAAAAAAAAAAACTTTGCTATTTTAAATGGAGCAGAACATTTGAATTCTTTCTAATGCCTATCCAAATGTTGTACTGATGAATTGGGATTAATAGAGATTTGTTAATTTGAAAGGGTAAATTACAATGACAGCACCTGTGCTTTGTCACAAAAGTAATATCCCTTATAATTTGGATTTGGACTGTGACAGATATAGTTAAGAAATAAATGAAGAAACATATATACAACCAAGACAGACATAATGCTCAAAGCAGTTTTTAATGTGAATTTCTTCTGTGCAGATGATACAAGGTCAGTATAATCCGTTGCCGTGGTTGTTTTCAGTCTATAAAAGTTGAAATTTGTAAACCATGAAAGTATATGGAATCTGAAATTACAAGCCAAATTGGTCAAGTATAATGGATCTAATAGAAATTGCAACTTGAACACCATGGCATTTTTTCTCTTCTGACTTCCTATATTTGTTGTTAATGTCTCTGGATTGGTCCTTGATTTTCACCCATCATCCTGAGTTTGAATTCCCACTAGAAGTCCCCCTTGATACTTTATGAGTCATGCATCAAGGTTTATTTCCTAAGGCTGAATTCAAAGTCCCTATCCGGCTAAGATTTCACTACAAAAGACAGAAAAAATAGTCCTTGATTTTTTATTGATAGTCATGGAGCATGTATGATATTACAAAAACATTCTTGAACAAAAGTAAACCTTATCACTCATAGATTATGTAAACATTTTGCGTACATGGGTGAAGCGATCTAAGCCTTTAAGGAACTGGTAATAGGATTGTACATTACATATCACTTATAGTGATTTTTTAATCATTTTTTTTACATATCACCTGTAGTGACTTTTCCTTAGATGTAGTTCATACATCTATGGAAAACTCAAGTAACTTTTAGAAAAGCTATTGAGGAGCTTGGTCATCCTTTTTTCTTTACCTTCCTTTTTCACATAAATTCTTCTAGTTTTCTACTGTGTATAAGCTTTTTCACATATGCGACCCAGCTCCGTATTGAAATCAAAATCTAAGTAGTTTTATTATACGGTCACTTATCACGATAGCTCCATAACTCACCAGCATAGCACTTGAAATAAATTATACCTTATATTAATAGATAATTAATATATGCACCTTTAAAACTAAATCATAATTCAACTTGTCTACTTCAAATCTCAATCAAAAACAATTAATTTTCAAGTGTTTAACTAGGATGGATTCTTCACTATCAATAAATTGGACTTAATCAAGTTACTAGAAGATCCCCTAAATGCACTTTTGGGAAATACTGTACTGAAAGAGGATAACATACAACTAGTTGCCATAGTACGTGATATAAATTAGAAATTAAGAATGAAGTCATGTTTGGGAGTGGTTAGGTGCAAAAGGAAACCAGCCCTGCCAAAATCCATTAGACTTTCACTCGCTATCACAAAGAGACACTAGTGCATCAAGAGATTAAGTGCAACAAGAATGTAAAATATGGGATGGTCTTAATAGATCAAGGTGAATTGTCAACTATCAAGAGAGATGTACTTTTGTAATGTGATTTTGTTATCAATAATTTCATTATCTTCTTATAAAAGAGAGGGAGAGAAGAAGAAGATAGATTGCTAATGTTTAGCATATCATAAACTAAAAAATAATTTGTAATAATATCATTAGTAAGTAATCATTTCTCATAATAACGCCCTTAAAAACAAAACTAATAAGAAACAAGAACAAAGTACGAAAGCAAAATACTTTAACGTAGATGATCAAATTTAGAATTCTAACCTCTACTTCATGGCATGATTTGAAACCCAAATGGTGGCTAGGTCAAATAATACTCAAAAAGTTATTGGAACAAGATGCCATCTATCATGGAAACTCCTAATAATTGCGTCTAGTATCTTCGCACTATATCTTGGATACCACAGGTGCATGGTTATAATGACCCTATTATTCAAAACATCAAAATTTAGTGGTTATCAAATATGTATAATAATAGACAATTAAAAAAAAAAAAAGCAAGTTCATAGAAAAGAAAAAAGAGTTTATCCTTTGTAAAAAATGATGATGAACACATCTAATATAATGGGGCAATCCATTGCAATAGTTGATGGAGAGGGTGGAGGCACAACAAGAAAAAAAATGTTTATTACAACAAAAAAATCGTTGCAATAAATAACCTTAGATTCATTGCAACAGTTGATGCAGTGTGTTACAATAAAATATGAGGTAATATGTTTATGCAACAAAAAATTTCGTTGCAATAAACTATAGATATTTTAATGACAATTTTAATGCAATGATATATATGTTGTTGCAATAAACAATTTACTACTTCGAATATCTTATAGTAATAGCTATTACTTCATGAATTTAGATTGAAAATAATTGACAAAAATAATTCGGGTTAAGTAATTGCAACGATATATTCGTTGTAATTGATAATTATTTCATACTTGTCATTGCAATAGGTTATAAAATAATTGATATCAAGTTATTGCAATGATATATGCTTCATGTTTGTCGTTGCAATAAATTATAAAATAATTGATATCAAGTTATTGCAATGATATATTTATTGCAATAAAATATACTTGGAACAAAATAATCAAGATTCCTACTGAAATCCACATGATCATATTATCAGTAAGCGCACTAGTAGCTTCCTTAACTCCCCCCACTGCTGACAATACCACACCAAGGAGGAAATCATAATGTAAGTTATTATTTAGAATATTAGATACAAAGAGTTCATGAAATGTAAAGTTATAAATATTGTAACTAAGCTAAATAAATTGAATAAACAGCTTAATTTGTAATTGCAAAAATAGTTGGTATCAAGTTATTGCAATGATCTCTTCATTTTAAACTTTTGCAACAAATTTAAGTAACAAATTCAAATTTGTTGGGGAAAAACAGTTACTAAACATATCCTTACCCTTAACATTCCTTAAAAAAAAAGCCACCAATAAATGATTAGATAATTCATTCCTAAAGAATAGCAATAAATAATTATTTCATAATAATAATAATTCATTTATTTGCTTTCTTTTGAATGAATAAATGATATGTAATAATAATAATAATAATAATAATAATAGTAATAATAATAATAATAATAATAATAATTATTATTATTATAAGGGTGATAGGCCTAGCTGTATATATATATATATATATATATATGTATGTATATTTTGGGCCGAAGGCCCAATCCAAGGACATCCAGTAATCCGAGGACGGGTAAACGCTGTTATGGAAGTCGGCATTAGTGAATAAAGAAAGGGGTTTGGCCATGATGGTCCGAGAAGATGATCCGAGGAGGGATGCTTCCTCGGCTTAGCAAAGTAGAAGTCAGAAGGTGCGGTTTGCCGCCTAGAAGCAACGTTCCAGGGGATTCTATTGATAAGGATATACATCATGGATGCATAGGACAAAGGAAAGCTATGAAATATCTAAGAGAAAGCTGCTACTACCGCATTGAATGCTCTGTAGCTAACTCTCTGGCTGCATTAATGAGGAAGTAATACCTAAACAGTAATTTTCAGTCTTACTGCTACTCTCAAAGACTTCAAGAAGGTGCTAACGGGACAAGGATCAACACCAGCAATCTAATCCACACATGAAGGGTGAAGATGAAAGAAAGAAGATAGTATAAAATAGAAAGGAGTTCCTTAGGAAGTGGGGATCGCAGATTTGAGAGAAAAACATTGTAGCAACAAGAATTGAACTTGTAATCAAAATTCAAAGAAAGATATACTAGAATTAATCTCCTCGAATTGTGCTAAGGACGATTTTCCTTGGGAAAAACCATTTTATCTTTGATTCCTTGTCATCTGGATCCACTTTAATTATTGTTTTAGCTCATCAGGGCTTAGTTTTCCAACCTACTCTTTACAAATTCGTTGTATTGGGCTTTTTGGGCCTAAACCCATCCATCCTTTGGGCTTGGGAACCAATTGAGTCCTTACAATAATAATAATAATAATTCATTTATTAGCTTTGAGATGAATATTAAGTTTTTTTTGGATAGGAGATGGATATTAAGTTAATGTCTATTTTTTTTTTCTTTACTAGCTAGTAGATTATATTAAATAAAATTTTTTAGAGAGTCTTCAATATGATCATATTACAAAGATTATTTTATCTTTTTCAAAAAAAAAATTTATCTATTGGTAATGGTCCATCCAAATGCCATGAGAAACAATGTGTTTTTGGGCTTGTATGCGTGCACATGCTTTATGTATGCGTACGCATACTTGAGGCACGCGTACGCATACGCGTGCCTAGAAACTCAGATTTAGGGTTCTTACTATTTTGTTTGTTTTGATTAATTTTAATCACATGTTTATGTCCTGTTGAATCTAGTTTTCATGTGTCTAGGTCTGAGGTTAGTAGAATAACATGTTTTACTTGTTTAATTGATATATTGATAATTAGGGTTTATATCTTGGATGAACAATATGAACATGCACATGAACATGCAACATGCATTGATGTATAAGTGCGGTGATGAGCATGATATGGTTGATGAACATGATGAATATGCTTGGTTGATGTCATGATGCTATGCTTGGATGTTTGGGATATGCTTGATGTTGATGCCTTATTAGTGATACTGTTTTGTGATGTGTTTGCTGCCCTTGGATATATTTTGCTAGATGAATGGTAGGGGTTTCATGCTTTGGATGAGTATGAGACATTTGCCAAGTTTGGATGTTAGATGCATGTTAGTGTATGTGAGTTTAGAATAACATATTAGAGGACCCTTTGATGGGACTAGGATTTCGAACACAATGAGTGGAGGCCGACTTACAGGTCGGGTGAGTTTAGGTGCCTAACATCTTCCTATCCCCATACCTAATCTTTGGACACGTGCTCTGGTAAAGATCAGTTATTCCATAAGGGCACTATATTTATGGTTCCTAGACCTAATCTAGGTGACGATTCCATTGACACCCTCCGCCATGGTCCACCCTAGGCCAAGGCGTACTTCCCACGTCTTTAGAGAAACCCAAAAACTCGTCGTGGGCTCTTGCGCCCACACTTGTAACCACTTGTTCTTGATTAATGAATTCTTAAGGGTGGTGACCTTAAATTCACACAGTGAGATTTTTGCCTTGTGAAGGTTTTCTTCATTTGTCAACAAATCACTTTGTCAAGTTTATTTTTTGCAGCACTCTAGATTATTTGGTGATTTGTTCGTACCTCCACGTTGTTGGCATGTAATTTGATCTAATTAATCAACTTAAGTAATTGAATTATTTAATTGGAGTCAATCTATAACCCAACATAAAGAATATTAATTAGGACTGTGCGCACCGAAAATGGAGCTACTGGGCTTGGGCTCTTTCGGACTCACAACTTACTTGTATTGTGGGTTTGGGTTTCCTACACTGGGTTGTCCTTGGCGTGAAAACTCAATGAGATCACTTTTCTCCTTTCTATTGCCTGAGCCACCTTTCTACTTCCTTTCCTCTCTTCCTCTCTCCTTTAGCTCTTGCCCAAATTTTTCCAACCCCTTCTTCTCCCCAAGCTTCTCATATTTATAGTTCTACATTAGCAGTGAGGTTATGATTACTTTCTGGTTAGTGCAACGGGCGGTCCAATGTTATTGAACATAAGTGGGTGGTTAGGTGGGAGTGGAAAACGGTGAGTGTGGCTTCGGAACTTGGTTCCCACTTCCGCAGATATGCTCGGCGGAGGCGCGTCGAAAGGAACTGCCGGGCATACCCTGCACGTCATGCTCGGTCCCGTTCGCAACAGTGATAGGTGAGGATTTACCAAGCATCTGAATGGAAGGCGAACCTTGGGCCAGCGTTTTGTAGAGTTTCAGGATGGGCCTGCAGAGAGAGAGAATAGGCGTATAGGCCGTATCTTCACATGAGAATAAATGGCCCAAGGGGGACCGGGTATGTGTGCCGTACATTAGCCCCCCCTTGATTCATGCCCGGTCCTCGGCGAGAATCAAGGAGTCAGAACGGCGTGCGATACTCGGGAGGTCCGGAGAGGTATCGTATGGGACACTTCAGCAATCCATTAATTCACTCATCTACTTTTTACACTCTCTTTTTTCTGAGACCCCCTTTCCGCCGTACATTCATCCGCGCACTCATTCTCCAGCCCAGAATCTCTTCTCATCCTAGAGCCCAAAGTAAGTTCTCTACACTCTCCTTTTTACTTCCGCATCTTCGTTCATCTTTCTGCTAGTGTTTAGGATGGGATATTCATACCTTCTAGATACGGACGCAACCTTAGCCTCTTTCAGGCAGGCCTTTGACATCCCCAGCGACGTGGAGGTGGCGTATTGCCCTGAAAGCGACATCCCTCTTCATAGAGGGGGCAACACTGCCTTTTTTCCCTTGATGGCGGTTTTGGAGGGTGGGTTGAGGTTTCCCGTAGACCATCTTTTAATAGACACCCTTAGGTATTATGGGTTGTGCCTTGACCAACTCCCTCCCAATTTTTACCGGGTAGTGAGTTGTGTGAGTCGGTTGAACCAGATGTACGGTTTACGGTTGGATCAGCATGACATAAACCACATGTATAGTTTATGTGGGAGTAAGAAAACGAATTATTATTTGAAAGTTAGAGATATGAGGGTACGGCTGATCTCCTGCCTACCTGACTCAAATAGGAACTCCGCCGGGGAGTTTGTTCGGGTGCGCGGTAATTGGTTTGCCGGTGAATTTCCCTGCCCCCTCACCAGGCGCGAAGTGGGTTCGTCCCGATCACTGACCTGCTTTTATTTCATATTTGATTCCATGCATGAACGTACACTTATGTCGTATCACTCTGACGCTTACTTGTGTGTTTCATCACAGATGGTAGAGTTTTTGTCCCGGACGTTAGAGTCGCGCATGTGCGGGATTTGAACTTCGTGCTCAGATCCGAGATTTTTGTCCACTCGGACGGTCAGCTCCGGGCATCCCACCTGATTCTCGGGGTTAATCCCGTGTACTCCACTTGGCAAGCTTTCAGCCAAGCCCTACTGGTAGATAGCCCACTGTTGTCTTATATCGATGTTCGGCACGCTATTTTCCTCCCCCCGAAGTTTTCAGTAGGTGAGGCCCGCGATCAGGGTCCTCGGTATATTTGCTCTGACGAGCTCCAGCCTGTATGGGACGAGTCAGCCGAGCGTGTGTCCCGAGCTCGCCGAGAATGAGCTCACGAGCAAATTTAGCAAGAAGCACCCGCTCAGCCGGAAGGTCCCATCAACCAAGGAGCCCCAGCCCAGGACGTCGAAGAAGCAGTTGCTGAATCTCCCGATCGCCCTGAAATCGATCACAACCAATTAGCGGAGATGGTGACTTGGAAGACGATGACGATTAGCCGTTTCATTCCCGGAGCCAGACCTGCCGCACAGTAGCCGCAACAACAAGTTCGCGGCCAAACCCCTCCTCCGTCCACAGCCCCGGGTCCGCAAAGAAAAAAGCAGCGAACAACCGAACAGACGGTCGTCGGCCAGGGTGATGTGCCTTTCAACACCCCTCCCCGGCCATCCGGTGGCATTGTGATCCGCGAACCCACGGCTCAAACCGGGGCGCATGTGGCGTCCTCTTCCCATGCCGTACCTGCGTGGCAGCCTTCGTTCATGCTGGATGGCAAGCTCCTCCCTTCGGAAGCAAGTGTGCATGTCTGGCGAAAGGGGGCGGGTGGTCACATTGCCCAGACCCTAGCGCGAGACCTTTTGCTGCCCGAGGACGTGCGTGCTTTCGAGGAGGGCGCGGATGAGTCAATGGGAAGAAGGCTACAGTGGCATACCGTAGCGGTAAAGACCCTTTTTTTTTTTTTTTTACTAACTTCTATCTTCGGGGGTATGGCACCTGTTTCGTCAATTCACTAGGCCGCGCAGCTGGCGTACATACTTGACAGGCGTGTCAATGATCTTACCGAGGATGCTGGTCGGGAGAAAGCCCTCAAGGATGTTGCCGAGGTAAATGCCAAGGAAAAAGCCGTAGCTGCTTCAACCGCAGAGAAGAAGGCTGCAGCGGCAGAGAAAGCGAAGGTGGCGACAGAAAAGAAGTACTCAGAGCTGCACGTTAAGGTGGGAGAGACGGAGCTTAAGTTGGCGGAGGCCGAGAGCATCAACAGCGTGCAAACCAAAGAGCTGGCCGAGCTGAGGGCGGCCCTTGAGGCCAGTGAGAGCAAGTGGTATAATGAGGGTTTTGCTGATGCCGAGAACTCAGCCAAGCCCGTCATTGGGGATGCTCGGAAACTCGGCTTCGAGGAGGGATGGCTGGCCGCCTTGCAGGCTTTGGGAGTCCCCGATGATTCCCCCCTAAGAAATCCTGGCCAGATTCCGTTCCCGGTCCCCGCTCATAGCTCGTAGAACCCTCAAAGGCCCATCGATGAAGAGGAGACGACCAGCCTGAGGGAACTAGTGGAGCAGATAGACTCTCACGTGGAGTTGGAGGAACCTGAGGTGGCCAGCCACCACTGCCCTGAAGATCAGCTCGGCCAGAACCCACCTCAGACCTTGACGCAACAGCATTCCACGGAGACCAGCGCTCGGGAGCAACCTGCAGATTCGGCCTCTTAACTGCCGGAATATGTCTTCTTTCTTTAATGATGCTTTTCTTTTTTGTTTTTGGTAGACTAGCCTATGTCACCGGGCTGTGGTGGCCGAACAATTGCCCCCTTTTTACTCCTATTATGTTTGACACTGAAAAGGCCACTTGGTTTTGTGGTCGGGATGCTGTTTTAATTCCCAATATGATGATTTTGCTTTGGAATATTTATTGCGTTGTTTGTTTGTTTGCTTCGTACCTTTGTTGTAGTGGTCCAGGTAGTTGAATCCTGTTTCGCCGTAAGGCGGGGATATTGAATGGACCGAGAGTCAGGCTTCTATTCTTAGGGTATAAATGTTTGCACCTGCTCGACAATGTAGATCAAACCGAGAGTTAGGCTTCTGACCTTAGATTAAGTATAAAGGTTTACACCTGCTCGGCGATGTAGATCGAACTGAGACGCAGGCTTCTGTCCTTAGATTAAGTATAAAGGTTTACACCTGCTCGGCGATGTAGATCGAACCGAGATGCAGGCTTCTGTTCTTAGATTAATTATAAAGGTTTACACCTGCTCGGCGATGTAGATTGAATCGAGATGCAGGCTTCTGTCCTTAGATTAAGTATAAAGGTTTACTTCTGCTCGGCGATGTAGATCGAACCGAGATGCAGGCTTCTGTCCTTAGATTAAGTATGAAAGTTTACACCTGCTCGGCGATGTAGATCGAACCAAGATGCAGGCTTCTGTCCTTAGATTAAGTTTTAAAGGCTCTTTTATGATCGGCAATTGAAGTCAAACAGAGAATTTGGAAAAGTGTAGCCAGATGAACGCCATTATCATTGTTAGTGAAAACCGTGAAACATTACATCAACCTTACAATTTACAGTACCGCCTGTTAGTGATAGAATCTCTTAAGATTATGGACGTTCCATGGTCGGGGTAGTGGCCTCTCGTCTAGGTCCTCTAAGTAATACGCTCTTGTGCCAGCGACGGCGGTGACCCTGTAAGGCCCTTCCCATGTCTGCGCCAGTTTCCCAGCGTTCGTATCCCGCATATTCCCTACGGCTTTCCTGAGAACCAAATCCCCGGCGCCAAACTCCCTTGTTCTTACGTCTCGGCTATATCTCTGGGCCAGCTTTTGTTGATACTCCGCGAGCCGTATAGTCACCACTTCACAGAATTCTTCCAATCCGTCCAAGCGTCCCACCATCATCTCATCGTTTTGGCCGGGATCGAATCCTGCGACCCGAGCACTGCACAGATCTACCTCGGTTGGTATCATGGCTTCGGCCCCGTATGTGAGAGAGAACGGGGTCTCCCCGGTGGATCTCCTAGGAGTTGTCCGGTATGCCCACTGTACTTTGGGCAGCTCTTCGGCCCAGTTTCCCTTCACACCCTCCAGCCTCTTCTTTAGCCCGTTCACAATGACTTTATTTACCGCCTCGGCCTGGCCGTTACCCTAGGGATACGCTGGGGTTGAGTATCTATTCTTGATGCCGAGATCACCGCAGAATTCTCGGAACGCACGGCTGTCGAATTGCAGCCCGTTGTCCGATATTAGAGAGTTTGGCACCCCGAACCTGGTGATTAGATTCTTCCAAACGAACTTCTTCACATCCACGTCCCGGATATTGACCAAAGCTTCCGCCTCCGCCCATTTGGTAAAATAGTCGACGGCCACCAGGACGAACCTTCGATTGCCCGTAGCTCGGGGAAACGGGCCAATGATATCCAGCCCCCATTGTGCAGAAGGCTAAGGACTGTTGATCGGGTTCAAATGGCTTACAGGCTGATGGATTAGGGGTGCATGCTTCTGACATTGTTCACACTTACGTACATACTCGGTGGCGTTCCGCTGCATTTGAGGCCACCAAAAACCCTGAGTCATTGCCCGGTGCACCAACGAACGTCCTCCCACATGGCTGCCGCACACTCCTTCATGAAGCTCGGCCAAGAGCTCAGCTACCTTTTTCGGGTGTAAGCACAAAAGGTAGGGCCCCCCCAAAGGACCTTCGATACAATGTTTGGTCTTCTGATAACCAATACCGAGGTGCCACTCTACGGATTTTTCTGCCCTCCTTTTCGTTAGATGGGAGTCGGCCATCAGCCAAGAAGTCCATAATGGGGTCCATCCAGCACGGCCCCAGCGCCGCGATCGTTGCGATATCGATTCCGACAGTTCCCGGATCAGTTACTGCCTTGATGCTTGGTTCTGTAACAACCTCAACTCTTATTAGCCGGGGTATCTCTTCGGCCACTGATGACGCTAGCGTGGCGAGGGAGTCGGCGTGTCTATTTTGTGTCCGAGCTACTTGGATAACCTTGACCGTGCTGAAGCCGGATATAGCTCGCTTCACCTGTTCCAAGTATGCCTTCATCCGGAGATCTCGGGCTTCAAAACTGCCCTCGACCTGACTAACAACCAGACGCGAATCTAAATACACCTCCACTTCCCGGGCACCTAAACTGGAAACCGTCCTTAGCCCGGCCAACAAGGCTTCGTATTCCGCCTCATTGTTAGAGGCTCTGAAGCCCAGTCTAAATGAGTGCTCTAATCGTATTCCCTCTGGGGTGATTATGACAACCCCCGCACCAGTTCCTGTGTAGCTCGATGCCCCGTCCACGAACACCTTCCACGGGCGAGATTCCACTTGGCAAATAATCTCCCCCTTCCCTCTTGGCGAGAACTCAGCGACAAAATTCGCAAGGATCTGGCCCTTCACTGAACTTCGGGGCCTATACCGTATATCAAAAGAACCTAGCCGGGTCCCCCATTTTGCTATTCGGCCAGTGAAGTCTGACTTTCTCAACAGCGACTGTAGGGGATACTCGGTCAAGACATAAACCGTATGCGCCTGAAAGTATTGTGGCAACTTTCTCGTGGCGTGTATCAGGGCCAGCACAAGCTTTTCTAGGGGTAAGTATCTCGTCTCTACATCAACTAAAGTCTTGCTGATGTAGTACACGGGTTGTTGGATTCCCTGGTCTCTCAATAGCACGGCGCTCATGGCGTGTTCGGAAACCGCCAGGTACATGAATAGGTCC
Organism: Quercus aquifolioides; assembly: GCA_019022515.1. Lineage (NCBI taxonomy): Eukaryota > Viridiplantae > Streptophyta > Magnoliopsida > Fagales > Fagaceae > Quercus > Quercus aquifolioides. The sequence continues at coordinate 56,002,127 of CM032332.1, forward strand.
TCACCTGGTTCTGGTGCCGTGAGCATGGGTGCCCGGGTTAAATAATCCTTCAGATCCATAAATGCTCTGTTGCACTCTTCGTTCCACTAAAAACCAGTCCATTTCTTCAGAAGTTGGTAGAACGGTCGGCATCGATCTGCGAATTTGGAGATGAACCAATTGAGGGCGGCTAGCATCCCGGTCAACACCTGCACTTCCTTCGGACTGCTCGGTGGTTTTAACCTTTTCACGGCCTCAATTTGGTCGGGATTAACCTCTATTCCTCGCTTAGTGATCAGATACCCTAGGAATTTTCTGACCCCCACGCCAAAAGCACATTTCTCAGCATTCAGCCGTAACTTGTGCCATCGAAGAATTTCGAAAACACCGCGAAGGTCGTCCGTGTGCTGTGTTTTCTGCTTGCTCTTCACCACCATATCGTCAATGTACACTTCAACCGTGCGCCCTATCATATCTTGGAACATTCTTGTCATCATCCGCTGGTACGTGGCCCCGACGTTCTTCAGTCCGAAGGGCATCACCGTGTAGTGATAATTGGCCTCCGGTGAGATAAACGCCGTCTTCTCCTGGTCCTCAAGTGCCAGGGCGATCTGGTGGTACCCTTGAAAAGCATCCAGAAAGCTCATCCTCGGATGCCCACACGTGGCATCCACCAATTGGTCGATTTTGGGCACGGGTAAGGGGTCTTTTGGACACGCTCGGTTCAAACCTCCGCTTTCACTGCTTCGGTGTGTTCCCAGGCCGATCTCCTCGGCTACTGCTTCTTTGGGGGGAACAAGGGGTCAACCCTGAGTCTATGGACTATGAACTCGGGGTCTACCCCGGGCACCTCATATGGACTCCATGCGAACACGTCCACGTTCTGTATGAGGAGTAACAACATTTCCACCTTTTCCTGCTCGTCCAGGCCTCCCCCCACTTGGAACCACTTGTCAGCATCTGGAAGCACCCTAACTCTCGTCATCTCCTCGGCACCTCCACCCCCCACTTCTCCTCGGTCATTCTGTAATTACTATAACGAACCCCCCTGCGGCGGCCCTTTCTGTCGGTCGTACCCTCCCTGATCGGCTCCCTCCTTCCCTTGGTTAACCATGGTAATTAAGCATTGTCTCGCCGTCTGCTGGCTCCCTCTTACCACAGCAATACCATGCTCGGTAGGAAATTTCACCTTCACATGTAGTGTGGACGGCATAACCCCCATTGCGTGAATCCATGGCCTGCCGAGTATCGCTGTGTACGGGGAGAAGGAAGTCACCACTATAAACGTCACCATCACCTCCTTGCCCTCCATATTCACGGGCATAGATATTTGCCCCTCGGGTATTACAACTTTACCATCAAACCCGACCAAAGGCGTGCTATACTTAGAGAGGTCCCCACTCTTCAACCCGAGCCCCCTGTACAGGTCTGGATACATCACATCGGCCCCACTTCCCTGGTCTATCATCATTCTTTTTACCAGGAACCCGCCTACCCGGGCGGTGACCACCAATGCATCATCGTGTGGCTGGACCGTTCCCTCCAGGTCATTGTCACCAAAAGCGATAGGCTCCCGGGTAAGCTTCATCTTCTTCCCTGCCGGTGGCGCGTTCGAACTTCCCTTCACTGTGACTACGTTTAGCACCCCCTTCCTTATCGCCAAGGCGAGACTTCTTGGTGGAGCGTGGATGACTTCAATTATCCCGAGCGGGGGTGGAAGCGGGTTTCCCCTCTTAGTAGCTCCCTGCCCTGTACCCCGGTCCTCAGCGTCCAACACGAATTCCTTTACGTACCCTGCCTTGGCCAGCTGCCCGAGATGGTCTTTTAAGACCCGGCACTGCTCGGTTGTATGTCCCTTGTCTTTATGGTAGGTGCAGTACAAGTTCTGATTTCTCCTGGAGACCGCCCATTCTGTTCGGCCACCTGAAATAAGGCTCGTGTTTAATCCTTTCCACGATCTTGTGCACGGGCTCTTTGAACGTCACGTTCACCTCCCCTACTTGCGCGTCTGGTTCTTGAATTCTCAAATTCCCCCGGATCATCGGCGCCTTGCCCTTGCTCTGCATCCGGTCATCTTCTAGCCGTTTATATTCTTCTATACACCTCATCAACTGCCTCATATCCTCGGGAGGCTTCTTAGTCAGTGACTCCCTTAGCCCGGACTCCTCGGGCAGCCCCATCCTAAACGTGCTCGCAGCAATCTTCTCGTTCCCCCCGCCGATCTCGTTGTAGAGCTCCCAGTACCGGCTGGCATAACTACGGAGGGTTTCCCCTACCCTCATTTTCATGGACAGCAAAGCGTCTACGGTTGGGGCACCCGGCTGCAAGTTACAAACCGGACGCCGAACTCCTGTATAAGCTTGGCAAAACTGTGCACAAAACCCTTCCGCAGCCCGTTGAACCATCTCAAAGCGGTGGGACCAAGACTCGAGGGAAAAACTTTGCACATCAGTGCGTCATTGTGGGAGTGCAGGGACATCATTTGGATATAGTGACTGACGTGCTCTTCTGGGTCCGTTTTCCCATCATAGGAGTTGAAAAGAGGGCGGGTGAATCTGTCCGGCATTGGGGCCCTCTCTATGTTGGCCGAGAATGGGGACCGGGCAGCTCTTCGTAGCGCGCGACTCATTGCATCCATGGCCGCATTATGGGGCCAGTGTTCTTCTGGGGAATCCGAACCTCGGTCGGCGTACTCCTGCGATCTTGAGCGGTCTCTATGTTGATGGGACTCAATTGAACGAGCCCGTTCCCTACGCCGACGGGATTCTCGGGAATGAGATCGTTCGCGGCGGTTATGAGACCTAGATTGGCTTGACCCAGCTTGGCGACGATCTCCTCCCGTATTGGTTATCCTTTCTCGGTTGTCCCCATCTCTTCTCTGATGCCTGTTCTCCGCCTCCAACTCCAAGTCTCTTACTATCCCGCGCAACCGTTCGAGCTCTTCGTCTCTCTCATCGAGTTGCCGGTCCCCCGCGGCGTTCGAAATCGTTCGTTGCGTTTGGTACGACCCCTCCCCGAGGCTGGACCGCTATTCTCATTCACGGTCCCTGTCTTCACGCCTCTTCTGTCTTCTTTCTCGCCAAGAGGATCCCCGAGAAGATCCCGTTGAACCGCTTTCGGCGTCTCTCCCGGACATCTCCCTCCCCGGGGTTGAGTCTCAGCAGGACTACGGCTTAGTAGGAGATTCCCACAAATGGCGCCAATTGTGCGCACCGAAAATGGAGCTACTGGGCTTGGGCTCTTTCGGACTCACAACTTACTTGTATAGTGGGCTTGGGTTTCCCACACTGGGTAGTCCTCGGCACGAAGACTCAATGAGATCACTTTTCTCCTTTCTATTGCCTGAGCCACCTTTCTGCTTCCTTTCCTCTCTTCCTCTCTCCTTTTGCTCTTGCCCAAATTTTTCCAACCCCTTCTTCTCCCCAAGCTTCTCATATTTATAGTTCTACATTAGCAGTGAGGTTATGATTACTTTCTGGTTAGTGCATCGGGCGGTCCAATGTTATTGAACATAAGTGGGTGGTTAGGTGGGAGTGGGAAACGGTGAGTGTGGCTTCGGAACTTGGTTCCCACTTCCGCAAATATGCTCGGCGGAGGCGCGCCGAAAGGAACTGCCGGGCATACCCCGCACGTCATGCTCGGTCCCGTCCGCAACAGTGATAGGTGAGGATTTACCGAGCATTTGAATGGGAGGCGAACCTTGGGCCAGTGTTCTGTAGAGTTTCAGGATGGGCCTGCAGAGAGAGAGAATAGGCATATGGGCCGTATCTTCACATGAGAATAAATGGCCCAAGGGGGACCGAGTATGTGTGCCGTACAAGGACTAATTCAATTTAGAGGATAATTGCACATGGCTTAATGAGATAAAATAATTGTCTTGAACTATATAAAATTTTCTTGGTGATGTTTTTATTTTTTATTTTTAATAAACATAAAATAATACTATATAATATACCATATTAAAATAATATTATATATATTTGTGTGTTTCTTATTTTTGTTGATTTTAAAATTTATTGATATACTTTGCGTGGCCCTGTAATATATTTTCTGGGCTCTAACACTGCATCACTAGATTACTATCATAAATATTCTTATAACTATAAGAGGTTCCACACACACACACACACAAAAAGAGTATGGTAGAATTTCCCATAAAATCAATGTGTGTTTGTTCTTCCCTAATTCGGCCAAATATGTACTTTGTAATGCAAGAACAATAATGTACAAGATTTAGATGATAAATAAAAATTTCTTTATTCCAGGAACTCTAAATATGTGTACATCCAAGTTCGGGGACTAGTAGTTAGTTTTTTTTTTTTTTTTTTTTTTTTTTTTTTTTTTTTTTTTTGAGAAACAAACACACACACACACACACACAAGGGAGAGGGAAAGGGGTTCTAACACAAAGGCACACCACAACTCCACTCAAAAGCCATGGTAACTTTTAAGGGAGGCTTGGGCAAGTTATACTACACACAACACACTCTCTTAAGTAAAGTGAGACAATTACCCATTATTGAATGAGAAATGATATGTCTACAACAATTTTACAACATTTTTACAACAAATCCTAAGTGGCAGGTTGTTACTGGTTGTTATTATTGGGGCAAAAAAGTAATCTTAGTGTTAGTTTCAAATTTGAACCAATAACAACTAACCACCTGTGATTTGTTGTAAAATTGTTGTAGACGTAGCATCTCTCTGAATGAATTAACAATGAGCATGAATATACTCCTAGGGGACAAAAAAATAAAGCATAATTGAAATTAAGAGGGGGACTCATTAATGTTAGAAAATGCTAAAGTTATTACCAAATTTTATTATCAAAAGCTTATAAATTGATATTGCAATGAATGTTTCTTTTTGAGTTATTTCAATAACATAACAATCAAATTTTTGCATTACTTTTTTTTTTTTTTAATGATTGATGACATATCAATTGATAAGCTTACATCCTTCCCAAGAATAAAAAGAAATAAATAAATGCTAAGCGGTAAGCACATACGATTGACATTGGGATATTACAATTTTTTTTACATGAGGCTTATATATTGATATGTCACAAATCATAAAAAAGTAATTCAAACATTCATTTATTATGTTATTGAAATGACACAATTTACATTTATTGCTAGATAGATTTTTAAAATTTTACAGTAAAATTGGTAGTAGATTTAACATTTTCCTATATAAAATTTGTGTCATTCAATTAATGTTTGACTCAATCTATTATTTATGACTATGAGGCTTAAGGTAAATTGGAAGACCATTAACCGGAATGGGTGATATATTGAAAGACAACTTTTCATCTAGAATTGCTTTCTCCCACTTGAATCTTGTCATCATATTATGCATAAATACTAGTATTTCTAATCGAGCATACTCCCTCCCAGGACAAATTCGAGGTCCTCCTCCAAATGGTACAAAAGTGTAAGGTTCAGGTCCATTGCCTTCAAATCTTGAAGGATTAAATTTCTCAGGATCTTGAAAGTATTTGGGATTTTTATGTGTCGAATATGGAGTCCAAAATGTCTGCAAATATATGGATTAACACTAAGAATCACCACTATAACATAGAGAATTGATGTATAATTTAGCTCATGTACTGGTAACTTGGTAAGTGTCACATACGTTCCACCCTTTAGGAATAGTAAAATTTGTGTAGGTGAAGTCATTTACAACCTCTCTAAACGTTCCTTGAGTAGGTGGTGTTAGCCTCATAGACTCAAGTGCCACATTCCAAGAGTACTTCATCTTTTTAATGTCGTCCCAATTCAACAAATCATTCGGGCCTTTGGATATTGCAATTTCCATTTGCTCTGTTTACAAATAAGGCCCACTTTTTCATTAGATTAATCATTCGAGCATGTTTCAAGTTGCTCATTAAATCTTGATAAGTAGCTTTGTGTTGAGCTATCTGTTAAGCTTCAGTAAAACAGTTTTTCTTCACTTGTTTCTCGGATCAATATTCATGTTTTTAATATAACCACTTGATATGTATCAAACCCAACTTAGATCTACCCAATTTACAAGTAAAGTGCGTTTTGTCAAAAGATTAGCCACTTACATAGAAAATATGACCCTAACACTGGGGATAAAATTGATTCTAGTGAAATCTAGAATTGTACGACATTGTAGTTTAGGTGTCACATCATGATATATGTCTTTTCAGTCAAACAGGGCAAAAAGTGTTGTTGGTTGACCTCTCAGTCTCCTTCCTCAATCTAACAACATGACTTTTGAGTCTCCTTCCTCTAAAATAAGTCTCTAGAAGGGTTGCATTGCAAGTTGCAAATTGTACTGCATTGCATAGCTGCCTGATACAAACTTGTATAGTAGAGTTTCCCCTCTTATGTGGTTTAACAAGAATGCAGTCCAACAAGGTAAGGACCGACAATTGACTACTGCAATTTTGCAAAAGGCCAGGTACATAATAGAGGAGTTTCAAACAATGAATTTCAAGTTAGCTCGGCCTGAAATTAGTGACACAGTGTAGTGGACACCTCCGGTAAGGCCTTGGTACAAAATTAATATTGAGCTATCTTTGTTGATTTAATTTCAGCGGGTGTTAGGGTTGTTGTTCGAGACTATAAAGGGCAGGTGGAGGTAGCTCTGAGTAAGAAGCTACACCTTCCATTGGGACCTTTGGAGACCGAAGCTAAGGCAATGGGAGAAGGGGTTTATTTTGCTTGGGATGTGGGGGTACTAGACGTCATGTTTGAGAGTGATTCCAAGATAGTTGTTGATGCGTGAAATGGAGTAGTGAAGCTCTAGTAGCTATTGACAGCATTATTAGAGGGATTCGAGTTAAAATGCAGTGTCACGCTCCAAACTCGATACCCGGATTTGTGACCATGACCGACATGCTAATATCAAGCCCAAACCTGATATTAACAAGAACCAACTTAACTCTTACAAAACTTTTAGCAAAACTTCCCTCTTTCATTCATTCTTGTTTCTTTACTTCTTGATATAACTTTTCTCTTGACATTTAGAGCATTTACACTGTACTAAAAAAATCACATAATCCACCAATTACTCAAAATCTAAATTTCACATCATACATCTCTTAATGTTTTAAGGTACATAACTTTCATTAGATCCTAAAATACACAATACGACAAAGCTAAACATTGAATTGCTAATTTTGGGATCTATACTTTTAAAACTAAAACCAGCTCCTTCCAAAACTCGACTAAGGCTCCCTCTGCTCCAAAATAAAAACCTGCTAACTGAAAGAGTGGAAGGGGTGAGCTACACAGCTCAGTAAAGGTAAGATATATGAGAATTCAATAAGGATGCATGTAAATCAAACCATTTCATTTTTATAAACGTTTAGATAGGAGAACATTTTTCATGCATAGTATTTTATACTATTTATAATAATAACTTAACGCTCTTCGTAGAAATAGTTGTTCTCCCTTTCCTTATCAGAATAATTTTATCGAAACCTTTCAGATTGAATTTCTTTCATTTCTTACAAAGTCACCATATATATTTTCATTACAAAATAATCATTTTAACTTAAATAAAATAATCGGTAACTTTGTCTTAAACTGGAAGCATCTTATAGGATAATAAAACTTTCCTTCATAAACTTCTTCTCGTAAAAATATTATAACTTCCATAATCGTAAAACTTAACGTTTCATAAGAAAACATATATCTGATGACTTCTTAACATAAACTTGTACTTTCTTCAGAAACTTTATCTTTATAACATAACAAAACTTCATAAACTTTTATCTTTAATGAACGACTTTCTTTTCATCAGAAACTTCTTCTTTTCATTAGAAACTTCTTCTTTTCATAAGAGTTTTTAACTTTCCACAATGCATTTAACAAAATAATTCTTTTATGATTAATTATATAATATAGCTGTTCATAAATAACTTATTGGTTAGTCTATATCTGATAAATCTGTACTTATTTGGGAGACTTCTAGCACCACGGTGCTAGGCATCCAGCATTCCCCACAATGCCAGGTATTCTCGGGATCACATCATAATATATATCTTCCAACCATGGGGGTAGGTTGTCTTCCTCCATAAGTTGGCCGTAACCAATAAGGGCGGGTACAGCAGAGCCAGTCCCACTTAATGGCCAATCATATAACATTTTCCATAGAAAGCCAGTAATTAACCCCTACTGGCAGAGTTTAGATCACCAGATAATATAACCTGAAAACATTTCATACTTATTCATCATACTGGAATTCAAAGTTTGCATTACATTTTGCAATAATAGCATTTCTATTGTTTTCTTTAATCATCATGTTTGTGGAATTAGTAGTAGCATCAATATGCTTAAATCTTTGTATGATAATGCTTACATGTCATATCTCTAATCAAAAACCTTTTAATGCATAATATACTTTAAAATAACCTCATGACTTACCAAATGCCCATATAACTTATCCCTTACCTGAAAGCAGAGGAACCGAGAGCCTAAAGTCGAAGGAGCTTAGACCTGGCGACTGATAACACCTAAACCAAATATCAAAGCTTATTACTATTCATTACTCCTTATCATAAACTTACACATTCATCTCAAAGCCTATCTTTTAGAATCAAGGAAATCCTAACCCCACCTCAAAGAAGTTCCCGCAAACATATTATGCACACATAAACATATGATGTATCAAACTAAAAAAAACCTTCATTCTTATATTTATATCATAACTCCATAGGAGCCAACTTCATTTCAAAAGGTGCTTTGAGCTTAGGGCAATAATGCATGCATAAACATAAAATTCTTTAAACCTGGTCATATAACCACATACATTCATATGGCAACATACAACATGTGGAACAAAACAGCTTCATAAATACAACCATCGAATGGTTTAGAACCCCTCCGTTAGAGTACTAAACCTTGAACCAAGTTATACAAAATTAATCTATGATCTAAACATATCAAATGATGAGCATATTAAATTATAGCTCAAATCATTTACCCTAACTTTAGAATTAAATTCTCAAAGTCAGAGTTATCCTACCTTGTTTACTGCTCATTTCAGAAGTGAAAGCCCCATTTGTAAAATACGAATGGGCTGTCCACACACATCCAAATGTCATACAATTTTACCGAACTACTCCCCTGAATGTCTAGTATCTACCATAAAAATTTCGGAGTCACAGAATAAAACCATGATTTATTAAAAATCATACAAGACAACATGTTCAAATCTGTCCTGACAGAAATTCATGCAACTTAGAAATTAAACCATTATTTTTATATTGATCCAAATGCGGTAAGACCACTTCCATTACATCCATATGTGTCTTAGATTTCATAGAAAATAACCCTAGCATCCAAATTCACTGTATACCATTTAATACATAATTTATCATGTGTAAACACAAAATCTGTCACAGTGACAGCTTTGCAACATTTTCTTGTAAATTCACAAACAATTATCAAAGGATGGTACTTTCATATGAGGATTTTTATGCACTCATTAAACATTTTAGAAAAACTTATATATAGTCATTTAACCATTTAGAGCAAAATTAGATACAACCAAAAATCCCTGCAGTAACATCAACAGTACTCATTCTAACTTTTTCTTACTTCCTTAATCATATACAATCATTAATTAGTAAAAACCCTAATCAACCTTCAACAAAACACCAACATAGTTTCAAAGCTTCTTAAAATAGTATATATATATATATATATATATATATATATAACTTACAAGTTCATGATCTCCTAATTTCACAAACCACAAATACCATTACTAAAATTCCATGAAGAAAATCATGTATTCTGAGATGAGAGTAGCTAGAACCCTTACCAATTTTATGGCTCTTAAGGGGAATTAGAGGTAGAGAGCTTGAGAGAGTTTTCTTTCTTTTGGTGTTGGAGCCGTGGGCATGAGAAGGAGGGAGCTTCTTGATTGTTCTATTGGCTTGGAGAGAGTTAAGTAAGAGATAAGATGGAGACTTATCTTTAGGGATGGCAATTTAGATTCGGCCCGGCCCGACCCTAATGGGGCAGATTTTACCCGGCCCGATAAAGAATAGGGTCGGGTATGGGTTTTTAAAAAAAAACCCGAAGCGGGTCCGGGTCGGGTCCGGGTTTTATAAAAAAAAAAAACCCAAAACCCGACTCGAAACCCGACCCAGATAAGACCCGGTTTCAATTAAATTACTAAAAAAACCTCCCTTATATATATATAGCTATAAACACGGTAAAACACAAACCCTAACTCCCTCATTTTTCAGCTCACACCTCCAGCCTCCTCACCCTCACTCCCTCATTTCAGCTCACACACACACACACACACAGCCTTCTTCAACCTTCTGCCTCCTTCTCTCTAAACACATCTTACACCTTCTTCCTCTCTCTAGATCGTCTCTTTCTGTCTAGATTCATCGGATAGCAGTGTGGAAGGCCTCTTTCTACATCTCTACGTGTGTGTGTCTGTCTCTAAACGCTGTTCATGGTGCGGCTGGCCTTTTTAGGAGTTATTTTTGTACCATACACAGCGATTTTCTCCAAAATAAGAACACCTCTGTCCTCGGCGATGCCTGCTGTCTGTGAGGGACTGAGGGTCACACCTCCTCAGTCCTCACCCTCGTCCCTCACTGCCTCACACCTCACGCAGTCACGCTCCGTCTCACGCTCCGTCTCGCGCTCCTCTCGTCGCCCCCCTCACGGACCCATTCTCAGCCACCCTCACGGCTTCACTCTCACTCTCCAGGCACAGCCGATCGCACCAGATCCTTCAAAGCTCAGCAATCTATGCAACCTAGCCTCAGCTGCACACGCCGCCACGGCGCGTATGTGGCTCTGCGACATCAACGACGAAAGAATCGAAATAGTGATCTACTGAGTACTGATTTTGTTTTCTGTTTGTGATTTGTGTTTTTTTTTTTAGTAAAAAATATGTATTAACAGAGAAGAGCCAACAAAACAAGCTGATTTGTGTTTCTGTTTATGTTTAGGATTGTGAATCTGTGATTTGTATTTTTTATTTTTTTGATGGTGAAAAATCTGTATTAACAAAGAAGAGAAAAAAAAAAAAAAAAAAACTGATTTTTTTCCTGATTTCCTCTTTCTTTTTTTTTTTTTTAAAAAAAAAGGAAAAATCTAACACTAAGCATAATGCATATACTTATACTCAAGATCTTACACAAGCGGGTGTAAGATATTTCCTCTCTTTTTTTTCTTTTCTTTTTTTCTTCATATTTTAAGCTGGTTGGGCCTATTTTTGGCATTTGGGTCTTAAAAAAAAATTGGTTGTGATTAGGCCATGATTTGGTCTGAGAATTAGGCCCAAATTTGGCCTTGTTGGACGGGGCCCGTGGAGCCCGGCGGGTGCGGGTTCGGGCCCCGGGAAAAAAACCCGTTAAGTAAACGGGTCGGGTTCGGGCCGCGGGTCTTAGCCCGCGGGTCGGGTCCGGGTATGGAAAAACCCGGCCCGAACCCAACCCGTTGCCATTCCTACTTATCTTTCTTTGGTGTGTGGACCCATGAGTTTGACAAAAGCAACTCAAGAGAGCTTCCTAGCTCTTTCCTTATGAGAAAAGAGTATAAAGTGAGGGAAGAAATTTCAGATTTTCTTCTTGGACCCGTGGGAATAGGGAGGGAGAGTTTCATGGAATTTCTATTCACTTGGAAAAGTCAAGGAAGAACTTAGGTGGAGTTTGCTCATTGCATGGCCAAGTCTTGGTCTTTGAAGTTTGTCATCATGCATGAAACTTTGGCGTGATGTGTTGGATTTCCATTGGTTGCATGTGTAAGTGGAATTAAAACTATAATATCTCATGCATCATGCTTAATTAAAATACCTACAACTATATATATATATATATATATATATATATATATATATCATAACTTAACCACTTAATATAGTTCAACAACTATATATATATATATATATCTCATAACTTAACCACTTAATATAGTTTTGTACATACTTAGTATATATTTATAATACAATTAGCCATTAAATTATTTATAATCTTTACAATTCTTATTCAAAGGTATTATAAGATAATATGCTTATTAAATACTCTTATATTAATTATAGGAAGAACGTGGCTTAAAATAATAATTAACCATTAAAACACATAATTTAATTATAAAATTGGGTCGGGGTGTTACATGTAGGATGTCAGATGTGTGAGTATATCCCATGTTAAGTGAAACAGAAATCACTCAGCTCATCTTTTGGCTTTATATGCCAAAAAATATTGATTGTTATGTAACTTGGATAGAGAAAAATCCTAAGATGATTGAGTACACTTTGGCTCATGATGTATTATTTTTATCTTCTTCTTAAAAAAATTATTGTTTGGGTAAAATATCATTTTCGTCCCTAAACTATCACAAAAGTTCGTTTTTCGTCCCTAAATTTTCAAAAGTTCTATTTTCGTCCCTAAACTATCACAAAAGTTCGTTTTTCGTCCTTAAACTTTCAAAAGTTCTATTTTCGTCCCTAAATTTTCAAAAGTTCTGACGGAGTGCTGACGTGGCTTGACAGAGTGCTGATGTGGGAGGGACGAAAATCAATACGTTTGGAAAAGTTTAGGGACAAAAATAGAACTTTTGAAAGTTTAGGGACTAAAAACAAACTTTTGTGATAGTTTAGGGACGAAAATGATATTTTACCCTTATTGTTTTCTTATCCAAAAAGAAAGAAAAAAAAAAAAAAGATTGAGAGGTTAAGTTCCTGACTTGAGCATTAGAGGATTCTTAGGCTGACACCACATTAGTGCCATCGAGGTTTTCTGATCTTTCTTTGTTTTGCAGTATAACACTGGATTGAGCTTATCTAGATCTTCTCGGCCATGCAAAAAGTGATCCATCATGAGTTATGCAAGAAAAAACAGGTTCATATCATTTTCCTTGGTTGTAAAAGCAATGTATGTTATGGCTCTCTATATCACTTGTTCATTTTTCCCAATTAAGGCGTACTTTTGTAGTGTTGGAGATATATTAGTTATATTAGCTTATTAGTACAGGCCTAAGCTCATCCTATAAGACAAGTCTCGTACTTATGCTAAAAATCTGAGATTTAGCCTTTTATATATATACCCATGTTATGTTTATTGTAACATAAGATTTGTACTACATTCTCATAATAAATATATAGGGCCTGTTTGGTTTTTTTTATTTTCATCACTCATCACTCTTCACTCAATTATTGTTACTCATCACTTAAAATACCCCAATTTTCTATACCCACCCGTTTGACACACTTCATTCAGCTTCTTATCACTTAATTTTTCTACTTTTTGTGGGACCCATTCCTGTAAATTGCTCAGACCCTTCTGTTAAGCCTACCCGTAGAACCCATTCCCCACCATTTTCTCTTTTCTCATTTCCCCTTCACCCTTGTTACTTTCCCAAAAAACAAACCCGAACCCAGCTAATCAAACCTTTCCTAGGCCTCCTTAAACACCCAAACCCCAATCCCACCTCATCTTCCTCAACCAACAACAGTAGCAACAACAACAATAACAGCAGCAACAATAACAACAACAACAACAACCTGGAGTTCCAGCGCAAGAACTCGCGCTCTCTCATTAGAAAAATTGAGGTGTTTCTCGTCCTCTTAGATTTTCTCAAGGACTCAATCTCGACGACGAAAGCAACCTTAGCTTCGGCTTTAGCTTCATCGACTTTTCCTTCTCAACCCAACGGTGTTAATCTCCCACCTTCTCAACCCCAGTGGTGCCGATCCGTCGTTTTCCCTACCGTGCAGAGCTAGACATGGCTGACGACAATATTCCTCATTCCATTGCCGTGCCGTACCGAGATCCCTTTTGCTTTTTTTTTTTTTGGGTTTTTGGTTTGGTTTGATCTGAGATCGAAGTCAGTGACTTCGATGTTTGAATCTTCATTCTTTTGCTTCTTATATCTGAGAAGGCTCTGATCTGGATTTCGTTTTTTTTCATTCCAACAAATTTTTTTTTTTTTTGGGAGATTGTTTGAATTGAAAAGGAAAGAAAAGAAGAAAAAAGAAAAAAAGAAAAAAAGAAGAAGATGAAGAAGACCAGACCAGGCCCAGCGTGAAAGGGAAAAGAAAAAGAAGAAGAAGAAGAAGATCACCCAGTGTGAAAGGAAAAGGAAAAAAAAGAAGAAGAAGAACCCAAACTCATTGAACCCAGTGAAAAAAAAAAAGGTCAAAAGTTGCGATTGGACTCTGACCGTGGGTCCCTCAGTGTGTGTTTAATTATCAAAATATCATTGAAAACTGAGTTTTGGAAACTAAAAACACCTAAAATGTGTTTTCAATTTCCATAACTCATCACTCAAAAATCAGAGAATTGAGTGATGGAAACAAAAACAGAAAACACAACCAAACAAGCTTTCTTGAAATGGGTCCCACTTATTTTGAGTTATGGGTGATGGAAATAGAGTTATGAGTTATAGAAATGTAAGGACCAGTTTTGAGTTCCTAGCCTACTACGTGGATGAACTTAGGCCCAAAGAGCCCAAAACAATGAATTTGTAGAGAATGAGTTAGAAAACTGGGTTTTAGGTAATCAGACTAACGCCAATATGAGTTCAGATGATAAGAGAATGAAAGGAAGGAGGGATGTATTAGAGAAAGATAATTCTTGGTCGAAGGTCCGAGGATGTTTGTTCTTACCCTTTACTCTCAAATTCAATGATAAGTTCAGTTTATGGAGGCTACAGTATTTTTCTCTTGTTTTTCCGATCCCCTTTCTCAGAGGGATCTCTTCCCTTATATAGTCCCTTCTAAAGCATCCTGATCCTACATTTATTGATCACTTGAGTGCCTATTCCATCAGATACTCTCTTTGGCTTTCTGTGAGTCGTGGTGGTCAAGACAGCACTGTTCAGGAGTTTTCTCCACATAAATGCGGCTAGAAAAGTAGCTACAGTGCATTTAATGCGATAGTAACAGCTTTCTCCCTAAGATATTTTAGGACTTCTCCCAGTATATTGTCTCTGCAATGTTTATTCGTACCAATAGAGCTTCTTGGGAGGCTCTTCTGCATTAGCAAGCCATTGCTCTTGACCTCGGCTTTGGTCGGCCGAGGAGTCATTTATCCTCGGCCAATCCCGTTGAGTTTGTAAGGCCAAAAACTGACTCTTTTATTTGCCAACACAGTCTTCTGACAAAGATTCTCTCTCCTCAAACAAGACCATATCCTTGGCTTGGGCCATGGGCCCAATGCCCAAATATACAACGAATTCCTAGGTCCAATATCCCTACAAGAAACATAAAAACTTTTACTTTTGTAAGTATTCTAAAATATTCAATATAATATATTAACTCTAATATTTAACAAATACTTAATGGGCTCTCAATTTCAAATTAATACTACGGATTTACATTCCTTTGAAATCCGCAGATCCGGCGCTTTTCCTCCTAGGAATTTCTATTCAACATTTCAGCGCAGCTGTCCTATCAAGTATCAATAAATAATCGATCTGTGGGTTCCGCTTATTTCATTTTCAATTTGATTTTTCCCTTTTGATTTTTCAAATAAAAGAGAGTGGCCAAAATAGCCACTATCACTATTTAGTAAAAAAAGTTAACAATTTACTATTGTTTTGAAAATATGTAAAGATCTACTATATTTTTGAAATTTGAGTTTGTGAAACTTAAATTTGTTGTGAAACTCGAGTTCAAAAACTCGAGTTCTTTGAAAAAATATACTCCGAAAATTTTTGAAAATTTTTTATGAAATTCGAGTACCATAAAAAATTTTCATGGAACTCAAGTATCATGAAAAACTTGATTTCACCAAACTCGAGTATGCAAAAAGTGGTAGAACCTTACATATTTTTGAAACAATTGTAGATTGCAACATAATTTGCAAAAAAGTGCAATTTAGCTATTTTCGTCCGAAGAGAGATGTAATTGGCTTTTTGAGAGAGAAGGCAATGTTAGGTTGCTATCTAGTCAAAAATCAAACAAACAACCACACACATTGCATGATTTTCATAAAAATATCAGCCAAATTATGACTAAACTATTATAGTCGTCTTTTCTATTATGTTTAAAAATGTGTGCATTAAGGTATGTGTAAACACCGTTCTTTATATATATAAAGTTAACACATAATACAACTAAGGTGTTTTCCTCGGCCAAAAAGATGGATGATCATGATCCTTGACTCATATTCCATTGCGTTTGAATAGGCGTTGCTTTTTATTTCGGGGCGGTTAGCCATTGACTTTTGATATTAGTTGCTCCCGACCTGTAAGCTTGGACACTAGGAAAAGAGAAAGAAATCAACAAAGAGAGAGAAAGAGAGAGTCAGGTGAGTGTCGGTGTGAAACGAGGACTTATTGGAGGGAGGGATAAAAATAATAAAATTAAATAGTGTCGGTGCTAGGGTAGACAAATCAATCAGAGGAAAAAGCAGCTTTGGTTAATTGGTTCTGGTACTCACATGGTAGAAAAACTGGTAAAAAAAAAAAAAAGACAAATTTTGGTAGGAAAAAGTGTAGGAAAATATATAATTTTGGAAGGCTTTGAGGCACAAGACATGTCACTGATAAGTCCTTCAAAAATGCACATTCAGGTGACTTTGGTTTAGTTTTTTGAAAAAATGGAATTTTTAAAAAGTGCGGTATAAAATTAGATTTTTGGTAAAAATTAATTGTTTGATAAAAACAGTTAAAAAATGTTTTTTTTTAAAACTTAGTGTTTGGCTAGTATTTATAAAAATGGCAGTTTAAGAGATAAATTACCAAAAAGGACAATGTATAAATAAAGAGAATTCTTTATTTTAATTACCTCTCTTAATGCAAGTTATGCAGGGCGGAGCTATGTTGTCCCTGGAGGGGCCATCTCCCCCCCCCCCCCCCCCCCCACAAAATTTTGATTTCTTCTACTGTTAGGCCATAGTCTAATAGCAAAAAATAAGTAAAAGGCTATGGCCGCCTAGAAAATAATGACCAGCCCCCCAATTCTTTCTAGGATCTCTACTTAGTCCAATAGATAACCCAAAGTCCTCAAATAAAATACTAGTTAGCTCTCCCAATTGTCCAAATGATAATAATCCACACTCTCAAAATATCATCTTTTATCACTCATTTGCAAACAAAAATTTACTCCTTTTTTTCCATCATTCTCAATCTCAAGAAGCCACCTACGGGATTCTCAAAGAAAATAGAAGTAATCCCCACTACTTTTTCTCCTACTGATACAAACCCACGCTGCCTCATCTTTCTTTACTCTCATTGTTGATTGCTCTAAAGTCTAAACACATTAACTCTCTTCTCAACAAGGGTAGAAATCAAATAAACTCCTTTCATCTAAAAAAAAAAAATCCATATTTGCTTTCAGTTCCAGCTTCTTCTTGTGTCTTAGTATTTCAGGTTTGTTTATTTCTTCAACATCATATGGGCATTTAGATTTATATTTTTTATATATATATGATAATGGTCATTTAGTTTTATGAATATGCTTTGTTTATTAAGTTGTTCAATTTGTTGTATTGCTACATGATATTATATTATATCTCTTTCCATATCATCATTTTTTTAAATTTGAAATTAGGAGCTGAATAATTCATTAAAAAATAAGAAAATTTTCAATATTATGGATAATGATGGGTTGATGGTGCTTAAAATAATAGTAGGCAAATTTTTGTATGTGTATGGCAAAATAGACTGCCTTTTGTACTTCCATTAATATTTAAGAATATGACAATATATCAAAGTTAATAATTTTGTATTTATAAATTTATGAATTATGATTTTTCTATCAATATTGCAACTTGGCCCCCTCAAGTACGAATTCTTGGCTACGCCCCTGAAGTTATGGACACAATATTTTCACAAAAATTTCACAACAAAGTCTATATGACAAGTTGTTAATGGTAGGAAAAAAAAATTTCACTAATAGGTCTAGATGAGAACTAATAACAACTTGCTATGTAAACTTTATTATGAAATTATTATAAAAATAGTACTATTTTTTTTAGAAAAAAAAATAGTTCTAATTTAAAAATTTTAAAAATATAATAAAATGTCATAATATTTTCACAATACTAATTTAAAATTAATCTTTGTAAAATAAAATTTTATTAACATCACAGTTATAAAATAATTTGTGTTCTTGCTCTCTATATTTTTTTCCACGTTACTTTACCCAAACCCAAAAACTCTTTTAAACTTTTTTCTCATCCACTCGTTCACTTCTTCCTTATCTTCTTATTTTCCTTTTCTTTTACTTTCCTCCACACAAAGCCCCCACACACTCTACCACATATTAGTAAAGGACTTCAAGATTTTCTGAGCAAGATATTCAGCCGAGGCTACCTTGTTGTTGTTGTTGTTGTTGTCTCCAGCTGACTTATAAAGCAAAGAACGTAGCTGATTTGCAATATCACGGCCTTGAACAAGCTCTTCTATTGCCTTTTTCTTGCTAGAAGGTAAGCTATTAGGCCAAGTACACTCCATTGTTGTGTGTGTGAGTTTCAGTGTGTTTTGAGACTTTTGTGTTTTGTGTATATGTGACTGTCTTTTGAGCTTTGAGTCCCTTGTGTTTGAGCTCTTTTTTTTACCAGCCAATGTGAAGCAAAGCAAGAGGGTTTTTTGAGATTAGATATGCAAGACGTAAATAAAAAAAAAAAAAGAGAAGAGAAGAGAAGAAAAAAAAGCAGCACGGAGAGGCTTGTTCTGAAGATGAGATAAGTGGAATTCGTGAGGTGAGCTACAGACCTTGATTTATTAAAGGAAAAAATTGGGTTTTTAAAATTTGGTAATTGAACACAGCTCTTAATAGTAATATTTATGTACGCTCGTTGGCTTTTGCAAAAACTCTGAAGAGCTATGGTGTGTTAAAGTGAAGTTGCTTCACACTTTAAAAAGTAACGTTTTCTAAAAAGCAGGTTTTATTTGATTTACCAAAGACATATGTTATATATTTGGTTTCAAAAAACACTTTTTACGCTTGGAAAGTGCAAACAATCGGGCACTCAATTTTTGTTACAACTTTTGAGATTTTTTTTTTTTGGGAGAGAAAACTTGCCAGTTATAACAGGTGAATTTGTGGAATCACATGAATCTGTTATTTTCTTTTCATTACTCACAGCTTTTTATAGGTACAAAAGTTTTATAATCCCTAGTCACAACTCTGATAGGCAAGCTTATTGTCCACAACCTGAGGTTAAAGATGGCAAATTTACTATTATAGTCCTTATATTTTGGAATTATTTTCAATCTAGTCCTTTTTTTTAACTAAATTTAGTTTATGTTATTTTTAATTTGTTGTGAAGTTAATCCCTATGGTAACTCACTAGTCACTAAAGCTTACATGACTACAAAAATAAATAATAATAAATTTCATGTCAGCATTTAAAATGAACTAAAAAAATCAAGATCTTATTATTATTATTATTATTTAAATATTTCCTCTCCTTTCTTACTAACCAAGCATATCTAAATTCATTTGCTCCTTTTTTTCCCAAAACAATAATAATAATAATAATAATTGTACGGCACACATACCCGGTCCCCCTTGGGCCATTTATTCTCATGTGAAGATATGGCCCATACGCCTATTCTCTCTCTCTGCAGGCCCATCCTGAAACTCTACAGAACGCTGGCCCAAGGTTCGCCTCCCATTCAGATGCTCGGTAAATCCTCACCTATCACTGTTGCGGATGGGACCGAGCATGACGTGCGGGGTATGCCCGACAGTCCTTTCGGCGCGCCTCCGCCGAGCATATCTACAGAAGTGGGAACCAAGTTCCGAAGCCACACTCACCGTTTCCCATTCCCACCTAACCACCCACTTATGTTCAATAACATTGGACCGCCCGATGCACTAACCAGAAAGTAATCATAACCTCACTGTTAATGTAGAATTATAAATATGAGAAGCTTGGGGAGAAGAAGGGGTTGGAAAAATTTGGGCAAGAGCTAAAGGAGAGAGGAAGAGAGGAAAGGAAGCAGAAAGGTGGCTCAGGCAATAGAAAGGAGAAAAGTGATCTCATTGAGTTTTCACGCCAAGGACAACCCAGTGTAGGAAACCCAAACCCACAATACAAGTAAGTTGTGAGTCCGAAAGAGCCCAAGCCCAGTAGCTCCATTTTCGGTGCGCACAATAATAAATAAATAAATAAATCATTTGCTCCTATGATTATGGAGATCCAATAATCACACATATCAATACACGAGGACCAAACATATCTAAATCATCCCAAAAAAGAAAACATATTTGTAGGGTCACAATTTGAATTCCAAGCCCAAAAGAGAATAGGTTGATGGCCCAATGAGCCCTATACAATGATTTTCTAAAGAATGGGCTAAAAAGCTAGGTTATAACAAGGTTACGAACGATTAGTATGGCTTTAACAAGTGATTACGTAAGAATTAAGCATGCAAGACTGAGTAAATATCTGATTTGAGGAGGACATTCTCTGTATATATCAATATCCTGGTTTACAATTTCTGATACAATTCTCTTTGCTCCTCTCTTCTTTTTTTTTTCCTTTCTCCTCTCTTATTATATATAGCATTTTACAGACAATCTTTACCCTACACTTGTCAATAATACATGGGCCACTTGAGTACCTGTCCCATCAGCCACATTCTCTGGCCTCTTTCTGAGTCACGGTGATCAAGGAAACATTGTTCAGGGGTCTACTCCACATAAATGTGGCCAGAAAAGTAGTTGTAGTGCATTTAATACGGTGGTAGCAACTTTTCTACTAGATATTTCTGGGTTCTTATTGCCCTTGCACGTGCCTGAGTTTCATTCTTATCGTAGGAACTTCTTGGAAGGTCATCCACGCTCTCTAAGTACGGTTCTGACCGATATTTACCGTATCCGAGAAGGGGGAGCTCCTCGAACTATATCCCTCCATTCTTTCCTTACATGATTCTCAACTTTGGGGCCTATCCCAATCGTGCATTCTTCCTCGGACATATTCACGTCCTTGGATAAGGCCCAAAGCCCAATATACAAATTTGGGCTTTTACCCCCACAATAGCCCCTCAAAATTCTAGGTCTTCCATCGCATCCGAGGAGAAGAAGTGGGATTTTGACTTGTTCCAGAAAGAAGAGTAAGAAATGTTAGAATGCCATGAGTTTACACGCGTGTGGGCATGGTTCTGCGCGCGTCATGATCGTAATTAATCGTTTCGGAGTTCGTGAGGCTTCATTAATTGCTCTAGGCGGCGCTATGTCCCTTGCATCTAACGGTGAGGTATTAATCTGACGGTTGATATTTTTCCCAAGGTTTGGGCGGGATAACTCCCACCCCCTTTTCGTCTTCTATATAAAGTTTTAGAGGAAATCATTTCTCCTCTATCTTAGAAACTCTCAGGCTCTTTAGCGATCACTAGCGCTTAAACTCATCAGACTCATTAAATCGTCAAACACCTCGCTCCCCTTTTTTTTTTCCAGGAAATCTTTAGAATTCCCTCTAAAGGGTTTCATGGGTCACCTCATACCTAAGCCTGCGTAAGTTATAATTTCTTTGGATTTCACGTTTTCCTGTCCGCCAGCCTGCTCGGCCTTTGAATTTTTACTTCTCCACTCATTGACTATAGCAGCTCCCTTTTAGTTTGTAAAAATGGGTAGATTCGCGCACTTAGTGGACTCCCCTGCTAAATAGAGGTCTTCAAGAAAAACTATCATATACCCCAGGGGGTCGATCTACGCTACTGTCCCACAGAAAAAATAGAGATCGACCGAGAGGAGGGAGAGGTTGTTATCCCCATGATAGCGTTTATAGAGAGGGGAATGACCCTCCCAATGGGCATAGTAACTAGAGATTACCTTTTTAACCATAAGTTATGCCCCCATCAATGCGCGCCCAACTTGTTCAGAGTTTTGGGTAGCGTTGATGCTCTCAAAGAGCATCTGGGTCTACAGCTCACTTGGCACGATGTGGTGCACATGTACGAGTGCCATTCCCAAAAAACCGCTGGATACTACCTGAAATCCTGCTCGGACGTGGTAAGGATGATATTGTGTTTGCCCAAATCAAATAAGGGTATGAAGGATGATTATCTCATAGCTTCAGGAGCGTGGCATGATGGCGTTCACTGTCCAGTCCGAGCGGGAAAATCAGGTGGGACGCCTTAGACTTAGGCTCCTTAATGATAGACTTGGACTCAGTACCCCCGACCTTGCTCTGTTTCCTTTTATTTCAGTTTTTTTATTTTTTATTTTTTATTTTTTTATTTTATATGATTTTTAGCTGTCTAACCGTCTTTTTACTCAGCGGTGTTCATAGATAGAAGGCACATAGCCCCCAGACTCAGCTTGACCAACGTTCAAGGCCTCAATTACCTGCTGAGATTCAAGATCTTTGTGAGCAAGGACGGGCAACTACGGGTTGTCCATCTAATATTGGACTTTAAGCCCTTCTCGGACACATTCTTAGACATCGGCAACGCTATAAGGGCGAGAGACCGCCGAATACACCGCATTGACGTATCTCGGCCAAACTTCCTAGGCAAAGACGATCTCCCCCCAGTGGCATATCCCTTCCCCTAAGGCGTTCCTCTGGTCGTCCCACAAATTCACCAAGATCCTCCTGAAGCTGCAGCAGTCGGAGAAGGGGTTGCTTCCTCAAGCTCTTCACTTGACAAAGAGATTGAGAACTTCCGCAACAAAGAGATTGAGAACTTCCGCTTTGGAGAGGAA
This sequence comes from Quercus aquifolioides, assembly GCA_019022515.1. NCBI lineage: Eukaryota > Viridiplantae > Streptophyta > Magnoliopsida > Fagales > Fagaceae > Quercus > Quercus aquifolioides. Next base: position 56,024,714 of record CM032332.1, read on the forward strand.
GAAACTCAAGCGGCACAAGTAGCCTCGGACTCCGAGGAGGAACCTAACAGGCATTCCGTGGTTCACGCCCCGGTTCTTGTTGTTGCCCTCCCGGACGATACTTTAGAGGAAGAAGAAGAAGAAATGGCCTTGAACACGGGAAATAAAAGTTTGAGGGAACTGATGAAGGGTAGAAACAAAGCACCTGTGACAAAAGAGACCACCAAGTCCCAGCCCTCGGCGAATCTTTCTCCTCCTTCTCATCCCCCAACTGACCTCGGGCTAAAGCCGAACCTTGATTTAAAAAAGAAGAGGCCGAGCAAGGCTTTAGAGGAGGGCGAATTGGGCCCTTCGAAGGGTAACAAGTAGCAAAAAGTGGCCAAAGACCAACGAGGCTGGAGGTCCTCGTCTATAAAGAGCCGAAAGGATCATCTCGTGGCTAATGTGCGCCAACCACCGCACATATGGTCTCCCAGATTGGAAGTAGATAGTGCCCTCATCGCTTGAGATGCTTCAATCCGAAACTATCAGGGAGGCCAGGCGGGCCACATTGCTGAAGTCTTGGAGCAACCACTTCTTTTGCCAAGAGATATGGATGCTTACAAGCGCTTCAGTCAGCCAGAGCTCTTCCTATCCCTTAAGAGGGATCTGGCTATGGTAAGTGATTCGATCCGTCTCTTTAATAATTAATTACTTTTACCTTCCTTCTTTTTTTTTTATGGAACTTTCCTGTTCTCGTTGCGCAGCTTACCCAATAGGTTTACGTGGCCGAGGAATGGGTCAAAGATGCTCACAACAAAACCAAAGCGGAGGCCCAATCTCGTGCCGAGGTTGAAAGAGTCTTGGGTAAGCTTAGAGAGGATCATGCCAAACTATCCGAGCATCTGAAAAAGGCGACTAAGGCCAAGGACAATGCTGAAGCAGGTCTTAAGACTACAGAGAGGCAGGCTGAGGATCAACGCAAATAGTTGTACATGACCGAAATTAATCTGGCTACAAAGAGGCAACTGGTGAAGGATCTTCGTGCTGAGCTTCAAATGGTCAAAGATGCAGCCTAACTGGCCAAGGAGGCAGTCGAGGCGGAGAAGCAAGCAGCGTACAAGCTTGGGGTGGAGGAGACTGAAGTCAAGCTTGCCGAGGAGCTCTCTACAGTATGCAGGGAGTACTGCGACGTGTCTTGGGGTAAAGCCCTTGATGCTGCGGGGGTTCCTGCTGACTCTGACTTAAGGCGACCTGAGAGTGTGTATTACGATCCTGAAATTTGTGAACTCCCAGGTCCGGACTCTTCTTACTCCGAGCAAGTTTCGGAGGCATCCAGACAGCCAGTAGTCCCCCCTGCTGCTCCCCTTAAAGCTCCTAAGGAGTCTATCCAAGCTGGTGTCCAGGGTAAGATAGCCGAGGATCCTCAAGACAAGGGTAAGGACCATGACAAGAAGAAAGCTCCTGAATCCAAAGGCCACGCCCAAGATGCTGCTGTCCCCCAGCCAAACAAAGCAGCCAACCCTTTTGCCCCCGGAACAAAGACTTAGCTATTAGGGCCTTTATTTTGTTTTGTTTTTTGCTTTTTGTTGTAGTTTTTTTTTCTCTGTTGTAAGGGGATGTAAAATACTCTTTTTCCTATCAATGCATGTATTCTTCTTTTGTCTCCTATGTCACCATTATATATATATATATATATATATATATATATATATATATATATATATATATATTATCAGGTTTGTTGCTATTGCAGATAGTGTTGAGTTGTTGCCACTTTAACTTGAACAGAATCAGTAACAACTCACATCATGTAAGAGGATTAGCAATAAACTTAGTAAATAATGTAAGAGAAATGTGCCTTTTGCATTCTTCAATACTCAAACTAGTGATTGAGCACCTCATTTTATTCGTAAGTGTTAATCCGAGGATTTGGTTAGAGCTTCAGGCATACGTTGGTTAGTGCTTTATCCAACACTTAATTTAATCCAGAACGCTACTGAGTGTTAATTTAATCCAAATATGCGGTCCGAGAGTGGTTGCCATTGAGTACTAACCAACTCATATCTGAGGACTACAGACATGATTGAGTTTAAGTTTAAACACTAAGGAAAGATGCCAAGGAGTGTTAACCAACTCATATCATCTGGTCCGAGGACTACAAGCATGATTGAGTTTAAGTTTAAACACTAAAGAAGGATGCCAAGGAGTGTTAACCAACTCATATCATCTGGTCTGAGGACTACAGACATGATTGAGTAAGTTTAAACACTAAAGAAGAATGCCAAGGAGTGTTAACCAACTCATATCATCTGGTCCGAGGACTACAGGCATGATTGAGTTTAAGTTTAAACACTAAGGAAAGATGCCAAGGAGTGTTAACCAACTCATATTATCTGGTCCGAGGACTACAAGCATGATTGAGTTTAAGTTTAAACACTAAGGAAGAATGCCAAGGAGTGTTAACCAACCCATATCATCTGGTCCAAGGACTACAGACATGATTAAGTTTAAGTTTAAACACTAAAGAAGGATGCCAATGAGTGTTTGCCAACTCATATCATCTGGTCTGAGGACTACATGCATGATTGAGTTTAAGTTTAAACACTAAAGAAGGATGCCAAGGAGTGTTAATCAACTCATATCATCTGGTCCGAGGACTACAGGCATGATTGAGTTTAAGTTTAAACACTAAAGAAGGATGTCAAGGAGTGTTAACCAACCCATATCATCTGGTCCGAGGACTACAGGCATGATTGAGTTTAAGTTTAAACACTAAAGAGAGATGCCGATGAGTGTTAACCAACCCATATCATCTGGTTCGAGGACTACAAGCATGATTGAGTTTAAGTTTAAACACCCGTAGAAGTAGGGTATCAGACAGTATAAAGATTTCATATACGAAATGAATATTGATCAAAAGAACATCTATCAATAATAATACCTTTTCAGGTTGTTTACATTCCACAATCATGGTATTACATGCTCATCTAAATCTTCTAGGAAGTATGCCCCCACGCCAGCCCCTGAGGTAATGCGGTACGACCCTTCCCAGTTGGGCCCTAATTTCCCTATGCTAGGTTCTTCGCGGTGCCCACAACCTTCCTCAGCACTAGATCACCAGGAGCTAATGGCCTTAGCTTCATGTTAGCATCATAACCTTGTTTAAGCTTGTGCTGGTAATATGCTAACTGGACCGTAGCATTTTCCCTTCTCTCTTCGATCAAGTCTAAACTTTTCTCAAGTAACTCATCGTTATTGCTCGGACTAAATGAGCTGGTTCTTAACGTTGGGAAACCAGTTTCTAAAGGAATGACAGCTTCAGCCCCATAAGTCATTGAGAAGGAAGTTTTCCTAGTTGATCTGCGAGGAGTGGTTCGATATGTCCAGAGGACATGTGGCAGTTCTTCCACCCATTTGCCATTCGCTTCGTCTAGCCTCTTCTTTATCCCATTCACTATGACCTTATTAACAGCCTCAACTTATCCATTCCCTTGGGGATAGGCAGGAATAGAATATCTGTTTGTAATTCCCAACTCATAGCAATATCTCCTAAACGCTTTGCTATTAAACTGAAGGCCATTGTCCGAGATGAGGGTGTTGAGGACCCCGAACCGAGTAACAATGTTTTTCCAGACAAATCTCTTGGCTTCTACATCCTTGATGTTTGCCAGGGGCTTAGCTTCGACCCACTTGGTGAAGTAATCCGTGCCGACCAGCAGATACCTCTTATTCCTTGCTGCTTTGGGAAAAGGGCCCACAATGTCCAAACCCCATTGAGCGAATGGCCAAGGGCTGGACAGTGGATTGAGGACTCTTGTTGGTGTATGTTTGGGGCGAACCATTGGCACTTATCACATTTTTTCACATATTCTTGGGCTTCCCTTTGCATATTCGGCCACCAATAGCCTTGAGTGATGGCTTTGTGCGCTAGGGATCTACCTTTAGTGTGACTTCCACAGACTCCCTCATGTAGCTCTTCAAGGAGCATCTCAGTTGCTTCAGGATGCACGCATAACAGATATGGTCTTGAGAAAGAATGTTTATATGATTTTTGGTCCTTGGATAGCCAGAATCGCGCGACCTTTCTTCTCTTATCTTATCAGCTTCAGACTTTTCTTCAGGCAGCGTGTCTTCTTTCAAGAATAGCACCACCGGGTCCATCCAATTGGGTCCTGCTTTTACCTGATGAACTTGGACTGCTCCTCGTGGCTCCGTAGGTCTGCACAAATGTTCTACAAGGATGACCCAAGGGAGGCCTTGAGCCGAGGAGGTCGCAAGGGTGGCTAGGGAGTTAGCATGAGCATTGCCGCTTCTAGGGATGTGTGGCAAGTTGAAAGATTCAAACTCTGATTGCAAGTGTTTAACTTGCCTCAGATACCCCAGCATTCTGTCATCTTTCGTCTCGAATTCTCCTTTTACTTGGCCGACGACTAGCCTTGAGTCCGAGAACATTTCTACTACCTTTCCTCCCATTTTTCGGACCATAGCCATACCCATCAGCAAAGCTTCATATTCAGCCTCGTTATTTGTCGCCAAAAAGTCCAACCTCAATGACTTTTCAATAGTGACCTTCTCTGGGGATACAAGCACTAGCCTCACTTCGGAACCTTTGTGATTTGCTGCACCGTCGACGTGTACTTCCCAGGGTGATTGACTGTGCTGGGAGATCAAGCCAACTGATTTTCCATCCATGTTCTGTGTTGATGCTACTTCTTCTAATGAGGGTTTTGTGAACTCGGCCATCAAATCTGCCAGGACTTGGCCCTTAACCGAGGTGCGGGGCATGTATTTAATATCAAAAGCCCCTAGAACCGTGCCCCATTTGGCGATCCTTCCCGTGTAGTCGGCACTTCTGAGTATGGCTTTAAGTGGAAGTTGTGTGAGGACGACGACCATATGTGCTTGGAAATACTGGGGTAACTTTTTTGTTCCGTGCACTACGGCTAGGATGGCTTTCTCCAAGGGTAGATACCGAACCTCGGCCTCATGCAGTGACCTGCTCACGTAATAAACTGGCCGTTGTACACCATTATCAACTCGTATCAACACTAGACTCACAGCATGAAGGGCCACAGCGATATAGGCCAAAAGGACTTCATCCTTTTCAGGACTGGACATAATGGGAGGCCGAGAGAGGTAATCTTTAAGTTGCTGGAAGGCCGAGGCACACTCCTTGGTCCATTCAAATCCTTTCCACTTATTTAGCAATTGGAAGAATGGTCGGCATTTGTTTGTTGAACGGGAAATGAAACGATTCAAGGTCACAGTCATTCTGGTCAATTTCTGAACTTCCTTGGGATTTCGAGGAGGTTGCAAGTTGTTGATCGCTTTGATCTGGTCAGGGTTCACCTCAATTCCTCTGTGGGTAACCATGTAGCCCAGAAACTTGCCTAATTCCACACAAAATGAGCACTTGGAAGCGTTTAAACACACCTTATGTTTCCTGAGGACTTCAAAAACGTTTCCAAGATCTCCAATGTGCTCAGATATGACCTTGCTTTTCACCACCATGTCATCAATATAAACTTCCACGCTCTTACCCAACTGAGACTCAAACATCCTCGTCATCATCCTTTGGTAGGTAGCTCCTGCGTTCTTTAAACCGAATGACATCACTTTATAGTGGTAATTCCCAATGGGGGTGACAAAGACAGTCTTCTCCTGATCATCCAGGGCCAATGGTATTTGGTGGTACCCTTGAAAGGCGTCTAGGAAGCTCATCCGAGGATGGCCGACAGTTGCATCTACCAACTGATCAATTTTTGGCATGGGAAATGGATCTTTTGGACAAGCTTTATTCAGATCGGTGAAGTCCACACACACTCGTCATTTTCCATTCTTTTTCTTTACCACCACAGTGTTAGCCAACCATTCAGGGTAGAAAATTTCCTTGATTGCTTCGGCCCACTTGAGTTTCATTACCTCTTCTCTGACGGCATCTGCATGCTCTTTGGATGGGCATCGGAGTGGCTGTTTTTTGGGAATGATAGCTGGATTAACATTTAGATGATGACAAATGAAATCCAGACTTACTTTCGGGGCCTCAATAGAGTCCCACGCAAATACATCAAGGTTTCTTCTAAGGAATTCTATAAGCTCTGTCTTCTCCTGAGGAGGCAGCCGGGATCCGACTTGAAAAAACTTTTTTGGATCATCACCGATAACAACCTTTGTCAGGTTTTCGCATTCTGCTTCCTCCGCTGCACCTTCGATAGTCAACACCAAGGGTTTTAACTGCTACAAATCTTCTTCACTCTGGGCCGAAGGCTCAAGTTTATGTCGTATTGCCGCCACCAAGCATTGTCTGGCCACCAATTGGTCTCCCAAAATCTCCTTGACCTGTCCTCCGGACGGATATTTGACCTTTTGGTGCAGAGTAAAAGAAACAGCCCCTAGTGTGTGTAGCCAAGGCCTAGCCACGATGGCGGTGTAAGGTGAATAAGCATCCACCATGATAAAATCTACCTCAACTATTTCAAGGCCATTTTGCACGGGCAACCTGATTTGGCCCTTAAGGATGATCACCTTCCCGTTAAAACTCACTAGAGGAGAGCTGTAGGGCGTTAGGTCCTCGGGTTTTAAGTTCAGCACCTTATAAAGGTCGGGGTACATTATCTCAGCGACACTGCCTTGGTCCACCATCACTCTCTTCACATCGTACTCCCCAATCCTGAGGGTGATCACCAAAGCATCGTCGTGGGGCTGGATGGTTCCAACTTTGTCTTCATCCGAGAAGCCCAGTATTGGTTGACTTTCCCCTCTAGCCCTCTTTGGCTCTCGGTTAACATCCTTGGTGGATAGCCGGGCCACAGACGTTACTCTAGATGGACAGGACCCAGTTCTCCCTGGTGCAGCGAAGTTAACATTTATCATACCCAAGGGGGGTCTTGGACAATCATCTCTTCGAGACCCTGAGTTTACTTGGCTCCCCTGACCATCAGAGTGATGCAAGAATTGTTTTAGCTTGCCTTCACGGACGAGCTGGTTCAAGTGATCCCCCAGACTCCTGCAATCTTCTATGGTATGTCCGTGATCCTAATGGTACCGACAATAGAGATTGTGGTTGCGTCTTTTAGGGTTTCCAACCATTCTGTTTGGCCGCTTGAAAAAGGGCTCATTCTTAATATTCTCCAGGATTTGATGTACTGGCTCTCGAAACACGGTGTTAACTGCCTGAAGGTTTGCTGGTATTGGCTGTCCAACCAAATCTCTCTATGGCCTGATGTTGCTGTGTTGATCCGACCTGAAATCCCTCCTCTCCTAAGGGATAACCTTATCTTTTCTCTTCCCTTGCTGCTAGTCTTCCTTAACTCTTTTATACTTATCAATCCTGTCCATCAGTTGGCGTACGTTGGTAACAGGCTTACCCGTCAGAGACTTTCTCAGGCCGTGATCGGCTGGAAGGCCAAGCTTAAAAGAGTTGATGGCCACTTCGTCAAAGTTGCCATCCATCTCATTGAACATCTCCCAATACCGGTTCGAGTACATTTTCAAGGTCTCACCTTCTCGCATGCTTAAGGATAGCAGGGAAGCCAAAGATCGAGGAACCCTGTGACATATGACAAAGCGGGAATAGAATGCCTGGGTAAGTTCTTGGAAGGAGCTTATAGAATCTGCCCTCAGGTTGTCAAACCACCTCATCGCGACTGGTCCTAAACTGGATGGAAAAATTTTGCACATCAAGGCTTCATCCCTAGAGTGGACAGCCATCCTCTGGTTGAAATGGCTCACGTGTTCTACAGGGTCTATTCGGCCATTATAGATTGTGAACGTAGGCTGATTGAAAAACTGAGGGAGTTTTGCCTCTTCAATGTTACGCATGAAAGGGGACCTGGAGATTTGGTTCAAGGCCTTGCTCATGGCGTCACTTCCTATGCCTCGATGCGACAGGTTTTGACTCCGCCGTTGACGATGGTGCTCTTCTTTGTAGGATAAGGATTCACTGGGTGGGGTTCTAGACCTCCACCTATAATCAACGTCTTTTCCATCATTAGAAGAAGAGTCTGAGCCCGGAGAGGCCTGTTTTCTCTTCGCATGGCATAACTCCCTTTTTAACTGGTCAATCTCCAATTGCATGTTCTTCCTGTCTTTTGCATGGGAAACATGGTTCTCCCCTCAAGGGCGACTCCTGTTAGGGTGCATGGTGTGGACACTTCCTTCACGGTCACCTCTCCGCTCAAGGTTAAGGAAAGGATCACCGCGTTCAGAGCCCCTTGATTCTGCTTGCTGTGGACTTGGCTCTGCCATAGTGGACCGTTGTCCTCACTATCACACAAGCTCTCCCCACAGATGGCGCCAATTGTAAGCTCACAATTTGAGGCCCAAGCCCAAAAGAGGATTGGGTGATGGCCCAATGAACCAAGTACAATGAATTTATAGAGAATGGGTTAAAGAGCTGGGTTTTAACAGGGTTACTAACGATTAGTATGGTTTTAACAAGTGATTATGTAAGAATTAAGCATGCAAGACTGAGTAAATATCTGATCCGAGGAGGACATTCTCTGTATATATCAATATCCTGGTTTACAATTTCTGTTACAATTCTCTTTGCTCCTCTTTTTTCTTTTTTTTTCCCTTCCTCCTCTCTTATTATATATAGCCTCTTATAGACAATCTTTACCCTATACTTGTCAATAATACATGGGCCACTTGAGTACCTGTCCCATCAGCCACATTCTCTGGCCTCTTTCTGAGTCACGGTGATCAAGGAAACACTGTTCAGGGGTCTACTCCACATAAATGTGGCCAGAAAAGTAGTTGTAGTGCATTTAATACGGTGGTAGCAGCTTTTCTACTAGATATTTCTGGGTTCTTATTGCCCTTGCACGTGCCTAAGTTTCATTCTTATCGTAGGACCTTCTTGGAAGGTCATCCACGCCGCCAAAGTACGGTTCTGATCGAGGTTTACCGTATCCGAGAAGGGGAAGCTCCTCGGACTATACCCCTCCATTCTTTCCTTACATGATTCTCAACTTTGGGGCCTCTCCTAATCGTGCGTTCCTCCTCGGATATACTCACGTCCTCGGATAAGGCCCAAAGCCTAATATACAAATTTGGGCTTTTACCCCCACAATATCTAAGCTTGTTTCATCTTCTTCTTCTTCTTTTTTTTTTTTTTCTTCATAGTTTTCGTTTCTATCTCATAAAGAAGGAGAAGAAGTCATTTCACATGTAATACCACTTCACTCACGCACTCTCTCTCTCTCTCTCTCTCAACTTTAGGGTGTGTTTGTTTGGAAGGGAAATACGGGAGATGAACAACTTTGGAGAGAAAATAAGATAGAAAACTTTTTTGGAATGTGTTTGGTTTGATAAGGAGGAAGAAAAATAAATGGTAGGACTTAGACGCTTTCATTTCGAGCTCACCAAAAAGTTTTCTTTCTAAAATGGAGAGAAAACTAAGTGGGAATAAATTTCTTATTGATAGATAAAAATGACAATTTTTTTTTCCTCTTGGGCAGTAACGTTGCCCTTATTTATTTATTTTTTTTCTATTCCTTTTTTTTTCTTTTGATTTTCTAGGGTCTGGTGTGATATTTGTTTTTTTTTTAACTAGATGTGATTTTTTTTGACATGATTTTTATTTTTATTTTTTAAATTTGGGTGATTTTTATTTTTATTTTTTCGGTTATTTGTCACTTTTTTTGTTTTAATTGGACATCATTCTTTAACAAGGGTATATAAGTAAATTTTTTCAAACTCTTTTTTTTTTCATCCCTCCATTTTTCCACTCTCAACCAAACAAATAAGAGAGAAAATAAATCTTATTTTATTCTCCCACTTTTCTATCCTCTTAGAGCATTCCTATCAAGAATTCTAAATTTGTTAGCATTTAACACTTCAAAAACCTACTTTATTCATTATACCATCACACTTTAAGATTCATCAAATATCAAACATTTTATATTTTTTACCATTTCATTTAAATAATATAAACTACTCATTAAAATAATAATAAAACATCTACACAAAAATCTATAACAACCAGCCAACCTCCCTTCCACCACCCCTACCACCGCTCCACTTGCCATAATCACCATTGTAGCAACCACAACCCACCACGGCCACTACCACCACAAGTCATAGCACCACCATGGCAACCACAAAACAATTCTGAAGGTGAAAAGCACTATAGATAGAACAAAAGCACTATATATTTTCCTTTCCTCCATTTTATCGGCAAGTAAACAGAGATTCAAGGAAACTTTGAATGTGAAAAAGAACAAAAATTGAACGAACCCCATTATAATTGAACCCAAAAATCAATACATTAATATCTCAATTTCCAATTTTGATTTTTCTTTCCCTCCATTTTCTAGGAAACCAAACAAAGAGTAGTATTAACGAAAAAACAGAGTATGAAAGAAGAAACAATAGAATGAACCAGCGCCATTGGATCCAACAAGGAGGCAGCGATCATCGGAGTGAAGAGAGAGAGAGAAATCTTCGATTAAAGGAGTAGAACCTGGCGGAGGATGACCCACGCTCTGACCCACGAACAATCAAACCCACGCTTCGATCCACGTACCCTTCGATCCATGCCCCAAACCAAAAACCCACACTCCTACCCAGGACTCCTTCGATCCACGCAAACCCACGAAGAGAGAACAAAGAACAGAGAACAGAAGGAGACCATCAGACCGCAACGGACCATCAGACCACATCGCAAACCCACGAAGAGAGAACAAAGAACAGAGAACAGAAGGAGACCATCAGACCACAACGAACCATCAGACCACATCGGACCCATGACTATCAGACCACCATTGCCGAACCAGAACCATTGTCAAACCAGAACCATTGCTGGATCAAATCCATCGGGAGAGAGAAGAGAGAAGGGAGAGAGGAAAGAGAAGAGAGAACTGAAAACAGAGAGAGAGTTGTGAGAATAAAAAACTATTTTTTTTTTTTTACAATTCAAGCTACAGAGAGCTTGTATTGATACAAGCTCACTGTAGCAGTATGCCAAAAATTTTACCATTTGAAAGCTTTGATAGAGTTGCTTTTTTGGTGTTTTGATGCTAAAATTTGGCATATACCTCTTTTAGCATCCTTAATGGGAATGCTCTTACTATTTTCTATCCTCTCACTTTTCCACTCTTCCAATCAAATAAACCTTTATACTCTCATTATGAAATGACAATAAATGAAACTTTTTTTTTTTTTTTGAGAAGGACAATAAATGGAACTTGAAGTTTAAAAACCACAGAATTCAGAATCTAAACAAAGAAGAAGAATCAAAAGTCTTCAGCAAAGACACGATTCGGCAACAAAGCCAAATAATGGAGAGACCCACACTGTCACACATGCCATTTTCGGGGAGGCATGGGTCCGAGTACATAATTTATCAATCCTACAGCCCCACAACAAATTTCAACCAAAGATATCAATTAATGCATCAAAGAATTTGCCAAAAAAAAAAAAAAAAAAAAAAAAAAAACCATTCACTTCTAAACTCTCTAGACCCAAAATTTCATAAAAATTTTCACAAATAAAAAATCAAAGCTAACTAAAGAGGGAGAAGAAATCTTAACGACAAAGAACTCAAAAACAAAGAAAAGAGAAACAAAAATCTCTCAAACGAACCTCCAAGGAAATTTTTGGTCCCTCAGTCAGAGACATCAAAATCTTCCAAAAACAACCTCCCCTCGATCTCGATACATACAAATATGAGTAGCAGAACTTCAGCTCTTATTGCTTCCCTGCTACTGTTTTTCTGGCTGGGTTTTCAGTCCACCAATGATACTGTCACGGATATCTGAATTCAACGTTCCTGAACCAAATAATGTTAGTCAAACCAAAAATTAAAACCTGATTAGTAAGTTTACGAACTATGTCATGTCATATTATGTTCACTGGGTATAAAAATTATAAAATTGATTCCAGTAAAACCCAGAATTGTACGACACTATAGTTTAGGTGAAATGTCACCATAATGATTAATGCCTTTTCATTTTCAGTGACAGGGCGAAAAGCACTGACGGTTGACCTAGTCTCCTTCCTCAATCTAACAACATGACTTTTGAGTCTCCTTCCTCTGCAATGCAAATTGCAAATTGTAAATTGTGCTGCATTGCATAGCTGCCTGATACAAACATGAATAGTAGAATTTCCCCTCTTATTGCTTTCCTGCTTCTTTTTTTCTCTCTGGGTTTTCAATCCACTAATAATACTGTCACGGATACCATCTTACCTGGCCAATCACTGACACACCCGGAGACCATTGTGTCGCCTAATGGAATCTTCGAACTTTGTTTCTTCTCTCCAGGAAATTCGACAAAGTATTACTTGGCAATACGATTCAAGAATGTTTCTGAGCAGAGTGTAGTTTGGGTTGCAAACAGAAAGTACCCATTCCCTGATTCCCCTGCTGCTCTCAATATTAATCAGGATGGAGATCATGTAATATCTGATGGCACAATGACATACGCCATGACCAACACTTCAGCTGGCAACGGTACCTATGCCATGCTATTGGATACAGGTAATCTTATACTCACAAACAGGGTCTTGGAGCTTTTTTGGCAAAGCTTTGACTATCCTACTGATACTCTTTTGCCCGGAATGAAACTAATAGGATATGTAAACGCCTCATTAATATCATGGAAAAGTAGAGAAGATCCTGCGCCTAGTCTTTTCTATCTGCAGTGGGGTTTTAATATTTATAGTATTGTCCAACCAATAATAATGGAGGGGTCTGAAGTATATTGGACTAGTGTACTCACTAGCTTTGATGTTTTATCTTATGATTCGGGTTATGTTTCTTGGCCTATTAACTACACTTCTCAGACTCAAATTTCGAGAATCGTGTTGGATGAATCCGGGAAGCTTAAACTTCAGTCATGGTTAGAAGATAAGAAAATGTGGAATTCCTTAGTACAGTCATCCAGGTGTGGGGATTGCGGCAATTTTAGTGTATGCAATGAGACTGCACAACAACCATGTGGCTGTTTGCCAGATTTCAAACCCGTTTCTGCTGGTGCTTGGAGCAAAGGAGACGCGTCCAGTGGCTGTGTGAGGAAAACTGCTCTGCAGTGCAGTAAGAATAATAGTGATATTCAAAATGATGGGTTTCTTCTCATGTCTAACGTTGACTGGCCGAAGCCTTTGGAGATAAACAGTAATAAGGAGTGTCAATCATCTTGCTTGAACAGTTGTTCTTGTATTGCTTATGCTTTTAAGGAAAAGTTCGGTCCCAATAGGTCCACTAGGACCAAGTCTGACTGCATAGAATGGCACGGTTCTTTTTCATATCTGAAGCTACCATCAATTGAAGATAAATATGTAAATGATTTCTATCTGAAACTAGCCCCCTTGGAATTGGACACCCATGGTAAGAATTATGTAAGAACTTTTGTTGGAAAAGTGAATAACTAGTTGTTCCATTTGTAATTGTATATGTTTGTGTTATTAAATTCACTCTTTCCTTCCAAGAGCCTTGTAGCTCAATTTGTACACTAGGAAGACAATCCGGGTTTAAATCTCCAAACCCTACCAATAGAATTTTAAAAATAAAAAAGTCAATGTTAAAAAATTCAATTAAGCATCCTAATGTATGACATATAAGATACTTTATCTATGTTTTACTCTTAAGCTAAATTGTCTTAATTTGGAACTGGGTCACCACTTTACATTTAGACTTATTGAGTTCCTTAGGTTTTTACGGGATAATTCTAGGCGTTGCCATATTATTTTTACTTGAGATGGTAGGTATTACCAATTTTTAGTTTATTTATTCCTCTGATTTTCTTTGACAGACCCAAGCTCAAGGAATGAATCCAACCCAGCAGCGACGCCTGGAGCAATTGATGGAGTAATGCTTGTACGAGCTAAGCAATTAGTCGCCATACTGGCTATATCTCTGCCTCTTGCAACGCTTTTGTTGGGCCTCTTTGACTATTGTGTATGGAAAAAACTCAGGATGACAAGCAAGGGTGAGAAAATAATTGCCGATAATGCTATTTAAGCAATCAAAATGTATATCCTTGATTATTGCCATGAATATATATATATATACTGTGTGTGTGTGTGTGTTTTGTAATTGTTCACTGTTCAGGTGAGGATTTGGTACAGTTAGATTTGGGCATGACCATAAAGTCTGAAAATTCGGAGCTGCTGGAAGAAAATAAGCGTGGAGATATCAGGAAAAAGAAAGTCAAAATGCCATTATTCAGTTTTACAAGTGTTTCTGCTGCAACTGATAATTTTTCAGATGCAAATAAGCTTGGAGAGGGTGGTTTTGGACCTGTTTACAAGGTATGATTATCCATAAACTCAATGCTTAGGATGAGGAATGAATACAAAGGTTTACTCTTATCAACTTTACACTTGCCATGTTAACGAGAACAAACAGGCACTGCCAGTTTGTTACTGCGTCTGTTATAATCCCTACTCTATATATCTCTGTCGAGTATAATTGGGCTATCCTAATTTCTTCATGGCGGCCACAAAACTAAGTTTAAGGAAAACAATTTCAGGGAATATTACTGAAAGGGGATTTGGTAGCTGTGAAAAGGCTTTCAAGAAGATCGGGCCAAAGTTGGGAGGAGCTAAAAAATGAAGCTATGCTCATAGCCAAGCTCCAACACAACAATCTTGTTAGACTTTTGGGCTGCTGCATTGAACGAGATGAAAAGATACTAGTATATGAGTATATGCCAAATAAAAGTTTGGACTTTTTCATTTTTGGTTAGTAATGTTTTATACATACATACATACACACATACATATATATATATACACGCATATACGATATTGTGATTGATTTCATGGTCAACCTTTGCATATGATCTATTAATGTGTACAACTAATTTCTCATGATTGTAAAATAGATCAAGAAAAGCGCAAGATTTTAGATTGGCAAATGCAGATTCAAGTGATTGAAGGCATTGCACAATGGGCTTCTTTACCTTCATCAATATTCTAGATTGAGGATTATTCATAGAGACTTAAAGGCTAGCAAGATTTTGTAAGATACCAAAATGAATCCGAAGATATCAAATTTTGGATTGGCAAGAATATTTGAAGGAAACGAATCACAAGCAAATACAAATAGAATTGTTGGCACTTAGTCAGTACAAACCAACATGATATGTGCTCAAACAGAGAGACAAAACAAGACTACTAACATTTTAACTTGATTATGGTTTTCATTGGTTATATGTCCCTTGAATATGCTCTGGAAGGCCTCTTCTCTATCAAGTCGGATGTTTTCAGTTTTGGTGTCTTGTTGTTAGAGACTGTGAGTGGTAGGAGGAACACTAGGTTTTATCAGACCGATTCTTTCCATCTTCTTGGATATGTGAGTATCCTATTTGCCACTATTTTTTCAAAAGTAGTTCAATATTCTTTTTACTTTTATTAACAATTACTTCTTTTTAATTTTTTTTTTTTCAACAATCCCCCCATCTCACTCCCCCCTACCCCCTAACACACTCACATACACATGCAATATTTCAGATCCTTATGAATATAGTATTTTCATGCCAAAAAAAAAAAAAAAAAACCACACAGTAATAATATATTAATTTATTTGTGTTTTTCTATGAAAGGTTTTTTACATGAATCAATTATTGTTACAATTACTTCACAGTTAGAATTTCATTTAGCATTCATATAAAATAATTTTTAGTTGTTAAATGGACCCCAAATTATAAAATAAATAATAATAATAATAATAAAATTATACTCTGAACATTTATGAACCTAAAACTCAAAGTTCTAAACTTAAATAATTTTAAACTATAGATTTTATTATTTAATTATTCCAAGATCTATGATACCCTTGAGGCCTTCAGTCGAGGCAATATAGGAGTTTTGCTTATATAACTTGATCTAACTCAAGCTAAGATGGAGATTTGTTGATGTGTCTTGTGGCTTGCGCAAGGGGTTCCAGGTTCCCTTATGTCCACTATGTGCTGAACATATATTCAACTTTTTAACTAGTACTCCTATGTGCGTGTTGTAATCAGGTATCTTATCGTGTGCTAATGTTTAATAGAGAGAGTGTTCTTTTTGGGTGTATTTGGACTTTGAATTTCTTCAGAGAGCCTTTATGCCAATATTGTAATCTTCCCATCTTCATAGTGAAGTTTTCTCCTTGTTGCCGCTTGTGAACATAGGTATCTTGCCTAACATTTATTATTCTCTTTCCCCAATATTGAAGGCATGGGAATTATGGACAAGTGATAGGGGATCGGACTTGGTGGATCCACTACTTGATGATGTATCCTCTGTCCATGCGGCATTGAAATATGTTAACATAGGTCTCCTCTGTGTTCAAGAAAGCGCAGCGGATAGACCTACAATGTCTGATGTTGTCGCAATGCTTAGCAGTGAAAGTACGGCTCTACCTTATCCCAAACAACCTGCTTTCTTGAATATGAGAAGTGTGATGAAGGCAAACCCTGGTATTAGCAGGACAGAAATCTGTTCTGTGAATCATGCAACTGTTTCAATTATTGAAGGCCGGTAACATTTTTTGAATTAAAGCCATAAGCATTAGTATATCCTAGTAAATCACCCATAAACTTTCAATTTCTTTGCCTATGGCCTAACAACATTATTCAAATGTATTATGGTTCTGAAACGTATCATCAAATGATCCGTTGGTACCTGACATTCGAGAGATTAGCTTCTCGCATTTCTGAAATTCAAGGTCTTTCTGTCACTTGAAAGTGGCAATGCTAATATAGGAAGCTATATTATGCTGGAGAACGTATATTTTAATTTTTGTTACAACCCTACAACAAACTATTTTAGAGTGATTTTGAGTGACAGGACAATTTTGCATTTGTGTAATAAATTTTGTCTTATAAATGTTGAATAAGAATATTTTAAATTTGCAAGTTTTTATGTAATTCCTTGCTGAAAAGCTCTGTTGGGGGATAATAGTTGGGTGACTCCAAAGGAGGCCTTAACATAACATATATAGTAACAATTTAACTCAAAAGTTTGAGAATGTGTTATGGTCAAATTATGTTATATTAATTTCTCTAGTTTATTTATTTTTTTTTTCATGTGGGACTTGTTGGGAAATTGCCTCAAATTCCAATGGTAGCTTGGAAAGTCAATTAGGTTTCCTAGTTGAAGAATGAAAAATTAATTTGGGTTTCCTTGTTATAGAATGAAAGACTATTCCTTGGTGTGAAGGAAGTCTATTCTTTATTAAAAAGGTAATATATTCATAATCCAAGAGGGAATAGATTCTTTGTTAAAGAGGTAATGTATTTTTAGTCTAAGAGGGAATAGCAAAAGAGTCTTATAAATAGACAATGCTACAAAGAATTTGATGGCTTTGGCCCATGGGTCCTTTTTATGGGGAGAGGGAAAATAGAGCGTGAAACCAAGAGAGAGAAAAAGGATTTTCACTTGGGAGGAACGCAAGAGGAATGAAAGAGTAAGATATTGCTGCCTTCAAGAAGATAACCAAAGAGGAGAGAGCAAAGTGTTGTTGCATTTGAAAAAGATAATTAGTGTGTGTGTGAGAGCAAAGAAAAATAAGAAAAATAAGAGAGATTTTTCTTTAGACATGAGACATACACAAGAACTATTGTAATTGATTTGATAATAGTGAAATTATTTGGAGTTTGTCTAGTGATTTTTTCTCTTCAAAGAGAAAGGGTTTTCCACGTAAATTTTGTGTTCTTGTGTGTAATTGTTATTTTGGATTGCTAATATTGTTGATAATATTATTTGGGACCTAACAGGACTTCCACACACGCATTTGTACCTAAAAATCTTCTCCTCACATGTCATTATCTCTTTGTTGTATTCCAGACTTCTTGATGGGTCACACATAAGTTCAAATAGCACAATTTGGTTTTGGAGTTTTTTCCTTTGCCATGTTTTTTACTTCACCAATAGCCTCTCATATGAGATCCATGAGAACCACATAAAAACCAAAGTTGAGAATTTCATTAATAAAATTTCAGTGTGATTTTTCTCTTTTCAAGTGGATTCAAGTAACTCTTAATGGATTAAGGGTTTCATTAAGGTTAAAATAAGATCTAGCATCTATCATGCTTTCCATTCTACATTGCAATTTCTTAAGTCTTAACAAAGTAAAAAAATCTTTGATATACTATTTGTAACTTTTGGTCGAAGGAGATAAGGTAAAAAAGGAGTGACAAGAGAAAGTTAATGGACACAAGTTTTATACCACAGCTCTAAAAGATGTGTAAATTTAAATAGGGAAAAAAAAGTAATGGGTCTATGTGAAAATAATAGTTCACCAATTACAATTACATATGTCATCAAGTTGTGACAATATACATAATCCTAGAAGAACTGGAAAAGCTATCGTGAATAATTATAATAAGATATGGATTAGAGTTTGATCACCTTTGTTTTACAAAATAATATCATATCAATTCATTTAAATTTTCTTATTTAATTAATAGAGTTTGCAACAGTTGTGGAGAAATCAAATATAGCTTTGTCTCTGTCAGTGTCAAGGTCCCAGGGAAGACAATGGTGAGGAGAAAAATACAATTTTGGCTGTGGAAAGTTAGAGTGTATAATCAATTAAATAGACATTAATTGTAGTGTGATATAGATAAGCTCGCTAGAGTTTAGCATTTTCTTGGTAGTTTTTGAGACAAAAACTCATGATTTGGGTTATGATAGAAAAAGCAGGTTCATGTCATTTTCACTTCACTGGAAAAGCTCAATGACTTGGAAATTGGAATTATGATTACTTAGTTCAGTTGACTCTCATTTTCCTGTCAAATTAATACTACAGATAATTCCTTCGTATAAATCAGTGGTTCCGTCGCTTTTCCACCACTTTTTTCTTTTTCAATTTGATTTTTTCAAATAAAAAAGAGACGTAATAGACTAATAGGTTTTCCAAGTGAGAAGGCAATGAAAATTGAAAGAGTACTAGGTTTTGTTTTTTGTTTTTTGGAGAATTGCAAGTCGGAAAATCAAACGACCGACCCACGTTGGCCGAGCCATATATGGTATAGAATTTTCATTAAAATATCAGCTTATATATATATATATATATATATATAAGAAAATTAAAATATCAGCCAAATGATGACTAACTATTACCTTTACATAATTTAGCAACAAAAAAAGAAAAACTATTACCTTTATATAAAGCTCTGCCCGCAGTTGGTATATTTAGTATTTATATATTTTTAGTTACACATATGTTAATCCCAACTTTATCCGCTTCTTATAGAAAAAAGAAGCGTTATTATTTTTTTTTTTTCTTCTCAAAAAAAAGAAGTGTTAATTTTTTTTTTTTTTTTTTGGTGGTTCAAAATACGTTAAAGTTGTGACACTTAAAAAAAACCTACAAGCCAATACAAAGGTATATTTCATGGACAGTGGATAAACTCTGACTTTTCTGTAAGGAGACAACTCTGTCTCCAAGTGTTCCTTTGCCATGAGGTCCATGATGGGTATGAAATGTTGAAGAGCGTCGGGCTTGAGAAATTCAACCACGGACCTCCTCATTTGAGCAAAATCTTTTTGGGCTACATCTTCAAGAAGTTCAGGAGAAGATATAATTTTTAGCATGGAGCGGGGCCACCAAGTGGAGAGATTTTTTTATCGTTGTAGAACAGTGACTTGTTTGCTGAAGCACCACAAAACACAACCATGTTCTCACCAAACAGTGAGGTTTTGAAGAGATCCTGTGAATATCTTCTCATTCTGTCGTTAAAGAAGATCTCTTGGGTTCCTCTTCTTCTAGCCGTGGCAAATTCCAATGTTTCTCCAATGACAGGCCATCCCTTTGTACCGGGTGGCAACTTGGCATGATTGGATTTTTGTTTATATATAAGGAATATGAGAGAGACCGAAATACAAAGGATTACAAGGTGAAGCAAGTTTGGGAAGCAATCCATACCAACTTCCACAATTACAGCAACGAGCAAGACGTGAAAAGGTGATGGACAAGCTCTAGCAAGTTTAGCTAGGATGTATATTGGAAAAGAAGAGTGCTTGCATTTTCTAGAGAGTGAAAGATCTTAGAGAAAAAGGTTGGAGTCGATTTGAATACCGTTTATTTTATTGAAAATTGAAAACACTGTAGCAAAATAATTTTTAAATGTGTGAATAGTTCTGTAAAACCTATTTTTAATAAAAGTTTGTGTGAAAAAAGAGGTTCATGGGTTCCTTGAATAGTGCACGAGACCCATTGACAGATACATTTCTATGCAAAATTTGCTTGTCAAAGAAGTAATAGGTCTCATGCACAGTGCACGGAACTCATTGACAGACAACATTTCACATGAAAACACGATTCACAATTAAAAAAAGAAAAAAGAAAAGGAAGCAAACGCTAAAACGCTGACCAAAAACGCAATCCAAACACCACTTGGTCAAAATGTTTTTTTTATTTATATTTTGTTCCCACTTTTTATATTGACCAAATGTCCCCAAATATCTTTACATTCATAGCAGTGTACAGGGGCAAACATGTACCATCTTCACATCTCATCAAATGATTCAAACCAATACACCATAAGGCAAAATGTAGAACATGAAACACAAGCAGTTGGTCTGCTCAGGGCCTCAGACGCTCACTTCTAGCTTGAAAACTAAATCCAAGCAGTGTAGAGCATACAGTCAATACAACATGAGGCAACTGTTTGGATTTAGTTTCAAGCTAGAATGCAAGTCTGTCAACTACAACTACAATAGTCGGCTCCAACTCTCACTTATAAAATTAGGATCATATTTCCATCTGTATTCTTCATTGATGGCCTGAGGTGGTCTCTTTTATGGTACCACCTCATGCCATCAAGAAGAACATGGAACGGTAAGTGTTTCATTTCTAAAGGCCATACAATACTTTACATTCTTGTTGCCGTTAAGTTTCTTAATGCAGTAGTGTCTCTTTGTGATAGCCATTGACGGATTTTTTCAGGGTTGGATCTTCACTTATATCACATACTATGTCAGCTAGTTATATGTTGATTAAATCTGATCTATTGGGAGCAAGGAATCCATCCTAGTCAAGCCCCCGAGGAGTACCAAACCAAGCCATTTTTGCCACTACAAAGTGCTAGGTGTGCTTCCATTTTTGTCGTAATCCACACACTATACATCTCTCATGTTGTGTAATGCCTCTACAGCTCTACTATTCTACTACCAGGTCCAAGCCTTTTCTCCACAGTCAAGTACTAGTTGGCTAGCTGCTATCCTTCCAAGCTTTGTGTCCAAAATTTTCTCAAATTCTACTAAAATCCCTTTGTCAAAATATTGTTCATTGTTCAGTTAATAACCTGAATTATCATTAAACAGCCGAGACTCCTCCGCATCCATGTAATGCATTTCTATTTTTTCTATCTTGATATTTAGATTTTTAAAGGTTTTGTGCAAATTTGGTATCTAAAATATTTTGAGGGTTCGAGTTTGAACTGCCTTTTTGTAGCTTAAACTCGCATCATTGTCATTCTAAGTTATAAAGGAACGAGGACCTAAAGCTCTAAGGTATAAACAACTATTGGGTTTATCTTTCTGAAATTTCTTTTTAACAAAATAAATCAGTTCCTGATTATTTGCCTTTTTAAATAATTGTATTTGGATACACTAGTTCTGTTTGATAAGTCAGATGGGCTTTGATTTTATTGATTGGTGTTTGTTGAGTGTTCTTTTTTCTTTTCCCTGAGAAGATGAATTTAGTTGTCAATTTTTTAAAAATGAAGACCGCCTAATTGATTATCTTTCCTTATTTTATAGAAAACTATCACTAGATTTTATTTTATTTTTTGGTTCTTTTTTAATCCTGAGCAAAACTCAAAAAGGAATATTAGTGATGTATATGAGATACACATGCAATTGTAGTTCTGTAGTGGGCGTTCTACCATTTTGATATTAGTAGGGGTTAGGAGAATGTAGTTAAGATTTAAGAATATTAGTGATCTCTTAATTCTTGTTTTGCACTAGATCATGTATGTGAAAATATGCTAATTCTTTATTTCAATTTTCAATAAATCATGTAATTAACTTTTCAAGATCAATATGCTAACTGGGTGTATTGGCTCGTGAACATTTTAAAGTCAATCTAAAGAAAATTGTATTATTTATATTCTTATCTAAACGTTTGTTATATTGAAAATCCAATGTCAATATGCATGGCAATAATTTATAAAATTTAAAAAAAAAAATTGAATAAAATGTAAAAAATAGGAGGAAGCAGGTTAACCCATGCTTTGCCTAAGTTTTTTCGGCTAAGCCGTTGGGTTGGGACTCGGGACCATTCAGCCCAATTGTTGATTTATCACAGTATGAATTGTTATTTTCTCTTTTCATTTATGTCGTCCTTTTTTTTTTTCATTCCCTTTTCATGTAAGATCTTATTAACACTTCACAATCACAAGTCTGCTTCACATAGTTACAGTCACATCGGTGATGAGAGAAATCTGAGTTGCAGGCCCAGCTCTGAAAGCCCAATCAGTTCTTCTGCTTCATGGTCACATGGGCAGCAGCAGAACAAGTACGATCACAGCCCATGTGAAGACTTCTGTTTCTCACAATGACTTGGTTGGGTGAGAGACTTACATTTAGTTTAGAGGCTTTTGTGGGCCTGTGATTTTCAAGGCTACTATATTTGAGAACTTTCAGGCCCAACCCAAAGGTGAGGTAGAACTTTTAGAAGCTGTGATCACTAGGGGGACGTAAGGTGCAGGACATTCATGCCACACCTTCAGTCTCTGCAAATCCTGGAACCACCACTCCGGCTAATGCATTATTCAAGTTTTGATTAATGTCCACAATTAGCTAAGGCATGTGCTACTACAACATTGCCTTGCTTATGAATGTGAGAGAAGGAAAAAACTTGGATAAAATGCAAAACTGATACTCTAAGTTTCTTTAGATTTCATTTCAGTCCTCTAACTTTCAACTTTATTCAATTAAGACTTTTCCATCAACTTTTGTTATATGTTATGGTTAATTTTTCAATTTTAAAAATTTTTCTTCAAATTTTTTAAATTAAAAAAATTATATTAATGATTGAAAAATATTTTTCAGATTTTTTTTTTCAAAAAATTTTAACAAAAGTTAATGGAAAGGCTTTAATTGAATAAATCTGAAACTTAGAGGACTGAAATGAACGAAAGTAAAGTTAGAGGACTGAAATGAAATTTGAAGAAAGTTAGAGGGTCAATTTTCCATTTTAGCCAAAAAACTTTGAAGAGAAATAACAAAAGACATAGTGGCTTTACTAAATGACCAAAAGCGGAATCAACCGTATCATCTTTTCAGGGGGAGTTTATAATAATCTTTGAGTTCCCCTCAAAAATGAAGTTTCTGAGGCTGTTCATGGACAAATTGCACCACTCGCCTAACTGCTAATGATTTGATGATTACCATAAAAGAAGGTTCAAGATTTTTTCTGATAGAGACACCATAACCTCATCATGGGAATTGCGAAAGTTATTTGATATATGATAGAGTTAATAAAAATATTAAAACTTTTCTTTCTTTAAATGCATTTCATTATTTCAACAATACCCAATTTGAGTGTTATTGTTTTTAACTTAAATTTCTAGACTAATTTGATAGTTTTTCAAATATCAGTAGACTCCAAGAAATATGGTTTTGTTTTGTTTTCACATAAAAATTGTAGCTTGACATTTTAATTGATGAGGAATTGGTTTCATTGTTGATACAAAGGTAGGTGTAGCTTCAATTATATCTAATGGTGGCATGTGCATCAAATTGCTAAAATTAGAGAAAATAGTTCCTTATTACCTTATATAAACAGATAAGCTAATAATTAACATTAGGGAGTTTGTCATGTACTAGGAGGTGTAGCAAGGAATGTTGTTGGATGCATATGGGCCTTGATATGGCAGATGAGATTAGGTTTGGCTTGGTTTGTTATGCTCATAAATTGTTTTGAGATTTGCTGGAATGAAATGATTCCATATTGTTTTCCATAGTATTTATAGGCACCCAGATGGTAGTAGGAAATAGGAATTAACACAAGATAACTCTAATGTTGGCTAACATTGCCATTTCTTGTAATACCACAGGTTCTCATGATTTTTTGACATCTATTGTTAATGGTCCATCCAAATGCTATGAGAAACAAAATAAATGTAGTTCACTTAAAAAAAAACTTCGCTATGTTCAATGGAGCAGAACATTTGAACTCATTCTAAGGCCCATCCAAATGTTGTACTGGTGAATTGGGATTAATAGAGATTTGCTAATCTGAAAGGGTAAATTACAATGACAGCACCTGTGCTTTGTCACAAAAGTAATATCCCTTATAATTTGGATTTGGACTATGACAGATGTAGTTAAGAAATAAATAAAGAAACATACAACCAAGACAGACATAATGCTCAAACCAGTTTTTAAATGTGAATTTATTCTGTGCAGATGATACAAGGTCTGTATAATCAGTTGCCATGGTTGTTTTTAGTCTATCAAAGTTGTAAACCATCAAAGTATATGGAATCTAAAATCACAAGCCAAACTAGTCAAGTGTAATGGATCTAATAGAAATTGCAACTTGAACACCATGGCATTTTTTTCTCTTTTGACTTGCTATATTTGTTTAATGTCTCTGAATTGGACCTTGATTTTCACCCATCATCCTGAGTTTGAATTCCTACTAGAAGTCCCCCTTGATACTTTATGAGTCATGCATCAAGGTTTATTTCCTAAGGCAGAATTCAAAGTCCCTATCCGGCTAAGATTTCACTACAAAAAAAGAAAAAATAGTCCTTGATTTTTTATTGATAGTCATGGAGCATGTATGATATTACAAAAACATTCTTGAACAAAAGCAAACCTTATCACTCATAGATTATGTAAACATTTTGCGTACATGGGTGAAGCGATCTAAGCCTTTAAGGAACTAGTAATAGGATTGTACATTACATATCACTTATAGTGATTTTTTAATATTTTTTTTACATATCACTTGTAGTGACTTTTCCTTAGATGTAGTTCCTACATCTATGGAAAACTCAAGTAACTTCTAGAAAAGCTATTGAGGAGCTTGGTCATCCTTTTTTCTTTACCTTCCTTTTTCACATAAATTCTTCTAGTTTTCTACTGTGTATAAGCTCTTTCACATATGCGACCCAGCTCCGTATTGAAATCAAAATCCAAGCAGTTTTATTATACGGTCACTCATTACGGCAGCTCCATAACTCAACAGCATAGCACCTGAAATAAATTATACCTTATATTAATAGATAATTAATATATGCACCTTTAAAACTAAATCATAATTCAACTTGTCTACTTCAAATCTCAATCAAAAACAATTAATTTTCAAGTGTTTAACCAGGATGGATTCTTCACTATCAATAAATCAGACTTAATCAAGTTACTAGAAGATCCCCTAAATGCACTTTTGGGGAACACTGTACAGAAAGAGGATAACATACAACTAGTTGCCATAGCACGTGATATAAATTAGAAATTAAGAATGAAGTCATGTTTGGGAGTGGTTAGGTGCAAAAGGAAGCCAACCTTGCCAAAATCCATTAGACTTTCAATCGCTATCACAAAGAGACACTAGTGCATCAAGAGATTAAGTGCAACAAGAATGTGAAATATGGGAAAGTCTTAATAGATCAAGGTGAATTGTCAACTATCAAGAGAGATATACTTTTGTAATGTGATTTTGTTATCAATAATTTCATTATCTTCTTAAAAAAGAGAGGGAGAGAAGTAGAAGATAGATTGCTCATGTTTAGCTTATCATAAACTAAAAAATAATTTATAATAATATCATTAGTAAGTAATCATTTCTCATAATAACGCGCCCTTAAAAACAAAACTAATAAGAAACAAGAACAAAGTACGAAAGCAAAATACTTTAACATAGATTATCAAATTTAGAATTCTAACCTCTACTTCATGGCATGATTTGAAACCCAAATGGTGGCTAGGTCAAATAATACTCAAAGTTATTGGAACAAGATGCCATCTATCATGGAAACTCCTAATAATTGCATCTAGTATCTTCGTACTATATCCTGGATACCACAAGTGCATGTATCGATTCGCGAGTTCATGGTTATAATGACCTTATTATTCAAAACATCAAAATTTAGTGGTTATCAAACATGTATAATAATAGACAATTTAAAAAAAAAAAAAATCAAGTTCATAGAAATGAAAAAAGAGTTTACCCTTCGTAAAAAATGATGATGAACACATCTAATATAATGGGGCAATCCATTGCAATAGTTGATGGAGAGGATGGAGGCACAGCAAGAAAAAAAAATGTTTATTACAACAAAAAAAATCGTTGCAATAAATAACCTTAAATTCATTGCAACTGTTGATGCAGTGTGTTACAATAAAATATAAGGTAATATGTTTGTGCAACAAAAAATTTCGTTGCAATAAACTATAGATATTTTAATGACAATTTTAATGCAATGATATATATGTTGTTGCAATAAACAATTTACTGCTTCAAATATCTTATAGTAATAGCCATTACTTCACGAATTTAGATTGAAAATAATTGACAAAAATAATTCGGGTTAAGTTATTGCAACGATATATTCGTTGTAATTGATAATTATTTCATACTTGTCATTGCAATAGGTTGTAAAATAATTGATATCAAGTTATTGCAATGATATATGATTCATGTTTGTCATTGCAATAAATTATAAAATAATTGATATCAAGTTATTGCAATGATATATTCATTGCAATAAAATATACTTGGAACAAAATAATCAAGATTCCTACTGAAATCCACATGATCATATTATCAGTAAGCGCACTAGTAGCTTCCTTAACTCCCACCACTGCTGACAATACCACACCAAGGAGGAAATCATAATGTAAATTATTATTCAGAATATTAGATACAAAGAGTTCATGAAATGTAAAGTTATAAATAATTGTAACTAAACTAAATAAATTGAATAAACAACTTAAGTTGTAATTGTAAAAATAGTTGATATCAAGTTATTGCAATGATCTCTTCATTTTAAACTTTTGCAACAAATTTAAGTAAAAAATTTGTTGGGGGAAAAAACAGTTACCAAACATACTCTTACCATTCCTTAAAAAAAAATAGCCACCAATAAATGATTAGATAATTCATTCCTAAAGAATAGCAAAAAATAATTATTTCATAATAATAATAATAATAATAATAATAATTCATTTATTAGCTTTTAGATGAATATTATGTTTTTTTTTTTTTTTGATAGGAGATCGATATTAAGTTAATGTCTATTTTTTTTTTCTTTATTAACTAGTAGATTATATTAAATATATTAGATTAAATTTTTTTAGAGAGTCTTCAATATGATCATATTACAAAGATTATTTTATCTTTTTCAAAAACAATTTTATCTATTGGTAATGGTCCATCCAAATGCTATGAGAAACAATGTGTTTCTGGGCGTGTATGCATGCGCATGCTTTATGTATGCGTACGCATACGCATGCCTAGAAACTCAAATTTAGGGTTCTTACTATTTTGTTTGTTTCGATTAGTTTTAATCACATGTTTATGTCCTGTTGAATCTAGTTTTCACGTGTCTAGGTCTAAGGTTAGTAGAATAACATGTTTTACTTGTTTAATTGATATATTGATAATTAGGGTTTATATCTTGGATGAACAATATGAACATGCACATGAACATGAACATGCATTGATGCATAAGTGTGGTGATGAGCATGATATGGTTGATGAACATAATGAATATGCTTGGTTGATGTCATGATGCTATGCTTGGATGTTTGGGATATGCTTGATGTTGATGCCTTATTAGTGATACCCTTGGATATATTTTGCTAGATGAATGGTAGGGGTTTCATGCTTTGGATGAGTATGAGACATTTGCCATGTTTGGATGTTAGATGCATGTTAGTGTGTGTGTGAGTTTAGAATAACATATTAGAGGACCCTTTGATGGGATTAGGATTTGAAACACAATAAGTGGAGGCCGACCTACGGGTCGGGTGGGGTTAGGTACCTAACATCTTCCTATCCCCATACCTAATCTCTGGACACGTGCTCTGCTAAAGATCAGTCATTCCACAAGGGCGCTATATTTATAGTTCCTAGACCTAATCTAGGTGACGACTCCATTTACACCCTCTGTCATGGTCCCCCTAGGCCAAGGCGTACTTCCCACGTCTTTAGAGAAACCCAAAAACTCATCATGGGCTCTTGCGCCCACACTTGTAACCACTTGTTCTTGATTAATGAATTCTTGGGAGTGGTGAATTGAAATTCACCCAGTGAGGTTTTTGTCTTGTGAAGGTTTTCTCCATTTGTCAACAAATCACTTTGTCAAGTTTATTTTTTGCTGCACTCTAGATTATTTGGTGATTTGTTCATACCTCCACGTTATTGGCATGTAATTTGATCTAATTAATCAACTTAAGTAATTGAATTATTTAATTGGAGTCAATCTATAACCCAACATAAAGAATATTAATTAGGAATAATTCAATTTAGAGGATAATTGCAAATGACATAATGAGATAATGAGATAAAATAATTGTCTTGAACTATATAAAATTTTCTTGGTGATGTTTTTTTTTTTATTTTTTTATTTATAAACGTAAAATAATACTATATAATATACCATATTAAAATAATATTATATATATTTGTGTGTTTCTTATTTTTGTCGATTTTAAAATTTATTGATATACTTCGCTTGGCCTTGTAAAATATTTTTTTCCGGGCTCTAACACTGCGTCACTAGATTACTATCATAAATATTCTTATAACTATAAGAGGTTCCAAACACACACCAAAAAAAAAAAAAAGAGTATGGTAGAATTTCCCATAAAATCAATGTGTGTTTGTTCTTCCCTAATTCGGCCAAATATGTACTTGGTAATGCAAGAACAATAATGTACAAGATTTAGATGATAAATAAAAATTTCTTTATTCCAGGAACTCTAAATATGTGTACATCCAAGCTCGGGGACTAGTAGTTAGTTTTATTGAATCAACAATGAGCATAAATATACTCCTCGGGGGCAAAAAAATAAAGCATAATTGAAATTAAGAGGGGGACTCATTAATGTTAGAAAATGCTAAAGTTATTACCAATTTTATTATCAAAAGCTTATAAATTGATATTGCAATGAATGTTTCTTTTTGAGTTATTTCAATAACATAACAATCAAATTTTTGCATTACTTTTTTTTTTTTTAATGATTGATGACATATCAATTGATAAGCTTACATCCTTCCCAAGAATAAAAAAGAAATAAATAAATGCTAAGCACATACGATTGACATTGGGATATTACAATTTTTATTACATGAGACTTATCTATTGATAGGTCACAAATCATAAAAAAGTAATTCAAACATTCATTTATTATGTTATTGAAATGACACAATTTACATTTATTGCTAGATAGATTTTTAAAATTTTACAGTAAAATTGGTAGTAGATTTAACATTTTCCTTGTTAGAAATACTGAATCGTAGTATTGTATTTCATGATTAAGAAATATACATGTGATGTCTTTATATAGGAGGCATATGTGTGCGGTACAAGTAAGTATATGTGTGTAGTACAAGTAAAGTGTAGTACAAATACAAGTGTGCTATACAAGTAAACCAGCTAGGCCTAAAGCCCATAACCTAAAATACATTAACAGCCCCCCTCAAACTCAAGGTGGATGTGAGACCAGCTTGAGGTTGTCAACCAAATCACGAGTGCGTCCCTTAGGAAGTGCCTTGGTGAAGATATCTGCAAGTTGATCTTTGGAGGAGACGGAGAAAAGCTTGAGAGCACCAAGGACAAGATGAGAACGGATAAAATGACAATCAATCTCGATGTGTTTAGTCCGTTCATGAAAAACGTCATTGTGAGCAATATGAATGGCACTCTGGTTGTCATAATAAAGGGGAGTAGCAGAGGATGTGGACACACCCAAATCCTTAAGAAGCCATCGTAGCCAAAGGAGCTCAGATGTGGTGTCAGCAAGAGCACGATATTCTGCTTCAGTACTGGAGCGGGCCACGAAAGTTTGTTTCTTACTTCGCCAAGAAATCAAAGAAGAACCAAGGAGAAAGCAATAACCTGTAGTGGACCTGCGATCCATGGGATCTCCTGCCCAATCAGCATCAGAGAATGCACGAAGTACAAGAGGAGACTGAGCTAAGTAGAAAAGGCCATGGAAGAGAGTGCCCTTCAAGTATCGTAGAATGCGCAGAACAGCAGCATAGTGAGTCGATCGTGGAGCAGACAGATACTGGCTCACCTGATGAACAGCATAAGAAATGTCTGGACGAGTAACTGTGAGATAAACTAGGCTGCCAACCAATCGTCTGTAAAGAGAGGGATTAGACAATGGTTTCCCCCCTGAGAGTGTCAGATGCGCATTAAGTTCAACTGGAGTGTCAACAGTCTTGCTGTCAGTGAGTCCAGCTCGAGATAAAAGGTCAGATGCATACTTGGCTTGAGTAATATAAAGACCATCTGTGGAACGAGTGATCTCAAGACCCAAGAAATAGCTGAGATGTCCAAGGTCTTTCATCTCAAACTGCTGACTAAGAAAATCCTTGAGTTCTTGAATGCCACTAAGGTCATCACCAGTTATGATCATATCATCCACATATAGAAGAAGTAAAATGGTACCTTTATCATTGCGACGAAGAAATAAGGCAGAATCATAAGGACTGGCAGTGTAACCCAAGCGAAAGATGGTGGAGCTGAACTTGGCAAACCAAGCTCGTGGAGCTTGTTTAAGGCCATAAAGTGCACGTCGAAGGCGACAAACCTTGTTTGTTTCAACAGAAAGACCAGGAGGAGGTTGCATATAGACTTCTTCATGCAGATCCTCATTAAGGAAGGCATTTTTAACATCCATCTGAAAAAGGTCTCATTTACTAGCAGCGGCAACAGCTAAGAGGGCACGAACAGAGGAGATACGGGCAACTGGAGCAAAAGTCTCTTCATAATCAATCCCATACTCCTGTGTAAAACCTTTTGCAACAAGACGAGCCTTGTAGCGCTTGATGGACCCATCAGAGCGAGTCTTGATCTTATAGATCCACTTACAACCAACCACAGACTGACTAGGAGGGAGAGTAACCAGATCCCAAGTATGGTTTTTGGTTAATGCATCAATTTCCTCTTTCATTGCAATCTGCCATAAAGGGTCAGTAGAGGCCTCACGATAGGTTTGAGGCTCATGGAGTGTAGCAAGGGCAGTGTAACAATGATAGTCAAGTAAATGTGCAGGAATGGATCTTACCCGGGTTGAGTGGCGAGGTGGAATGTCTTGTGGAGGATCTTCAGGCGGAGCAGGAGCAGGGGACCTAGGCTCAAGGTGGGGTAGCTTGTCATCAACCTGTTCATCTACAACCTGTCTAGGAGAATCATCAAAAATATCTGGAGATGGAATAGAGAAGTCCAAAGGAGGATCAAGAGTATCTGTAGAAGGAACAGGAGACTCATCTGGAAAGATTTCTAAAACAGAAGAGTTAGTTAGGGAAGAACGAAAATGAGAGAGTTCAACAAACAGGCGGTGTTCCCAAAATGACAACATTACGGGAAACACGAAGACGATGAGAGACAGGATCATAGCACCGATACCCTTTTTGAGTTTCACCATAACCAAGGAAACAACAAAGTCTAGATCGAGGCTCAAGTTTGTTGTGCTCATGAGGCTGAAGAAGAACGAAACAAGCAGATCCGAAGGAGCGAAGGTAATGATAGTCAGGGGGTGACCCAAAAAGGCGCTTATACGGAGTCTGATTATGGATGATAGTGTTCGGAATGCGATTAATGGCATGAATACCATGAAGAGCGGCTTTACCCCAAAATGGGGCCGGAACTTTGGCAGAAAGAAGAAGAGCACGGACAGTGTCAAGAATATGACGAATTTTTCTTTCGGCTCGACCATTTTGTTGAGAGGTACCTAGACAGGTTAGATGATGTACAGTGCCATAGGAATGTAACAGAGCTTGAAAAGCATATTGAGTATATTCAAGAGCATTATCAGATCGAAAAGTTTTGATATGTTTGGAGAATTGTGTTTCAACCATTTTTGCATAGTTATTGTATATTGGTAAGATTTCAGAACGAGATTTCATAGGAAAGATCCAACTATAACGAGAATAATCATCAATAAAAACAACAAAATAACGAGATCCACCAATACTAGTAACAGGAGAAGGTCCCCAAACATCAGAATGAATTAACTCAAAAATACTATTAGAGATAGATTCACTGTTATTGAAAGGTAAAGCTGGCTGTTTTCCTAATTGGCATGAAGTACAATCAAAATTGTCTTTGGACACAGAACCCAACAGACCCTTAGAAGTTAACTGTTGTACCTGAGAAGATGGTGCACGACCAAGACGAGAATGCGTGAGAGAAGGTAAGGAAGAAACCGCAGCAGTTGCAGCAGCAATAGAAACAGGAGCAATAAGTGGAAGATGAAGATTGTCCACAGGAAACATACGCACAACCCTAGGACCGGTCCCAAGCTCTTGCCCCGTCTTCGGATCCTGCACAATACACCCAAAATAGTAAAAAATAAGACGATATCCTAGTTCAGCTAATTGTCCCACAGAGCACAAATTATAGGATAAGTCAGGTACATGGAAGACCCCAGGAACAAAGAGATTGGAGGTTGAAACAAACCCTAGACTATTCCCATGCATGGTGGAACCATCAGCTATATGAATATTAAGAGGATGTGGTGCAGGGTCAAGTTTGGAGAATAAGGATGAGTGAGGTGTCATGTGATTGCAACAGGCAGAATCAAAAAGCCAAGTTTGAGACTTACCGGGCAGAACTGAGAGAGCAGTGGAAAGAGATGCATTACCAGCCATACGAACAGCCTGAGCTATGATCTCCTGTAGTTCAGTGGGGGAGAGGTTGATAGTGGATCCAGAAGACTGGGATTCAACTGAAATGGAAGGCATCGGCGGAGTAGGCTCAGTACTAGCAACAACAGCAGTAGATTTGTTGCGACGGTAACAAGTCTCAATGGTGTGGCCAGGACGCTTGCAATAATTGCAGAACTTCTTGTTGGTCTGCTTGCGACGATTGCTAGAGCCAGAAGAATCACCTGATTGCTGAGGTTGCTCAATGAAAGGAGCAGAAGGAGTAATAGCCAAAACATTGAACTTATTCTGGGCTTGAAGGGTTGCAAGCCGAGCTTCTTCTCTAACCAACTCGTTTACAGCAGTGTCAAGAGAGGGAGGAGGACTACGATTAAGAAGCTGACCTCGGATAGGCTCAAAGTCCTTGTGAAGTGACATCAGGAACTCATAGAGACGAAATTCATCTCTAACTGTAGCATATTGTTGAGCATCTTTTGAGCATGCCCAAATCGGATCAGAAAGGTCAATTTGGTCCCAAATGAAGCGAAGCTGATCATAGTAGTCATTGATGGATTGCCCTGGTTCTTGTCGAAGTTGATGCAATTCAACTACCAACTGATATTTCATGGATCCGTGAGTAGTGGAGTACCTTTTGGCCAACATATCCCATGCAGATTTTGCATCATCAAAGCTACCCAACAGATTGGAGATGGAGGGGATGGAAGTGTTCCGAATCCATGTAAGGATCATATGGTTGTGACTATCCCATTCAATCATGCGACCAAGGAAGACAGCATCTTCTTCACTTGCTCCCTTGACAGGAATGGTAATTGCACCAGTACAGTAATGCCAGAGCATGCGACCCTTAAGAAAACTGCGCATAGCTTGAGACCAAGATAAGTAATTCTTGTTCTCCTCCAATATAGTATTGATGGGGCGAGGAAGAAAAACATCCTTTTTATCCATTTAGAAACACAATATGCAAAAACAGACTGCAAAAATGAAATCTACGTGAAAACCTGGGTAAGGAGAACCTGGACTGTAAAAAGTCAACCGTAGAAAAGTCAACGGTCAAAGTCAAACCTCGGTCAAAGTCAACTCTGGTCAACGGTCAAAGTCAACGGCCCGTCAACGATGATGTCAGCAGATGAGTGGATGATGACGTCAGCCCTAGGTGACGTGGCAAGATGACGTCACGGATGACGTCAGCAGAACTGAGTGAGGGCGCGTGGCGGCGCGTGACTGAGGCTGTGAGGGCGCGTGATGGCGCGTGGGGAGCGTGACTGAGGCGCGGCTTCTTCAGGTGGCGCGTGAGAGTGCGTGCAGGCTCCGATTTTTGCGAGACTTCCACGAATGCGTAGATCGAGGCGAGACGATCACGGTGATATGTGCAAAAACTTTATCGGAGGAAGATACACAGCGGAGACAGTGGTTGCAGTGGTCTGTGTGGTGCGGGACTCCTCAACGACGGTGGCTGCAGTTCTGGAACCTGAAGACAACGGCTGAGAGACGTCGTAGGTTCAACGGTGAGTGGCTGCAGTGGCTGTTGTGACGGCGGAAGCGATAAGGGTGGAGTAACACCAAGAGAGACAAGACTGCTAAAAGAAATGTCAGAGCAGTGGCTCTGATACCATGTTAGAAATACTGAATTGAAGTATTGTATTTCATGATAAAGGAATATACATGTGATGCCTTTATATAGGAGGCATATGTATGCGGTACAAGTAAGCATATGTGTGTGGTACAAGTAAGTATATGTGTGCAGTACAAGTAAAGTGTAGTACAAGTACAAGTGTGCTATACAAGTAAACCAGCTGGGCCTAAAGCCCATAACCTAAAATACATTAACATTCCTATATAAAATTTGTGTCATTCAATTAATGTTTGATTCAATCTATTATTTATGACCATGAGGCTTAAGGTAAATTGGAAGACCATTAACCGGAATGGGTGCTATATTGAAAGACAACTTTTCATCTAGAATTGCTTTCTCCCAATTGAATCTTGTCACCAAATTATGCAAAAAAACTAGTATTGCTAATCGAGCATACTCCCTCCCAGGACACATTTGAGCTCCTCCTCCAAATGGTACAAAAGTGTAAGGTTCAGGTCCATTCCCTTCAAATCTTGAAGGATTAAATTTCTCAGGATCTTGAAAGTATTTGGGATTTTTATGTGTCGAATATGGAGTCCAAAATGTCTGCAAATATATGGATTAACACTAAGAATCACCACTATAACATAGAGAATTGATGTATAATTTAGCTCATGTACTGGTAACTTGGTAAGTGTCACATACCTTCCACCCTTTTGGAATAGTAAAATTTGTGTAAGTGAAGTCATTTACAACCTCTCTAAATGTTCCTTGAGTAGGTGGTGTTAGCCTCATAGACTCAAGTGCCACATTCCAAGAGTACTTCATCTTTTTAATGTCGTCCCAATTCAACAAATCATTCGGGCCTTTGGATATTGCAATTTCCATTTGCTCTGTTTACAAATAAGGCCCACTTTTTCATTAGATTAATCATTCGAAATTTCATTTATAAGTTATGTCACTTGTCTGAAGGCATATAGCATACCAAACAAAGTTTCTATTTCTTCTTAGGGAGCCATAGTAAGGTTTTGCATCTATAGTGTGTATGTAGATGTATTGATAATGCTAGACCATTTAATAATTTTATATTAGATATGTATTTTGATAAATAAACCATTAAATTATATTTTTTTTCTTATACCTTATATTTGTCCAAAATATCAAGATCATCATAGATCAATAATTGTTTTATTTTT
The DNA here is from genome assembly GCA_019022515.1 of Quercus aquifolioides. Lineage (NCBI taxonomy): Eukaryota > Viridiplantae > Streptophyta > Magnoliopsida > Fagales > Fagaceae > Quercus > Quercus aquifolioides. Next base: position 56,060,235 of record CM032332.1, read on the forward strand.
AAAATATTTAAATTTAAAGTTTTTATATTTTTAAGTTTTCAATAAAACATGGGTTATGGATCGAATGATAAATAACATAAGTTATTGATCAAATAGTACATAACATTCGATTAATATGTAATTTAACATACATGTTAAGAAGTACAAAAATATTTAATTTAACGGTGGAAATTTTCAAATTTTAATCCAAGAAGAAGTTATTAAGCAGTGCTATATTAACAAAGATATACACCAAGTTTAGTTGAATATATACATATAGAAAATAAGAAAATGAATTCTAAATTGAAATTGTTGTTGATCCCCAACCGCAATTCAACATTATACTATCGAAAATTGTTAAATGGTAGAGACACTAGTACTATTGATAACGATTATTTTATACTAGGAAAGAAGTATAGCTTCTTTTTTTTTTTTTGAGAAACAAAAGAAGTATAGCTTAATTGTAATTTAATTGAAAGAAGCCAGGGATCAAGTGTTGAGAAGTACCTTTGAAGACCTCACTGTAAACATGAGGAAACTCTGCTAGATACTTCAACACAAATGTGATAGCTGAATTTGTGGAATCACGGCCAGCAATAAGTAAGGACATAATTTTACTAGCAATCATCACCTCATTAATAGCTTTTCCATTCTCATCTAATTCAAGGAGCGAGCGAGTCAAAAAGTCACGAGCAACTGTCCCATTATTCTCGGATAGCTCCTTCTTCCTCTGTTTGATGACTTCTAAAATCTCCTGGCGAATAACTTTGCCTGCTCTTATGGCACGGTTGAAGGTTGTGCCTGGTATATTTATAGGCACAGACAGTAAACCATCCATGATAATGGCAAAGTGATCAGCAAATTTTGTCACATGGTTGTGATTTGTGACACTTAAAAAAAACCTACAAGCCAATGCAAAGGTATATTTCATGGAGAGTGGATAAACTTTGACTTTTTTGTAAGGAGACCACTCTGTCTCCAAGTGTTCCTTTGCCATGGAGTCCATGATGGGTATGAAATGTTGAAGAGCTTCGGGCTTGAAAAATTCAACCACGGACCTCCTCATTTGAGCAAAATCTTTTTGGGCTACATCTTCAAGAAGTTCTGGAGAAGATACAAATACAATTTTTAGTATGGAGCGTGGCCACCAAGTGGAGAGATTTTTTTTATCGTTGAACAGTGACTTGTTTGCTGAAGCACCACAAAAAACAACCATGTTCTCACCAAACAGTGAGGTTTTGAAGAGATCCTGTGAATATTTTTTCATTCTGTCGTTAAAGAAGATCTCTTGGGTTCCTCTTCTTCTAGCCGTGGCTAATTCCAATGTTTCTCCAATGACAGGCCATCCCTTTTTACCGGGTGGCAACTTGGCATGACTGGATTTTTGTTTATATATAAGGAATATGAGAGAGACCGAAATACAAAGGATTAGAAGGTGAAGCAAGTTTGGGAAGAAATCCATACCAACTTCCACAATTACAGCAATGAGCAAGACGTGAAAAGGTGATGATGGACAAGGATCTAGCAAGTTTAGCTAGATATATATAGGAAAAGTAGAGTGCTTGCATTTTCTAGAGAGTGAAAGATTTTAGAGAAAGAGGTCGGCACCTCTTAGGCCCGTTTGATACGTGTATTTTGTCAGGGATAAACATCTTGGAAAACTTCTTTAAGTAATTAATATAATATATAGAGACACACTTTAATTCAAAAAGTTTAAACCCAATGTGTATGTGCTCAATGATGTTATATTAACCACTCATTCTTTTCATCTTTATTCAATATGAGACTTTACTCACACGTGTAACCCAACAATCTCTCTCTCACGTGTGAGTCTGCCTCTCTATGGGCTTCAAGACATCTCTGTGGGTCATGAACAAGTCCTACTCACTCCCCCTTGCCTAACGGGCTTTTCACTTCATCAATGTGTCATACATGGGTCTCTTGTACGCTATCTATGGGAATCACGTGTCAACCCCGCATGCACATCCATGGGAACCCCGCATGTCTATCTTTGTGTGTGGGCTATTTAGGCTTTTCTCTGTCCCCGTTGGGTAGAGACCATGAACACCTCATTACCATAGGCTCTGATACCACTTGTTGGGGAGATAAATATCTTGGGTCGTTTCCTTGAGTAATTAATATAACATATAAAGATACACTTTAACCCAAAAGGCCTAAACTCAATAGGTATGTGTTCAATTATGTTATATTAACCACTCATTCTTCTCATCTTTATTCAATGTGTGACTTCACTCACACGTGTAACCCAACATATTTAAATAATAATTTTCAATTTTTTTTGAAAATACGTGTGGGTGAAAAAGTGTGTGAAAATACGTGTGGGTGAAAAAGTGTGTGAAAATACGTGTAATGTTATTTAAAAGTTGAAAAAATGTGTTAGAACTCGCGCACCAAACGGGACCTTAGTGTTTCCAACTGAGACATAAAGAGTTCAAATCCTCTCATTCCTAACTGTTAATTTGACAGAAATAATAGCCACCTAGGTAGAGGCGGAGCTAGGGAGGCTTTTCCCCTAGAGTAGGTGAAAATACCTATAACTTAGATGAAAATTTGCATATTAGCACCCCTGAAATTTCAAATTTTGCATCTTAAAATGTAAAATTTAGATCATAAAATTAATTTGGCTGCTCAAATTTTTAAGCAGTCCAGAAAACCAAGACATTGCTCTAGGACTACTTACGTACACCCATAATACGATTGCAAAACTTGGCAGTCAAACAATTGTGATGCATGTATCGCTATTTTTTTCATATACCAAACCGTTTGATTGCAAGGCTTGGGAGCACATACCTTTGATTGCACCATATTTTTTCCCCTCATAGCATCCACATTGGTGGTGCTATTTTTTTAGCTCAGAGGCAGCTCAATAACTTTTGAGGTTTTAGGCAAAAATTTTAAGTGGGGTCTTTTTATATTTAAATATTAATTAAATAATATATATGTGGGGCCAGAATAAGTCAGCAACCCCGGCCCACTCCAAGCCAAGCCCAGAGGCCCATGCCGAGGACGCCTCCACGATCCGAGGCCCGAGGACGAAAGTTTAGAGCCCAGGATTCAAGGAGCATTGCCGAGGATGGTTACATCCTCGGTAGGCCGAGGACAGAAAGTGGGCATACGGCACACCTTTAAGGGGAGTCTCCCCAAGCATCCAAGGAGCAAATAGCAAGAACCAATCACCGGACATTGAAGCATGGCGGAGGAGCAAGTCCCAGGCGAACTGTCACCTCCACATTAAATGCCCTCAACTAACGCTCTGGCCGCATTAATGAGGATAGGACCTCTGAACAGTGCCGTCTTGAGCGCTGCAACCCACTGGAGGTATGGGAATGCGGCTGATGGGACAGGCACTCAAGTGGAAACTGGATTGATCAACAAATGTAGGGCTAGGATCAACTGATTGAGAAGTATATAATGTAAAAATCCCTCTTGTGAAGGGGGGGGACGAAAAACCAGAGAAAAAGGAATACTGTAGCAAAGTATTTTCTCTCAACTCTTGTAACCTTTCTGAAAAGAGATAATAAGAGTTTCCAGCTCCATAAGGCACGTCCGAGGAGCCTCATTGTGTGTTCAAACCCACGTTTTAGTTGTTAGCAATCACGTACAACCATGCATGGCCGTTGCCCTCTTTACTAAGGCCTAGCTCTTGAGCCCATACTCTACAAATTTATTGGAGGGTTAGCTGGGCTTGGGTCCACTCTCTCAATCCTTAGAGAGCGCTCGAATCCACCCCCTACAATTGGCGCCGTCTGTGGGGAGAGCTTGTGCGTTGGTAAGGACAACAGTCGAACATGGTAGGATCAGGCCCTCACCAAGGAACTCCCAATCGACCTGAACCGGCGAAGTCACGGCATCAGGGTAACTATGGCGACCCCGGGGGCGGTCAGAACGACAACAGGCGATTTTGAGAAGGAAGCGTGCATACTTCAACGGCGAGCGAAAGCCGAGGGGACAGGCACATTCCCCAGAAGCGCGACGATGGCCAGGCCACGCGTTCACAAGAGGCCCACAGCCACGCTTCCCAGAGAAGGGACGATAAGGTGGCCATGCAACGTGAGATAGATGATCTAAAGAGGAAGCTGCGCCGTGCGCAACGAAGACGGTCCGAACCTAGCCCTGACCCGCCCTCCGACGACGAAAGCGATGATGAATACAGGCAAAGGTCAAGAACGCCCCCCAGCGAGACTTTCTCCCACGAGGAGGAGCGCTACCAGAGGCGTAGGCGTGCCAACCCAACCCCCAGGGACTTAGGAGGCGACGCCATGAGCAGGGCGCTGGACCAGCTCTCCAAGTCACCCTTCACGCGTCGTATAGAGGACGTAGAGCTTCCTCGGCGGTTCCAGCAGCCAACCTTCATTGCTTACAACGGCAAAACGGACCCTGTGGAGCACGTGAGCCAGTTCAACCAAAGGATGGCTGTCCACTCCAAGAACGAGGCGCTGATGTGCAAAGTCTTCCCATCCAGCTTGGGACCTGTGGCAATGAGGTGGTTCAACGGTCTAAGGACGAATTCCATAGACTCGTACAGGCAGCTAACCCAGGCTTTCGGCTCCCGCTTTGTCACCAATAGCAGGCCTCCTCGGCCCATGAGCGCGTTGCTGTCCCTGTCCATGCGTGACGGGGAGACCCTCAAGGCTTACTCGGACAAGTATTGGGAGATCTACAACGATCTGGACGGCAAGTACGATGCTGTTGCCATCAACACGTTCCAGAATGGATTACCTATGGGGCACGGCCTGAGGAAGTCCCTAACCGGTAAGCCAGCCACCAGCGTGCGGCAGCTGTTGGATCGGATCGACAAGTACAAGCGGGTGGAGGAAGATATGCTACAAGGCAAAGGCAAGGAGAAGGCTATCCCCCAGGAGAGAAGGGATTTCAGGTCGGACCGTTATGACAATGCCCGTCCGAGGAGGGATTTCGGTGGGCAATCTGGAGCGACCAACGCACAGACGGTAGGCGCTGTGTTCCGAGAACCCGTGCACAGGGTGCTGGAGAAGATAAAGGACGAACCGTACTTCAGATGGCCGAACAAGATGGCTGGGGAACCTAGAAGGCGCAATCAGAGTCACTACTGCCAGTACCACCAAGATCACGGACATACTACGGAGGACTGCAGGGACCTTTGGAACCACCTGGACCAGCTAGTCCAGGAGGGGAGGCTGAAGCACCTCCTCCACCATTCCAGCAACCAGCAAAACCGGACCTACCAAGAGCCTCGGAGGGACGCCGCCATGGGGCAACCCACCGGGACGATCAATATAATCCTGGCTGCGCCAGGAAGGACGGGCACACCCCCTTTGCGAGTGTTGTCTGTGGCCCAACTGCCTGCCGAGGACCCCCGGACGGGGCCAAAGAGGTCCAGGAGGAATCCTCCCCCAGCCCTGAGTTTCTCGGAGGAGGACAAGATTGGGACCATCCAACCACATGAGGACGCCCTAATCGTCACCCTCAGAATAGGGGGCTACGACGTGAAAAGGGTGATGGTGGACGGTGGCAGCGCAGCCGAGGTCATGTGTCCAGACCTCTACAAGGGGCTGGGGCTAAAGCAGGAAGACCTCACACCTTATAGCTCCCCCCTAATGAGCTTCGATGGGAAGCTTGTCATCCCAAAGGGCATGATCAGACTGCCCGTACAGACAGGCCCAGTGGTGGTGGAGGCAAACTTCATAGTGGTGGACACATACTCTCCCTACACAGCCATCGTAGGGAGGCCCTGGCTACACGCCCTGGATGGCGTAGCCTCCACCTTGCACCAGAAGGTGAAATTCCTGTCAGGGGACCAGGTTCTGGAGATCCGAGGTTGCCAATCCACGGCTAGGCATTGCACAGTGGCTGCCATATCCCATCGGATCGATGCACAGTCCTCGGCCCTATCCGAGGAAAATTCATAGCAATCAAAGACCCAGGTGGCACCTCCAGATGCACCTGCCGAGGATGCTAAATGCGAAAACCTGGAGAAGGTGATAATTGGCGATGATCTGAAGAAGTTTTTCCAGGTCGGGATCCAGCTGCCTCCACGGGAGAAGGAGGAATTACTTGAATTCCTCAAGAGGAACCTTGACGTGTTCGCATGGGACCCCTGCGATGCCCCTGGGATTGATCCATCTTTCATCTGTCACCACCTTAACGTCAACCCATCTGCAATCCCCAAGCAGCAGCCACCTCGGCGCCCGTCGAAAGAGCACGATGATGCGATCAGGGAAGAGGTCGATAAGCTTAAGCACGCGAAGGCTATCAAGGAGATCTTCTACCCCACATGGTTGGCCAACACTGTGGTGGTTAAGAAGAAAAGTGGGAAGTGGAGGGTTTGTGTAGACTTCACAGACCTGAACAAAGCATGCCCAAAAGACCCCTTCCCAATGCCACGAATAGACCAGCTAGTAGACGCGACTGCAGGCCATCCTCGGATGAGCTTCCTGGATGCTTTTCAGGGTTATCATCAAATCCCCCTTGCCTTGGAAGACCGAGAGAAGACGGCATTTGTGACACCCATTGGAAACTACCACTACAAGGTCATGCCGTTTGGCCTGAAAAACGCCGGATCCACCTACCAGAGGATGATGACGAGAATGTTTGAGCCGATGTTGGGCAAGAGCGTCGAAGTCTATGTTGACGATATGGTGGTGAAAAGCAAGTTGGTGTCCGAGCACTTGGAAGACCTCGGCCGCACATTTGGCGTCCTGAGAGAGCACAAGCTCCGCCTTAATGCCTCAAAATGCTCATTCGGCGTAAGCTCTAGCAAGTTTCTGGGGTATATGATCACTCACCGTGGGATCGAGGTCAACCCTGACCAGATCAAGGCCATTCACAATATGAGGCCTCCGCAGAATCCCAAGGAGATCCAAAAGCTTACTGGGATGATCGCGGCGCTGAACCGGTTCATTTCCAGGTCGGCCGACAGGTGCAGACCCTTTTATCTCCTGATCAACAAATGGAAAGGATTTGAGTGGTCTGAGGATTGTGTCGAAGCTTTCCGGCAACTCAAGGATTACCTCTCCCGACCGCCTATCATGTCCCATCCTGAGGTCGACGAGGTCCTATACGCGTACCTTGCTGTGGCGCCCCATGCGGTGAGCCTAGTACTGATACGGGAGGATAATGGCGTTCAAAGACCAGTTTACTACGTCAGCAAGTCGCTGCACGAAGCGGAGGTGAGATACCTACCCTTAGAGAAGGCCATCCTGGCTGTAGTCCACGCCACGAGAAAGCTCCCCCATTACTTCCAAGCTCACACCGTGGTTGTCCTAACCCAATTGCCTTTGAAGTCTGTGCTCTGGACCGCTGATTACACAGGCAGAATCGCGAAGTGGAACACAATTCTGGGGGCTTTTGACGTCAAGTACATGCCCCAGACTTCCATAAAAGGCCAGCTTCTGGCAGATTTGACGGCCGAGTTCGCCGAACCAATCGTAGAAGTGACGGCTGAGGATAAGAGCCGTGATGAGAAATCAGTTGGGGCAATCTCCATCCCAGAGGCACCATGTTGGAAAGTGTATGTGGATGGCGCGGCAAACCAAAGGGGGTCCGGAGTGGGGCTGGTCCTAGTATCCCCTGAAGATCATGTCATTGAGAAATCCCTAAGGCTCGGATTCGCGGCCACGAACAACGAGGCCGAGTATGAGGCATTACTACAAGGGATGATCATGGTACAAAGGATGGGAGGAAAGTCGATAGAGATGTTCTCGGACTCGAGGTTGGTGGTAGGCCAGGTAAATGGGGAGATGGAGGCTAGGGATTCAAGAATGCAAGAATACCTGGACCAAGTCAGGCGCTTGCGATTGGGGTTTAGCCTCTACAGCCTGTCTCATATCCCCAGGAGCGGGAACAGCCATGCCGACTCATTGGCCACGCTCGCAACCTCCTCGGCAGGGGATCTGCCTCGGATAATACTCGTGGAACATCTGGGGAGGGCAAGCGAAGTGCCAAGGGAAGGAATCCCCGTCCACCAGATTGAGGTGGGTTCCAGCTGGATGGACCCCATAGTGAGATTCCTAAAAGAGGATATCCTGCCCGAGGACAAGTCAGAAGCCGAGAAGGTTAGAAGGAAGGCCCCTCGGTTCTGGTTGTCCGAGGATCACAAGCTATATAAGCGCTCCTACTCTGGACCATACCTACTGTGCGTCCACCCCGGAGCGGCGGAATTACTACTCGAAGAGCTGCACGAGGGAATATGTGGGAGCCATACAGGGGGGAGATCCCTGGCTCACCGAGCCATCACTCAAGGATATTGGTGGCCGGGAATGCAGCAAGAGGCCCAGGAGTATGTCAAGAAGTGCGACCAATGCCAAAGGTTCGCCCCAAACATCCATCAGCTAGGAGGGGTCCTCAATCCGTTATCCAGTCCATGGCCGTTCGCCCAATGGGGCTTGGACATCGTGGGACCCTTCCCCAAGGCACCAGGGAACAAGAGGTATCTGTTGGTGGCCACGGACTACTTCATCAAGTGGGTCGAGGCCGAACCACTAGCCAACATCAGAGATGTGGACGTGAAGAAATTCCTTTGGAGGAACATAATTACGCGGTTCGGGGTCCCTCATACCCTCATCTCGGATAACGGACTCCAGTTCGATAGCAAGGCCTTCAGGGAGTACTGTCGCGAACTTGGGATCACAAACAGGTACTCAACGCCAGCCTACCCCCAGGGGAATGGACAGGCCGAGGCAGTCAACAAGGTCATTGTCAACGGATTTAAGAAGAGACTGGATGACGCCAAAGGGAGATGGGTAGAAGAGCTGCCCCATGTCCTCTGGACGTACCGGACTACGCCCCGACGCTCAACAGGGGAAACACCTTTTGCCATGACCTATGGTGCGGAGGCAGTGATCCCCCTGGAAACCAATTTCCCGACACTAAGGACGAGCTCCTTCACCCCAGGCAGCAATGATGAACTGCTGGGGCGGAGCCTGGACATGGTAGACGAACGAAGAGAGCAAGCAATGATCCAGCTGGCCTACTACCAGCAAAAGCTCAAGCAGGGATATGACACCAATGTAAAGTTCAGACCATTAGCACCGGGAGACCTGGTGCTGAGAAAAGTTGTAGGAACTGCCAAGAACCCTTCCTGGGGAAAGCTCGGACCCAACTGGGAGGGCCCCTACCGAATCACCTCGGTGGCAGGGATAGGAGCGTACTATTTAGAAGATTTAGATGACAAACCTGTACCTCGTCCATGGAATGTAAACAACCTGAAAATGTACTACTATTAATAAAGAAGCCACTTTGATTCATATTGTTAGCATATCTTAGTTATTTGCCTCGCGTCCTAACTACTTTAAGAAAACTAAGTGTTAGACAGAACCAGGGAACTGCATGGTCCTCGGACTCAGTCCCATGGGGAAACTAATCACTTTAAGAAACCCAAGTGTTAGACAGAACCACGGAACTGCATGGTCCTCGGACTCAGTCCCATGGGGAAACTAGCTACTTAAGAATGCTAAGCGTTAGACAGAACCAAGGAACTGCATGGTCCACGGACTCAGTCCTATGGGGAAACTAACTGCTTCAGAAAGCTTAAGAGTTAGACAGAACCAGGGAACTGCATGGTCCTCGGACTCAGTCCCATGGGGAAACTAACCACTTTAAGAAAACCAAGTGTTAGACAGAACCATAGAACTGCTGGGTCCTCGGACCTATGCCTAAGGGGAAACTAATTACTCTAAAAGATCCTAAGTATACTTCAAAATTCCACCTGCTCCTTAGGACATAAAAGGTCCGCCCGAGCATACAAACCCTTACGTTGTAATTATCAAATGCCGCGATTGGCCGAGGTACAATTGAAGTCAAAGTTATACGAAAAAATGAATAGCGTGCAAGTAAGGAAATAGCCACAACAAACAGAAAAGGAAATAAAGTTTTCATTTCATTAAACACAAGGGAATTGCACCCAGGAAGTCGCATTACAAATAAAGCAAAAAAAAAAAAAAAAAAAAAAAAGAAAGAGATGCAGAAATGAAGTGCAGCAGGCAGAAGGGCCATGGGGCCTAGTTGCCTGCTTCAGTGGGTGGCTGGCCCGTAGCTGCCTCAGGGTCCCCTGAGCCCTGACTAATGGGAATGGCCTGCAGAGGCACAGCAGGAATAGCCGCCCCCTCGGCAGAAGAGACCTGGGCAGCGGGGGAAGGCTCTACAACCTGCTGAGGCGCGTCCTCGTTGGAGCCATCACTCAACACAACCACCACGGGAGGATTGCTCCCTTGGATTGGCTCATCAGTAACCCCAGCATCCGAGGCCTCTTCGCCCGGAGTAGCAGCAGTTTCCACAGCGGCCTCCTCGGCTTCAGAGCCATCGGGGGCAGTCTCGCGGATAACAGGAGGGTAGTACACGTTCTCCTCCTTCCACAAGTCAGAAGAAGCCTCCACTCCAGCCTGCCTGAGGGCTTCGCTCCAAGTTTCGGAGCAGTAGCGCCTACATACCCTAGGGACTTGGGATTTGTAGGCAGCTGCTGTCTCAGCTGCCCCGGCAGTAAAGGCTGCCTCCTCAGCTTCCTGCTTAGTGGCCCAGGCTTCCTCCCTGCCCTGCTCTGCCTCAAGCTTGGCCCTCTCAGCCTCCCCTTTGGCCCATTCAGCCACCCTCTTGGCCTCCTCGGCATCTGCCACTTTCTTCGCCAGGCCAGCTATCTGATCCTCGGCGAGCTTCAACAGCTTCTCTGCCTCACCCAGACGCTTTGTCTGAGTCTCGGCCTGCCTTTGGGCACCCTCAAGGCCTGACATTGCGCTTTCCCTAGCCTGGGTCATTGCCTTCAGCTCCTCCCTGGCCTTGGCAAGGTCCTCCTCCGACGTCTTGAGGGTCCGGGTAGCCACCAAGCACCTATCGCGCTCCAGATCCAGGGCCTTCCCATGTTCATTGGCCGCCTCTTCCAGCCTGAAGGTGGCCTGTACAGCCTGCCAAACGAAACAGACAAGTTGCAATTAGTCGAGCTCAAAAAGAAATGAAAGCAAGAAAAAGGCAAGAAAAAGCACAAGTGTTAAGGTCTTACCATCCCCAAATACCGCTTGAGGCAAAGGAAGACATTCCTACTCCTCATGGTTCCCAGCTCCGCCATGTCCGCAGGCACGAGCAGGCATCTCTCCACAGCGTCGGCCACGTACGCGCCTTCGCCATCCTTAAAGTCCCTGAGGGAGGAGTCATCCCTCAAGGGAGCCCCGCGGAGCATTGGGGCGGGGAGCCAGGCCTGGACCTCGGGCGGGGGAGCGACCTGTTTATCCTGCGTTGAGGGGCCTATCCTCAATTGCTTCGATGGCCGCTGATTGCCATCGCCCTCCCGCGTGGGCCCAGATTTGTCCTCAAAGGTCCTCTTACCCTTGTCCTTCTTCTGCTTAGGGTCAGCGGGCTCGTGCCTGGACGACGGGCTCGCCTGAGGCGGAGGAGGAGGAAGCTTGGATTGTGTTGAAGCCGACCTGGTCTGAACAGGACGATTCTTTGGAGATGGGGGAGGAAGCTTCGGCTTGGACTTCCCCGGCTGCCCTTCTAGTAGTTCGGACAAGCTTGGCTGGTACTTCTTCTTGTAGCCCATCTCGCGCCGGGAAGATGTCTCTGACGCTAAGATGTCTGCCTCGGTCAGACGAGGATCACCCAAGTCTCCAGAGGGGTCCTCGGACTGATGGAGTTGCTCAAAAACGCCGAAACCCTCCTCGGCAGTACCAAAATCTACAGGTTCCCCTTCCCTCTCTAAGTTCTCTTCCGCGGCCTCTGGGAACGAATGGGAAGACGAGGGGACTGCTACTGTGACGCCTTCTGAAGTGGAGGTGTCCTCGGGAAACTCGAACCCGTCCTCGGTCACTTCTATTTTCTGCAGCCGAGGATCCTTTGCTCTGATCACGTACTTTGGGGCCGCAAATGACTTCTGGAGCGGAGTGTACCCAAAATCTTGTGCGCAGCTCTGACTTGGTGGTCTTCTTCGTCCTCGAATTCCGCCGACCTGAGCACCTTCTGCAAGTCCTCCCTATTGATCAAGCTGAAATGGCGCGCATAGGAATGCAGATCTGCAAAGAGAGTACACATCCGTGGTTAGAAACCAAACAATACAAGAAGAAATAACGCAGAGAAAGAAGCTAGAATCTATAAATCCCCTCTTATTCCCACTGCCCCACCTGGTGCTCCCTCCGTCGTCGGACAATGAAGGCCATCGTGCCACGCTCCGGACACGATGAGGAAATCCTCATTCATCCCCTTGTTGGACTCGGGGAGGCACTGGATAAGCCGGACCCTGTCGTCCCTCGTCCTCATGTAATAGGACTTGTTCTTCAAATGTTGAAGATTGTAGCAGTAGTTGACATCGTGATAGGTCAGCCTCAGACCCATCTTTTCATTAAGGGCGTCCACACTGCCCAAAATTCTGAACATGTTGGAGGCGAATTGGGTGGGAGTCAACCGGAAGTAGGTGAGGTAACCCCTCATCACTGGCCCCATGGGGATCCTCATCCCCCCTTCAAGGAAAGCGATGACAGGAATCACCACTTCGCCCTCTCGCCTCTTGAGGTACCACTCCCCTCCTCACAATACCTTAAGCCCACATTGGCCGGTATCTTGTAATCGGCGATGAATTTCTCCATCGCCTCCTCAGTGCCAACAAACTTCTTAAGTCTACCCATCCTAGATGACGCCTAAGCGAACTAAAAGATGAACGAATGAAAGAGAAGGACGAGTAGAGAGGGAGAAAGCTCAGAGAGAGACAGAGAGACTTACAGAAATGAGGAGGAGCTCCTCGGACTGGCTTTTTGTGCTGGAGATGGAGGTGGAAGTTTGGCTGGACTCAGAATAGAGGCGCAGGAGCTCTCGATTGCAAATGAAAAATGAAGAAACGGCTCTAATGGGTACTTATACCCTAGAAAGAAGAGCTGCGCAAGTTTTCCCGCCCATAAGTGCCAGACGCATCTCCACCGTTAGATTGTCATCTGCCCGTTGAACGTGGGGAGCATAAAGCCGCCCGAATTTAATGCAAGACACGTTACGCACATCGAAGCGCCAGTAACGCACCTTGGGCAGTTGAAAAGGCGCCAACGCTGACGAGGGATAAGACTTGATTAGACGCGAAGCAGGTCCGAGGATATCAAAATCCTCCTTTTCGCTCGAGGATGCGGACAGCATGATTTTGAGGGGCTATTGTGGGGCCAGAATAAGTCAGCAACCCCGGCCCACTCCAAGCCAAGCCCAGAGGCCCATGCCGAGGACGCCTCCACGATCTGAGGCCCGAGGACGAAAGTTTAGAGCCCAGGATTCAAGGAGCATTGCCGAGGATGGTTACATCCTCGGTAGGCCGAGGACAGACAGCACACCTTTAAGGGGAGTCTCCCCAAGCATCCAAGGAGCAAATAGCAAGAACCAATCACCGGACATTGAAGCATGGCGGAGGAGCAAGTCCCAGGCGAACTGTCACCTCCACATTAAATGCCCTCAACTAACGCTCTGGCCGCATTAATGAGGATAGGACCTCTGAACAGTGCCGTCTTGAGCGCTGCAACCCACTGGAGGTATGGGAATGCGGCTGATGGGACAGGCACTCAAGTGGAAACCGGATTGATCAACAAATGTAGGGCTAGGATCAACTGATTGAGAAGTATATAATGTAAAAATCCCTCTTGTGAAGGGGGGACGAAAAACCAGAGAAAAGGAATACTGTAGCAAAGTATTTTCTCTCAACTCTTGTAACCTTCCTGAAAAGAGATAATAAGAATTTCCAGCTCCATAAGGCACGTCCGAGGAGCCTCATTATGTGTTCAAACCCACGTTTTAGAACCTTCCTGAAAAGAGATAATAAGAATTTCCAGCTCCATAAGGCACGTCCGAGGAGCCTCATTGTGTGTTCAAACCCACGTTTTTAGTTGTTAGCAATCACGTACAACCATGCATGGCCGTTGCCTTCTTTACTAAGGCCTAGCTCTTGAGCCCATACTCTACAAATTTATTGGAGGGTTAGCTGGGCTTGGGTCCACTCTCTCAATCCTTAGAGAGCGCTCGAATCCACCCCCTACAATATATATAACACAATTTATAATTAAAAATGATAATTTAACTAAAAATAAAATTTAAAGTATAGAACAATAGAACCTGATTATCGTAATTTTTCTAAAGTCGTGACTACTTTAAAGTCTAAATCTGCACAAATAAAAATTAATTTAATACATGGTTCATAAATTAGTGTCACTAATATAAATGAGTTAATATAATACACATCAAATTATTAATTGGTATAATAATTTATAATAATAGATAAAGTGAAAAACCAAACTAAAAATAAGAAAAAAGAAAAAAAAAGTGAGAAACCGTGGTCTTTTAAGCTGTAACTGTGGGCTGCACTGCACAGTTGCGCACTGTGCAGCCTGTGCTGCTGTGCGCCTGTGCAGCTGCAGCCTGTACTTTTATCATCCTTTGGCTAAGTTTTTATTTTTTTGTTGTTTTTTGTTTTTGTTTTTTTTTTTTTTTTTTAAGAAACCATCCTTTGGCTAAGTTTTAAAGCAAAATAACGTTTCCTATCAAACGTGTCCTGATGGACTCCCATCAAACAATGGTGCAGTAAAATAAACTAAAAATATATATAATTTAAGTTAAATAAATAGAAGACTCTGACTCTTCATTTTCGGAATTGGAAAGATAGAGAGTCTCTCTGAAGATTACCTCTGGTAAACTCAAGACTGGTTCGCTTCCCCTTTTTAATTTTGAATTTGCTGTGAATGGAAGGAATTCAACAAAGAAAAATTTCACTGACCGACTGAGTCTATGGAAAAAGATCAAGAATCAAGATGAAGGTAAAGGAAAAAAAAAGTAAGAATATAGATAGAGGGCAGAGAGATAGAAAGATGAGAGTTTTTTTTTTTTTTTTTTTTATAATTATAATCTCTATTTTATCATATTTCAAGACAATTATGTTGTATTATTAATGAATTTGTCTAGTTAATTTTGATTTTAGTATAATTCAAGAATGAGTTAATAATTTTGTCTCCCAAATTTAATTTTTGTTAGCTGAAGTTTGATCATTTTTGTTTTTTTCCTATTTAATCTTTTGCATTTTTAGAATACAATTAAGCCTTTTTAATGCATTTTATTGACCATAAAAATGCTTAATTTTTTTTTTATAATAAAATATATAGATAAATATATTTTATATATAATTTTTTTTTTTTTACAAGTGGGCTTCTTTTATTTGAGGCCTTAGGCGATTGCATCACCTATTGAGTTGCCCTGTTTTAGCTATTTGACATTACAAAAAGTTAATTTATCTATTTTACTTACTCACTTTACAAAACATCCAGCATCAGTGAATTATTTTAGTTTTTAACATAATAAAATAATATAAACGTCATAATAAAATAATAATATCTACTACAATAGCATGTGACAGTGTGAAAGCACAAATAAAAAAACAATATATAAGAAAAGATAAAAAAAAGAAAAGAAAAAAAAGAACAATAACAGTGTGAACGCACAACCAATATATAGCCGTGTGAACGTTATATTAAAAAAGAAAAAAAATGAGTAAAAGAAGTGTAAACGCACAAACGTGAGTGTTGAACCCAAAGAAGAGAAATAAGAATAAAAGACCCAAGAAGAGAAATAAGAATAAAAGAAAGAATAAAATAAGTAAAATAATTAAAAGCAGTGTGAACGTACAAATAAATTTTTGTTTTTTTAGTAGCTGTGCCTTGTATTTGTGAGCCAAAAAAATTATAGTTTTGGCTCCACCTGTAGGTCACATTTTGGTATTTGGTGGTGCTAACAAGCAATATAGCTATTTAGCACCATTAATG